>JAZKLR010000460.1:0-483216 GCA_037103525.1 Ganaspis brasiliensis | reverse complement strand
GAAAATTTTTTTGTGTATTTTGCCAAATTTTTCTGGCGAGGCAAAAATTGATTTTGATTGAATTTTCATTTTTTGACAAGTTGAAAATAAGGAGCAGTCGTTTAATTTTTGTTTAATTTTGTTCGTTACTAGATGAAATAGTTTAAAATTAGATCTAGATATATGAAAAATAATTAATATTTGTTTGAAAATTTTTTTGTGTATTTTTCCAAATTTTTCTAGCGAGGCAAAAATAGATTGAATTTTCATTTTTGGACAAGTTGAAAGTAACGCGCAGTTCTTTAGTTCTTGTTCAATTTTGTTTGTTACTAGATAAAATTGTTTGAAATTAGATCTAGAAATATGGAAAATAATTGATATTTGTCTGAAAATTTTTTTCTGTATTTTGCCAAATTTTTCTGGCGAGGCAAAAATAGATTAAATTTTCATTTTTTTGACAAGTTGAAAGTAACGCGCAGTCCTTTAATTTTTGTTCAATTTTGTTCATTATTAGATGAAAAAGTTTAAAATTAGATCTAGAAATATGGAAAATAATTAATATTTGTTTGAAAATTTTTTTCTGTATTTTGCCAAATTTTTCTGGCGAAGCAAAAATTGATTGAATTTTCATTTTTGGACAAGGTGAAAGTAACGCGCAGTTCTTTAATTTTTGTTCAATTTTGTTTGTTAATAGATAAAATTGTTTGAAATTAGATCTAGAAATATGGAAAATAATTAATATTTGTTTAAAAATTTTTTTGTGTATTTTGCCAAATTTTTCTGGCGAGGCAAAAATTGATTTTGATTGAATTTTCATTTTTTGACAAGTTGAAAATATGGAGCAGTCGTTTAATTTTTGTTTAATTTTGTTCGTTATTAGATGAAATAGTTTTAAAATTAGATCTAGATATATAAAAAATAATTAATATTTGTTTGAAAATTTTTTTGTGTATTTTTCCAAATTTTTCTAGCGAGGCAAAAATAGATTGAATTTTCATTTTTGGACAAGTTGAAAGTAACGCGCAGTTCTTTAATTTTTGTTCAATTTTGTTTGTTAATAGATAAAATTGTTTGAAATTAGATCTAGAAATATGAAAAATAATTGATATTTGTCTGAAAATTTTTTTGTGTACTTTGCCAAATTTTTCTAGCGAGGCAAAAATTGATTGAATTTTCATTTTTTGACAAGTTGAAAATAAGGAGCAGTCGTTTAATTTTTGTTTAATTTTATTGGTTACTAGATAAAAAAGTTTGCAATTAGATCTAGAAATATGAAAAATAATTGATATTTGTCTGAAAATTTTTTTGTGTACTTTGCCAAATTTTTCTAGCGAGGCAAAAATTGATTGAATTTTCATTTTTTGACAAGTTGAAAATAAGGAGCAGTCGTTTAATTTTTGTTTAATTTTGTTCGTTACTAGATGAAATAGTTTAAAATTAGATCTAGATATATGAAAAATAATTAATATTTGTTTGAAAATTTTTTTGTGTATTTTTCCAAATTTTTCTAGCGAGGCAAAAATAGATTGAATTTTCATTTTTGGACAAGTTGAAAGTAACGCGCAGTTCTTTAATTTTTGTTCAATTTTGTTTGTTAATAGATAAAATTGTTTGAAATTAGATCTAGAAATATGGAACATAATTGATATTTGTCTGAAAATTTTTTTGTGTATTTTGCCAAATTTTTCTGGCGAGGCAAAAATTGATTTTGATTGAATTTTCATTTTTTGACAAGTTGAAAATAAGGAGCAGTCGTTTAATTTTTGTTTAATTTTGTTCGTTACTAGATGAAATAGTTTAAAATTAGATCTAGATATATGAAAAATAATTAATATTTGTTTGAAAATTTTTTTGTGTATTTTTACAAATTTTTCTAGCGAGGCAAAAATTGATTGAATTTTCATTTTTTGACAAGTTGAAAATAAGGAGCAGTCGTTTAATTTTTGTTTAATTTTGTTCGTTACTAGATGAAATAGTTTAAAATTAGATCTAGATATATGAAAAATAATTAATATTTGTTTGAAAATTTTTTTGTGTATTTTTCCAAATTTTTCTAGCGAGGCAAAAATAGATTGAATTTTCATTTTTTGACAAGTTGAAAGTAACGCGCAGTTCTTTAATTTTTGTTTAATTTTCTTCGTTAATAGATAAAATTGTTTGAAATTAGATTTAGAAATATGAAAAATAATTGATATTTGTCTGAAAATTTTTTTGTGTATTTTGCCAAATTTTTCTGGCGAGGCAAAAATTGATTTTGATTGAATTTTCATTTTTTGACAAGTTGAAAATAAGGAGCAGTCGTTTAATTTTTGTTTAATTTTGTTCGTTACTAGATGAAATAGTTTAAAATTAGATCTAGATATATGAAAAATAATTAATATTTGTTTGAAAATTTTTTTGTGTATTTTTCCAAATTTTTCTAGCGAGGCAAAAATAGATTGAATTTTCATTTTTGGACAAGTTGAAAGTAACGCGCAGTTCTTTAGTTCTTGTTCAATTTTGTTTGTTACTAGATAAAATTGTTTGAAATTAGATCTAGAAATATGGAAAATAATTGATATTTGTCTGAAAATTTTTTTCTGTATTTTGCCAAATTTTTCTGGCGAGGCAAAAATAGATTAAATTTTCATTTTTTGACAAGTTGAAAGTAACGCGCAGTCCTTTAATTTTTGTTCAATTTTGTTCATTATTAGATGAAAAAGTTTAAAATTAGATCTAGAAATATGGAAAATAATTAATATTTGTTTGAAAATTTTTTTCTGTATTTTGCCAAATTTTTCTGGCGAAGCAAAAATTGATTGAATTTTCATTTTTGGACAAGGTGAAAGTAACGCGCAGTTCTTTAATTTTTGTTTAATTTTCTTTGTTAATAGATAAAATTGTTTGAAATTAGATTTAGAAATATGGAAAGTAAATTATATTTGTCTGAAAATTTTTTTGTGTATTTTGCCAAATTTTTCTGGCGAGGCAAAAATTGATTGAATTTTCATTTTTTGTCAAGTTGAAAGTAACGCGCAGTCCTACAATTTTTGTTAAATTTTGTTCGTTAATAGATGAAAAAGTTTATAATTAGATCTAGAAATATGGAAAATAATTAATATTTGTTTAAAAATTTTTTTGTGTATTTTGCCAAATTTTTCTGGCGAGGCAAAAATTGATTTTGATTGAATTTTCATTTTTTGACAAGTTGAAAATAAGGAGCAGTCGTTTAATTTTTGTTTAATTTTGTTCGTTACTAGATGAAATAGTTTAAAATTAGATCTAGATATATGAAAAATAATTAATATTTGTTTGAAAATTTTTTTGTGTATTTTTCCAAATTTTTCTAGCGAGGCAAAAATAGATTGAATTTTCATTTTTGGACAAGTTGAAAGTAACGCGCAGTTCTTTAGTTCTTGTTCAATTTTGTTTGTTACTAGATAAAATTGTTTGAAATTAGATCTAGAAATATGGAACATAATTGATATTTGTCTGAAAATTTTTTTGTGTATTTTGCCAAATTTTTCTGGCGAGGCAAAAATTGATTTTGATTGAATTTTCATTTTTTGACAAGTTGAAAATAAGGAGCAGTCGTTTAATTTTTGTTTAATTTTGTTCGTTACTAGATGAAATAGTTTAAAATTAGATCTAGATATATGAAAAATAATTAATATTTGTTTGAAAATTTTTTTGTGTATTTTTCCAAATTTTTCTAGCGAGGCAAAAATAGATTGAATTTTCATTTTTGGACAAGTTGAAAGTAACGCGCAGTTCTTTAGTTCTTGTTCAATTTTGTTTGTTACTAGATAAAATTGTTTGAAATTAGATCTAGAAATATGGAAAATAATTGATATTTGTCTGAAAATTTTTTTCTGTATTTTGCCAAATTTTTCTGGCGAGGCAAAAATAGATTGAATTTTCATTTTTTGACAAGTTGAAAGTAACGCGCAGTCCTTTAATTTTTGTTCAATTTTGTTCATTATTAGATGAAAAAGTATAAAATTAGATCTAGAAATATGGAAAATAATTAATATTTGTTTAAAAATTTTTTTCTGTATTTTGCCAAATTTTTCTGGCGAAGCAAAAATTGATTGAATTTTCATTTTTGGACAAGGTGAAAGTAACGCGCAGTTCTTTAATTTTTGTTTAATTTTCTTTGTTAATAGATAAAATTGTTTGAAATTAGATTTAGAAATATGGAAAGTAAATTATATTTGTCTGAAAATTTTTTTGTGTATTTTGCCAAATTTTTCTGGCGAGGCAAAAATTGATTGAATTTTCATTTTTTGTCAAGTTGAAAGTAACGCGCAGTCCTACAATTTTTGTTAAATTTTGTTCGTTAATAGATGAAAAAGTTTATAATTAGATCTAGAAATATGGAAAATAATTAATATTTGTTTAAAAATTTTTTTGTGTATTTTGCCAAATTTTTCTGGCGAGGCAAAAATTGATTTTGATTGAATTTTCATTTTTTGACAAGTTGAAAATAAGGAGCAGTCGTTTAATTTTTGTTTAATTTTGTTCGTTACTAGATGAAATAGTTTAAAATTAGATCTAGATATATGAAAAATAATTAATATTTGTTTGAAAATTTTTTTGTGTATTTTTCCAAATTTTTCTAGCGAGGCAAAAATAGATTGAATTTTCATTTTTGGACAAGTTGAAAGTAACGCGCAGTTCTTTAGTTCTTGTTCAATTTTGTTTGTTACTAGATAAAATTGTTTGAAATTAGATCTAGAAATATGGAAAATAATTAATATTTGTCTGAAAATTTGTTTGTGTATTTTGCCAAATTTTTTCTGGCGAGGCAAAAATTGATTGAATTTTCATTTTTTGACAAGTTGAAAAAAAGGCGCAGTCCTTCAATTTTTGTTTAATTTTGTTCGTTACTAGATAAAATAGTTTAAAATTAGATCTAGAAATATGGAAAATAATTAATATTTGTTTAAAATGTTTTTTGTGTATTGTGCTACATTTTTCTGGCGAGGTAATAATTGATTGAATTTTCATTTTTTGACAAGTTGAAAATAAGGAGCAGTCGTTTAATTTTTGTTTAATTTTGTTCGTTACTAGATGAAATAGTTTAAAATTAGATCTAGATATATGAAAAATAATTAATATTTGTTTGAAAATTTTTTTGTGTATTTTTCCAAATTTTTCTAGCGAGGCAAAAATAGATTGAATTTTCATTTTTGGACAAGTTGAAAGTAACGCGCAGTTCTTTAGTTCTTGTTCAATTTTGTTTGTTACTAGATAAAATTGTTTGAAATTAGATCTAGAAATATGGAAAATAATTAATATTTGTCTGAAAATTTGTTTGTGTATTTTGCCAAATTTTTTCTGGCGAGGCAAAAATTGATTGAATTTTCATTTTTTGACAAGTTGAAAAAAAGGCGCAGTCCTTCAATTTTTGTTTAATTTTGTTCGTTACTAGATAAAATAGTTTAAAATTAGATCTAGAAATATGGAAAATAATTAATATTTGTTTAAAATGTTTTTTGTGTATTGTGCTACATTTTTCTGGCGAGGTAATAATTGATTGAATTTTCATTTTTTGACAAGTTGAAAGTAACGCGCAGTCCTTTAATTTTTGTTCAATTTTGTTCATTATTAGATGAAAAAGTTTAAAATTAGATCTAGAAATATGGAAAATAATTAATATTTGTTTGAAAATTTTTTTCTGTATTTTGCCAAATTTTTCTGGCGAAGCAAACATTGATTGAATTTTCATTTTTGGACAAGGTGAAAGTAACGCGCAGTTCTTTAATTTTTGTTTAATTTTCTTCGTTAATAGATAAAATTGTTTGAAATTAGATTTAGAAATATGCAAAGTAAATTATATTTGTCTGAAAATTTTTTTGTGTATTTTGCCAAATTTTTCTGGCGAGGCAAAAATTGATTGAATTTTCATTTTTTGTCAAGTTGAAAGTAACGCGCAGTCCTACAATTTTTGTTAAATTTTGTTCGTTAAAAGATGAAAAAGTTTATAATTAGATCTAGAAATATGGAAAATAATTAATATTTGTTTAAAAATTTTTTTGTGTATTTTGCCAAATTTTTCTGGCGAGGCAAAAATTGATTTTGATTGAATTTTCATTTTTTGACAAGTTGAAAATATGGAGCAGTCGTTTAATTTTTGTTTAATTTTGTTCGTTATTAGATGAAATAGTTTAAAATTAGATCTAGATATATAAAAAATAATTAATATTTGTTTGAAAATTTTTTTGTGTATTTTTCCAAATTTTTCTAGCGAGGCAAAAATAGATTGAATTTTCATTTTTGGACAAGTTGAAAGTAACGCGCAGTTCTTTAATTTTTGTTCAATTTTGTTTGTTAATAGATAAAATTGTTTGAAATTAGATCTAGAAATATGAAAAATAATTGATATTTGTCTGAAAATTTTTTTGTGTACTTTGCCAAATTTTTCTAGCGAGGCAAAAATTGATTGAATTTTCATTTTTTGACAAGTTGAAAATAAGGAGCAGTCGTTTAATTTTTGTTTAATTTTATTGGTTACTAGATAAAAAAGTTTGCAATTAGATCTAGAAATATGAAAAATAATTGATATTTGTCTGAAAATTTTTTTGTGTACTTTGCCAAATTTTTCTAGCGAGGCAAAAATTGATTGAATTTTCATTTTTTGACAAGTTGAAAATAAGGAGCAGTCGTTTAATTTTTGTTTAATTTTGTTCGTTACTAGATGAAATAGTTTAAAATTAGATCTAGATATATGAAAAATAATTAATATTTGTTTGAAAATTTTTTTGTGTATTTTTCCAAATTTTTCTAGCGAGGCAAAAATAGATTGAATTTTCATTTTTGGACAAGTTGAAAGTAACGCGCAGTTCTTTAATTTTTGTTCAATTTTGTTTGTTAATAGATAAAATTGTTTGAAATTAGATCTAGAAATATGGAACATAATTGATATTTGTCTGAAAATTTTTTTGTGTATTTTGCCAAATTTTTCTGGCGAGGCAAAAATTGATTTTGATTGAATTTTCATTTTTTGACAAGTTGAAAATAAGGAGCAGTCGTTTAATTTTTGTTTAATTTTGTTCGTTACTAGATGAAATAGTTTAAAATTAGATCTAGATATATGAAAAATAATTAATATTTGTTTGAAAATTTTTTTGTGTATTTTTACAAATTTTTCTAGCGAGGCAAAAATTGATTGAATTTTCATTTTTTGACAAGTTGAAAATAAGGAGCAGTCGTTTAATTTTTGTTTAATTTTGTTCGTTACTAGATGAAATAGTTTAAAATTAGATCTAGATATATGAAAAATAATTAATATTTGTTTGAAAATTTTTTTGTGTATTTTTCCAAATTTTTCTAGCGAGGCAAAAATAGATTGAATTTTCATTTTTGGACAAGTTGAAAGTAACGCGCAGTTCTTTAATTTTTGTTCAATTTTGTTTGTTAATAGATAAAATTGTTTGAAATTAGATCTAGAAATATGGAACATAATTGATATTTGTCTGAAAATTTTTTTGTGTATTTTGCCAAATTTTTCTGGCGAGGCAAAAATTGATTTTGATTGAATTTTCATTTTTTGACAAGTTGAAAATAAGGAGCAGTCGTTTAATTTTTGTTTAATTTTGTTCGTTACTAGATGAAATAGTTTAAAATTAGATCTAGATATATGAAAAATAATTAATATTTGTTTGAAAATTTTTTTGTGTATTTTTCCAAATTTTTCTAGCGAGGCAAAAATAGATTGAATTTTCATTTTTGGACAAGTTGAAAGTAACGCGCAGTTCTTTAGTTCTTGTTCAATTTTGTTTGTTACTAGATAAAATTGTTTGAAATTAGATCTAGAAATATGGAACATAATTGATATTTGTCTGAAAATTTTTTTGTGTATTTTGCCAAATTTTTCTGGCGAGGCAAAAATTGATTTTGATTGAATTTTCATTTTTTGACAAGTTGAAAATAAGGAGCAGTCGTTTAATTTTTGTTTAATTTTGTTCGTTACTAGATGAAATAGTTTAAAATTAGATCTAGATATATGAAAAATAATTAATATTTGTTTGAAAATTTTTTTGTGTATTTTTCCAAATTTTTCTAGCGAGGCAAAAATAGATTGAATTTTCATTTTTGGACAAGTTGAAAGTAACGCGCAGTTCTTTAGTTCTTGTTCAATTTTGTTTGTTACTAGATAAAATTGTTTGAAATTAGATCTAGAAATATGGAAAATAATTGATATTTGTCTGAAAATTTTTTTCTGTATTTTGCCAAATTTTTCTGGCGAGGCAAAAATAGATTAAATTTTCATTTTTTGACAAGTTGAAAGTAACGCGCAGTCCTTTAATTTTTGTTCAATTTTGTTCATTATTAGATGAAAAAGTTTAAAATTAGATCTAGAAATATGGAAAATAATTAATATTTGTTTGAAAATTTTTTTCTGTATTTTGCCAAATTTTTCTGGCGAAGCAAAAATTGATTGAATTTTCATTTTTGGACAAGGTGAAAGTAACGCGCAGTTCTTTAATTTTTGTTCAATTTTGTTTGTTAATAGATAAAATTGTTTGAAATTAGATCTAGAAATATGGAAAATAATTAATATTTGTTTAAAAATTTTTTTGTGTATTTTGCCAAATTTTTCTGGCGAGGCAAAAATTGATTTTGATTGAATTTTCATTTTTTGACAAGTTGAAAATATGGAGCAGTCGTTTAATTTTTGTTTAATTTTGTTCGTTATTAGATGAAATAGTTTAAAATTAGATCTAGATATATAAAAAATAATTAATATTTGTTTGAAAATTTTTTTGTGTATTTTTCCAAATTTTTCTAGCGAGGCAAAAATAGATTGAATTTTCATTTTTGGACAAGTTGAAAGTAACGCGCAGTTCTTTAATTTTTGTTCAATTTTGTTTGTTAATAGATAAAATTGTTTGAAATTAGATCTAGAAATATGAAAAATAATTGATATTTGTCTGAAAATTTTTTTGTGTACTTTGCCAAATTTTTCTAGCGAGGCAAAAATTGATTGAATTTTCATTTTTTGACAAGTTGAAAATAAGGAGCAGTCGTTTAATTTTTGTTTAATTTTATTGGTTACTAGATAAAAAAGTTTGCAATTAGATCTAGAAATATGAAAAATAATTGATATTTGTCTGAAAATTTTTTTGTGTACTTTGCCAAATTTTTCTAGCGAGGCAAAAATTGATTGAATTTTCATTTTTTGACAAGTTGAAAATAAGGAGCAGTCGTTTAATTTTTGTTTAATTTTGTTCGTTACTAGATGAAATAGTTTAAAATTAGATCTAGATATATGAAAAATAATTAATATTTGTTTGAAAATTTTTTTGTGTATTTTTCCAAATTTTTCTAGCGAGGCAAAAATAGATTGAATTTTCATTTTTGGACAAGTTGAAAGTAACGCGCAGTTCTTTAATTTTTGTTCAATTTTGTTTGTTAATAGATAAAATTGTTTGAAATTAGATCTAGAAATATGGAACATAATTGATATTTGTCTGAAAATTTTTTTGTGTATTTTGCCAAATTTTTCTGGCGAGGCAAAAATTGATTTTGATTGAATTTTCATTTTTTGACAAGTTGAAAATAAGGAGCAGTCGTTTAATTTTTGTTTAATTTTGTTCGTTACTAGATGAAATAGTTTAAAATTAGATCTAGATATATGAAAAATAATTAATATTTGTTTGAAAATTTTTTTGTGTATTTTTACAAATTTTTCTAGCGAGGCAAAAATTGATTGAATTTTCATTTTTTGACAAGTTGAAAATAAGGAGCAGTCGTTTAATTTTTGTTTAATTTTGTTCGTTACTAGATGAAATAGTTTAAAATTAGATCTAGATATATGAAAAATAATTAATATTTGTTTGAAAATTTTTTTGTGTATTTTTCCAAATTTTTCTAGCGAGGCAAAAATAGATTGAATTTTCATTTTTTGACAAGTTGAAAGTAACGCGCAGTTCTTTAATTTTTGTTTAATTTTCTTCGTTAATAGATAAAATTGTTTGAAATTAGATTTAGAAATATGAAAAATAATTGATATTTGTCTGAAAATTTTTTTGTGTATTTTGCCAAATTTTTCTGGCGAGGCAAAAATTGATTTTGATTGAATTTTCATTTTTTGACAAGTTGAAAATAAGGAGCAGTCGTTTAATTTTTGTTTAATTTTGTTCGTTACTAGATGAAATAGTTTAAAATTAGATCTAGATATATGAAAAATAATTAATATTTGTTTGAAAATTTTTTTGTGTATTTTTCCAAATTTTTCTAGCGAGGCAAAAATAGATTGAATTTTCATTTTTGGACAAGTTGAAAGTAACGCGCAGTTCTTTAGTTCTTGTTCAATTTTGTTTGTTACTAGATAAAATTGTTTGAAATTAGATCTAGAAATATGGAAAATAATTGATATTTGTCTGAAAATTTTTTTCTGTATTTTGCCAAATTTTTCTGGCGAGGCAAAAATAGATTAAATTTTCATTTTTTGACAAGTTGAAAGTAACGCGCAGTCCTTTAATTTTTGTTCAATTTTGTTCATTATTAGATGAAAAAGTTTAAAATTAGATCTAGAAATATGGAAAATAATTAATATTTGTTTGAAAATTTTTTTCTGTATTTTGCCAAATTTTTCTGGCGAAGCAAAAATTGATTGAATTTTCATTTTTGGACAAGGTGAAAGTAACGCGCAGTTCTTTAATTTTTGTTTAATTTTCTTTGTTAATAGATAAAATTGTTTGAAATTAGATTTAGAAATATGGAAAGTAAATTATATTTGTCTGAAAATTTTTTTGTGTATTTTGCCAAATTTTTCTGGCGAGGCAAAAATTGATTGAATTTTCATTTTTTGTCAAGTTGAAAGTAACGCGCAGTCCTACAATTTTTGTTAAATTTTGTTCGTTAATAGATGAAAAAGTTTATAATTAGATCTAGAAATATGGAAAATAATTAATATTTGTTTAAAAATTTTTTTGTGTATTTTGCCAAATTTTTCTGGCGAGGCAAAAATTGATTTTGATTGAATTTTCATTTTTTGACAAGTTGAAAATAAGGAGCAGTCGTTTAATTTTTGTTTAATTTTGTTCGTTACTAGATGAAATAGTTTAAAATTAGATCTAGATATATGAAAAATAATTAATATTTGTTTGAAAATTTTTTTGTGTATTTTTCCAAATTTTTCTAGCGAGGCAAAAATAGATTGAATTTTCATTTTTGGACAAGTTGAAAGTAACGCGCAGTTCTTTAGTTCTTGTTCAATTTTGTTTGTTACTAGATAAAATTGTTTGAAATTAGATCTAGAAATATGGAACATAATTGATATTTGTCTGAAAATTTTTTTGTGTATTTTGCCAAATTTTTCTGGCGAGGCAAAAATTGATTTTGATTGAATTTTCATTTTTTGACAAGTTGAAAATAAGGAGCAGTCGTTTAATTTTTGTTTAATTTTGTTCGTTACTAGATGAAATAGTTTAAAATTAGATCTAGATATATGAAAAATAATTAATATTTGTTTGAAAATTTTTTTGTGTATTTTTCCAAATTTTTCTAGCGAGGCAAAAATAGATTGAATTTTCATTTTTGGACAAGTTGAAAGTAACGCGCAGTTCTTTAGTTCTTGTTCAATTTTGTTTGTTACTAGATAAAATTGTTTGAAATTAGATCTAGAAATATGGAACATAATTGATATTTGTCTGAAAATTTTTTTGTGTATTTTGCCAAATTTTTCTGGCGAGGCAAAAATTGATTTTGATTGAATTTTCATTTTTTGACAAGTTGAAAATAAGGAGCAGTCGTTTAATTTTTGTTTAATTTTGTTCGTTACTAGATGAAATAGTTTAAAATTAGATCTAGATATATGAAAAATAATTAATATTTGTTTGAAAATTTTTTTGTGTATTTTTCCAAATTTTTCTAGCGAGGCAAAAATAGATTGAATTTTCATTTTTGGACAAGTTGAAAGTAACGCGCAGTTCTTTAGTTCTTGTTCAATTTTGTTTGTTACTAGATAAAATTGTTTGAAATTAGATCTAGAAATATGGAAAATAATTGATATTTGTCTGAAAATTTTTTTCTGTATTTTGCCAAATTTTTCTGGCGAGGCAAAAATAGATTGAATTTTCATTTTTTGACAAGTTGAAAGTAACGCGCAGTCCTTTAATTTTTGTTCAATTTTGTTCATTATTAGATGAAAAAGTATAAAATTAGATCTAGAAATATGGAAAATAATTAATATTTGTTTAAAAATTTTTTTCTGTATTTTGCCAAATTTTTCTGGCGAAGCAAAAATTGATTGAATTTTCATTTTTGGACAAGGTGAAAGTAACGCGCAGTTCTTTAATTTTTGTTTAATTTTCTTTGTTAATAGATAAAATTGTTTGAAATTAGATTTAGAAATATGGAAAGTAAATTATATTTGTCTGAAAATTTTTTTGTGTATTTTGCCAAATTTTTCTGGCGAGGCAAAAATTGATTGAATTTTCATTTTTTGTCAAGTTGAAAGTAACGCGCAGTCCTACAATTTTTGTTAAATTTTGTTCGTTAATAGATGAAAAAGTTTATAATTAGATCTAGAAATATGGAAAATAATTAATATTTGTTTAAAAATTTTTTTGTGTATTTTGCCAAATTTTTCTGGCGAGGCAAAAATTGATTTTGATTGAATTTTCATTTTTTGACAAGTTGAAAATAAGGAGCAGTCGTTTAATTTTTGTTTAATTTTGTTCGTTACTAGATGAAATAGTTTAAAATTAGATCTAGATATATGAAAAATAATTAATATTTGTTTGAAAATTTTTTTGTGTATTTTTCCAAATTTTTCTAGCGAGGCAAAAATAGATTGAATTTTCATTTTTGGACAAGTTGAAAGTAACGCGCAGTTCTTTAGTTCTTGTTCAATTTTGTTTGTTACTAGATAAAATTGTTTGAAATTAGATCTAGAAATATGGAAAATAATTAATATTTGTCTGAAAATTTGTTTGTGTATTTTGCCAAATTTTTTCTGGCGAGGCAAAAATTGATTGAATTTTCATTTTTTGACAAGTTGAAAAAAAGGCGCAGTCCTTCAATTTTTGTTTAATTTTGTTCGTTACTAGATAAAATAGTTTAAAATTAGATCTAGAAATATGGAAAATAATTAATATTTGTTTAAAATGTTTTTTGTGTATTGTGCTACATTTTTCTGGCGAGGTAATAATTGATTGAATTTTCATTTTTTTACAAGTTGAAAGTAACGCGCAGTCCTTTAATTTTTGTTGAATTTTGTTCGTTTTTAGATAAAATAGTTTAAAATTAGATCTAGAAATATGAAAAATAATTAATATTTGTTTGAAAATTTTTTTGTGCATTTTGCCAAATTTTTCTGGCGAGGCAAAAATTGATTGAATTTTCATTTTCTGACAAGTTAAAAGTAACGCGCAGTTCTTAAATTTTTGTTCAGTTTTGTTTGTTAAAAGATAAGATTGTTTAAAATTAGATCTAGAAATATGGAAAATAATTGATATTTGTCTGAAAACTTGTTTGTGTATTTTGCCAAATTTTTTCTGGCGAGGCAAAAATTGATTGAAATTTCATTTTTTGACAAGTTGAAAGTAACGCGCAGTTCTTTATTTTTTGTTTAATTTTATTCGTTACCAGATGAAAAAGTTTGAAATTAGATCTAGAAATATGAAAAATATATGATATTTGTTTGAAATTTTTCTTTGTGTATTTTGCCAAATTTTTCTGGCGAGGCAAAAATTGATTGAATTTTCATTTTTTGACAAGTTGAAAGTCACGCGCAATCCTTTAATTTTTATTTACTTTTGTTCGTTAATAGATGAAAAAGTTTGAAATGAAATCTAGAAATATGAAAAATATATGATATTTGTTTAAAAAATTTTTTTGTGTATTTTGCCAATTTCTTCTGGCGAGGCAAAAAATGATTGAATTTTCATTTTTTGACAAGTTGAAAGTAACGCGCAGTTCTTTAATTCTTGTTAAATTTTGTTTGTTAATAGATAAAATTGTTTAAAATTAGATCTAGAAATATGGAAAATAATTAATATTTGTTTGAAAATTTTTTTCTGTATTTAGCCAAATTTTTCTGGCGAGGCAAAAATTGATTGAATTTTTATTTTTTGACAAGCTGAAAGCAACGCGCAGTTCTTTAATTTTTGTTTAATTTTATTCGTTACTAGATGAAAAAGTTTGAAATTAGATCGAGAAATATGAAAAATAAATGATATTTATTTGAAAATTTTTTTTGTGTATTTTGCCAAATTTTTCTGGCGAGGCAAAAATTGATTGAATTTTCATTTTTTGACAAGTTGAAAGTAACGCGCAGTTCTTTAATTCTTGTTCAATTTTGTTTGTTAATAGATAAAATTGTTTAAAATTAGATCTAGAAATATTGAAAACAATTTATATTTGTCTGAAAAGTTTTTTGTGTATTGTGCTACATTTTTCTGGCGAGGCAAAAATTGATTGAATTTTGATTTTTTTACAAGTTGAAAAAAAGGCGCAGTCCTTCAATTTTTGTTTAATTTTGTTCGTTACTAGATGAAATAGTTAAAATTAGATCTAGAAATATGGAAAATAATTAATATTTGTTAGAAAATTTTTTTGTGTAATTTGCCAAATTTTTCTGCCGAGGCAAAAATTGATTTTGATTGAATTTTCATTTTTTAACAAGTTGAAAGTAACGCGCAGTTCTTTAATTTTTGTTTAATTTTGTTTGTTAATAGCTGAGATTGTTTGAAATTAGATCTAGAAATATGGAAAATAATTAAGATTTGTTTGAAAATTTTTTTGTGTATTTTGCCAAATTTTTCTGGCAAGGCAAAAATTGATTGAATTTTCATTTTTTGACAAGTTGAAAGTAACGCGCAGTTCTTAAATTTTTGTTCAATTTTGTTTGTTAAAAGATAAGATTGTTTAAAATTAGATCTAGAAATATGGAAAATAATTGATATTTGTCTGAAAATTTGTTTGTGTATTTTGACAAATTTTTTCTGTCGAGGCAAAAATTGATTGAATTTTCATTTTTTGACAAGTTGAATAAAAGGCGCAGTCCTTAAATTTTTGTTTAATTTTGTTCGTTACTAGATGAAATAGTTTAAAATTAGATCTAGAAATATGGAAAATAATTTATATTTGTTTGAAAATTTTTTTGTGTATTTTGCCAAATTTTTCTGGCGAGGCAAAAATTGATTGAATTTTCATTTTTTGACAAGTTGAAAGTAACGCGCAGTTCTTTAATTTTTGTTTAATTTTGTTTGTTAATAGCTGAGATTGTTTGAAATTAGATCTAGAAATATGGAAAATAATTAATATTTGTTTGAAAATTTTTTTGTGAATTTTGCCAAATTTTTCTGGCGAGGCAAATATTGATTTTGATTGAATTTTCATTTTTTGAAGTTGAAAGTAACGCGCAGTCCTTCAATTTTTGTTTAATTTTGTTCGTTACTAGATGAAATAGTTTAAAATTAGATCTAGAAATATGAAAAATAATTAATATTTGTTAGAAAATTTTTTTGTGTATTTTGCCAAATTTTTCTGCCGAGGCAAAAATTGATTTTGATTGAATTTTCATTTTTTAACAAGTTGAAAGTAACGCGCAGTTCTTTAATTTTTGTTTAATTTTGTTTGTTAATAGCTGAGATTGTTTGAAATTAGATCTAGAAATATGGAAAATAATTAAGATTTGTTTGAAAATTTTTTTGTGTATTTTGCCAAATTTTTCTGGCAAGGCAAAAATTGATTGAATTTTCATTTTTTGACAAGTTGAAAGTAACGCGCAGTTCTTAAATTTTTGTTCAATTTTGTTTGTTAAAAGATAAGATTGTTTAAAATTAGATCTAGAAATATGGAAAATAATTGATATTTGTCTGAAAATTTGTTTGTGTATTTTGACAAATTTTTTCTGGCGAGGCAAAAATTGATTGAATTTTCATTTTTTGACAAGTTGAAAGTAACGCGCAGTTCTTTAATTTTTGTTCAATTTTGTTCGTTATTGGACGAAAAAGTTTGAAATCAGATCTAGAAATATGGAAAATAATTAGTATTTGTATGAAAATTTTTTTCTGTATTTTGCCAAATTTTTCTGGCGAGGCAAAAATTGATTGAATTTTCATTTTTTGACAAGTTGAAAGTAACGCGCAGTTCTTTAATTCTTGTTCAATTTTGTTTGTTAATAGATAAAATCTTTTAAAATTAGATCTAGAAATATTGAAAATAATTTATATTTGTCTGAAAAGTTTTTTGTGTATTGTGCTACATTTTTCTGGCGAGGCAAAAATTGATTGAATTTTGATTTTTTTACAAGTTGAAAGTAACGCGCAGTTCTTTAATTTTTGTTTAATTTTGTTCGTTACTAGATGAAATAGTTAAAATTAGATCTAGAAATATGGAAAATAATTAATATTTGTTAGAAAATTTTTTTGTGTAATTTGCCAAATTTTTCTGCCGAGGCAAAAATTGATTTTGATTGAATTTTCATTTTTTAACAAGTTGAAAGTAACGCGCAGTTCTTTAATTTTTGTTTAATTTTGTTTGTTAATAGCTGAGATTGTTTGAAATTAGATCTAGAAATATGGAAAATAATTAAGATTTGTTTGAAAATTTTTTTGTGTATTTTGCCAAATTTTTCTGGCAAGGCAAAAATTGATTGAATTTTCATTTTTTGACAAGTTGAAAGTAACGCGCAGTTCTTAAATTTTTGTTCAATTTTGTTTGTTAAAAGATAAGATTGTTTAAAATTAGATCTAGAAATATGGAAAATAATTGATATTTGTCTGAAAATTTGTTTGTGTATTTTGACAAATTTTTTCTGTCGAGGCAAAAATTGATTGAATTTTCATTTTTTGACAAGTTGAATAAAAGGCGCAGTCCTTAAATTTTTGTTTAATTTTGTTCGTTACTAGATGAAATAGTTTAAAATTAGATCTAGAAATATGGAAAATAATTTATATTTGTTTGAAAATTTTTTTGTGTATTTTGCCAAATTTTTCTGGCGAGGCAAAAATTGATTGAATTTTCATTTTTTGACAAGTTGAAAGTAACGCGCAGTTCTTTAATTTTTGTTTAATTTTGTTTGTTAATAGCTGAGATTGTTTGAAATTAGATCTAGAAATATGGAAAATAATTAATATTTGTTTGAAAATTTTTTTGTGAATTTTGCCAAATTTTTCTGGCGAGGCAAATATTGATTTTGATTGAATTTTCATTTTTTGAAGTTGAAAGTAACGCGCAGTCCTTCAATTTTTGTTTAATTTTGTTCGTTACTAGATGAAATAGTTTAAAATTAGATCTAGAAATATGAAAAATAATTAATATTTGTTAGAAAATTTTTTTGTGTATTTTGCCAAATTTTTCTGCCGAGGCAAAAATTGATTTTGATTGAATTTTCATTTTTTAACAAGTTGAAAGTAACGCGCAGTTCTTTAATTTTTGTTTAATTTTGTTTGTTAATAGCTGAGATTGTTTGAAATTAGATCTAGAAATATGGAAAATAATTAAGATTTGTTTGAAAATTTTTTTGTGTATTTTGCCAAATTTTTCTGGCAAGGCAAAAATTGATTGAATTTTCATTTTTTGACAAGTTGAAAGTAACGCGCAGTTCTTAAATTTTTGTTCAATTTTGTTTGTTAAAAGATAAGATTGTTTAAAATTAGATCTAGAAATATGGAAAATAATTGATATTTGTCTGAAAATTTGTTTGTGTATTTTGACAAATTTTTTCTGGCGAGGCAAAAATTGATTGAATTTTCATTTTTTGACAAGTTGAAAGTAACGCGCAGTTCTTTAATTTTTGTTCAATTTTGTTCGTTATTGGACGAAAAAGTTTGAAATCAGATCTAGAAATATGGAAAATAATTAGTATTTGTATGAAAATTTTTTTCTGTATTTTGCCAAATTTTTCTGGCGAGGCAAAAATTGATTGAATTTTCATTTTTTGACAAGTTGAAAGTAACGCGCAGTTCTTTAATTCTTGTTCAATTTTGTTTGTTAATAGATAAAATCTTTTAAAATTAGATCTAGAAATATTGAAAATAATTTATATTTGTCTGAAAAGTTTTTTGTGTATTGTGCTACATTTTTCTGGCGAGGCAAAAATTGATTGAATTTTGATTTTTTTACAAGTTGAAAGTAACGCGCAGTTCTTTAATTTTTGTTTAATTTTGTTTGTTAATAGCTGAGATTGTTTGAAATTAGATCTAGAAATGTGGAAAATAATTAAGATTTGTTTGAAAATTTTTTTGTGTATTTTGCCAAATTTTTCTGGCAAGGCAAAATTGATTAAATTTTCATTTTTTGACAAGTTGAAAGTAACGCGCAGTTCTTAAATTTTTGTTCAATTTTATTTGTTAAAAGATAAGATTGTTTAAAATTAGACCTAGAAATATGGAAAATAATTGATATTTGTCTGAAAATTTGTTTGTGTATTTTGACAAATTTTTTCTGGCGAGGCAAAAATTGATTGAATTTTCATTTTTTGACAAGTTGAAAGTAACGCGCAGTTCTTTATTTTTTGTTTAATTTTATTCGTTACCAGATGAAAAAGTTTGAAATTAGATCTAGAAATATGAAAAATATATGATATTTGTTTGAAAATTTTTTTTGTGTATTTTGCCAAATTTTTCTGGCGAGGCAAAAATAGATTGAATTTTTATTTTTTGACAAGTTGAAAGTAACGCGCAGTCATTTAATTTTTGTTCAATTTTGTTCGTTAATAGATAAAAAAGTTTATAATTAGATTCAGAAATATGGAAAATAATTGATATTTGTCTGAAATTTTTTTTGTGTAATTTGCCAAATTTTTCTGGCGAGGCAAAAATTGATTGGATTTTCATTTTTTGACAAGTTGAAAGTAACGCGCAGTTCTTTAATTTTTGTTCAATTCAGTTTGTTAATAGATAAAATTGTTTGAAATTAGATTTAGAAATATGGAAAATAATTGATATTTGTCTGAAAATTTGTTTGTGTATTTAGCCAAATTTTTCTGCCGAGGCAAAAATTGATTGAATTTTCATTTTTTGACAAGTTGAAAGTAACGCGCAGTTCTTTAATTTTTGTTCAATTTTGTTCGTTATTGGACGAAAAAGTTTGAAATCAGATCTAGAAATATGGAAAATAATTAATATTTGTTTGAAAATTTTTTTCTGTATTTTGCCAAATTTTTCTGGCGAGGCAAAAATTGATTGAATTTTCATTTTTTGACAAGTTGAAAAAAAGGCGCAGTCCTTCAATTTTTGTTTAATTTTGTTCCTTACTAGATGAAATAGTTTAAAATTAGATCTAGAGATATAGAAAATAATTTATATTTGTTTAAAAATTTGTTTGTGTATTTTGACAAATTTTTCTGGCGAGGCAAAAATTGATTGAATTTTCATTTTTTGACAAGTTGAAAGTAACGCGCAGTTCTTTAATTTTTGTTCAATTTTGTTTGTTAATTGATGAAATTGTTTGAAATTAGATCTAGAAATATGGAAAATAATTGATATTTGTCTGAAAATTTTTTTGTGTATTTTGCCAAATTTTTCTGGCGAGGCAAAAATTGATTGAATTTTATTTTTTTGACAAGTTGAAAAAAAGGCGCAGTCCTTCAATTTTTGTTAAATTTTATTTGTTAATAGATGAAATTGTTTGAAATTAGATCTAGAAATACGGAAAATAATTAATATTTGTTTAAAAATTTTCTTGTGTATTTTGCCAAATTTTTCTGGCGAGGCAAAAATTGATTGAATTTTCATTTTTTGACAAGTTGAAAAAAAGGCGCAGTCCTTCAATTTTTGTTAAATTTTATTTGTTAATAGATAAAATTGTTTGAAATTAGATCTAGAAATATGGAAAATAATTGATATTTGTCTGAAAATTTGTTTGTGTATTTAGCCAAATTTTTCTGGCGAGGCAAAAATTGATTGAATTTTCATTTTTTGAGAAGTTGAAAGTAACGCGCAGTTCTTTAATTTTTGTTCAATTTTGTTTGTTAATAGATGAAATTGTTTGAAATTAGATCTAGAAATATGGAAAATAATTAATATTTGTTTGAAAATTTTTTTGTGTATTTTGCCAAATTTTTCTGGCGAGGCAAAAATTGATTGAATTTTCATTTTTGAGAAGTTGAAAGTAACGCGCAGTTCTTTAATTTTTGTTCAATTTTGTTTGTTAATAGATGAATTTGTTTGAAATTAGATCTAGAAATATGGAAAATAATTAATATTTGTTTGAAAATTTTTTTGTGTATTTTGCCAAATTTTTCTGGCGAGGCAAAAATTGATTGAATTTTATTTTTTTGACTAGTTGAAAGTAATGCGCAGTCCTTCAATTTTTGTTCAATTTTCTTCGTTAATAAGTGAAATTGTTTAAAATTAAATCTAGAAATATGGAAATTAATTAATATTTGTCTGAAAATTTTTTTGTTTAGTTAGCCAATTTTTTTTGGCGAGGCAAAAATTGATTAAATTTTTATTTTTTGTCAAGATGAAAGTAACGCGCAGTCCTTCAATTTTTGTTCAATTTTGTTCGTTACTAGATAAAATTGTTTGAAATTAGATCTAGAAATATGGAAAATAATTTTTATTTGTCTGAAAAATTTTTTGTGTATTTTGCCAAATTTTTCTAGGGAGGCAAAAATTGATTGAATTTTCATTTTTTGACAAGTCGAAAGTAACGCGCTTTTCTTTAATTTTTGTTCAATTTTGTTTGTTAATAGATAAAATTGTTTGAAATTAGATCTAGAAATATGGAAAATGATTGATATTTGTCTGAAAATTTGTTTGTGTATTTTGCCAAATTTTTCTGGCGAGGCAAAAATTGATTGAATTTTCATTTTTTGACAAGTTGAAAGTAACGCGCAGTCCTATAATTTTTGTTCAATTTTGTTCATTATTAGATGAAAAAGTTTAAAATCAGATCTAGAAATATGGAAAATAATTGATATTTGTTTGAAAATTTTTTTGTGCATTTTGCCAAATTTTTCTGGGGGAGGCAAAAGTTGATTAAATTTTCATTTTTTGACAAGTTGAAAGTAACGCGCAGTCCTTCCATTTTTGTTAAATTTTATTTGTTAATAGATAAAATTGTTTGAAATTAGATCTAGAAATATGGAAAATAATTGATATTTGTCTGAAAATGTGTTTGTGTATTTAGCCAAATTTTTCTGGCGAGGCAAAAATTGATTGAATTTTCATTTTTTGAGAAGTTGAAAGTAACGCGCAGTTCTTTAATTTTTGTTCAATTTTGTTTGTTAATAGATGAAATTGTTTGAAATTAGATCTAGAAATATGGAAAATAATTAATATTTGTTTGAAAATTTTTTTGTGTATTTTGCCAAATTTTTCTGGCGAGGCAAAAATTGATTGAATTTTCATTTTTTGAGAAGTTGAAAGTAACGCGCTTTTCTTTAATTTTTGTTCAATTTTGTTTGTTAATAGATAAAATTGTTTGAAATTAGATCTAGAAATATGGAAAATGATTGATATTTGTCTGAAAATTTGTTTGTGTATTTTGCCAAATTTTTCTGGCGAGGCAAAAATTGATTGAATTTTCATTTTTTGACAAGTTGAAAGTAACGCGCAGTCCTATAATTTTTGTTCAATTTTGTTCATTATTAGATGAAAAAGTTTAAAATCAGATCTAGAAATATGGAAAATAATTGATATTTGTTTGAAAATTTTTTTGTGCATTTTGCCAAATTTTTCTGGGGGAGGCAAAAGTTGATTAAATTTTCATTTTTTGACAAGTTGAAAGTAACGCGCAGTCCTTCAATTTTTGTTAAATTTTATTTGTTAATAGATAAAATTGTTTGAAATTAGATCTAGAAATATGGAAAATAATTAATATTTGTTTAAAATGTTTTTTGTGTATTGTGCTACATTTTTCTGGCGAGGCAATAATTGATTGAATTTTCATTTTTTTACAAGTTGAAAGTAACGCGCAGTTCTTTAATTTTTGTTTAATTTTGTTTGTTAATAGCTGAGATTGTTTGAAATTAGATCTAGAAATATGGAAAATAATTAATATTTGTTTGAAAATTTTTTTGTGAATTTTGCCAAATTTTTCTGGCGAGGCAAATATTGATTTTGATTGAATTTTCATTTTTTGAAGTTGAAAGTAACGCGCAGTCCTTCAATTTTTGTTTAATTTTGTTCGTTACTAGATGAAATAGTTTAAAATTAGATCTAGAAATATGAAAAATAATTAATATTTGTTAGAAAATTTTTTTGTGTATTTTGCCAAATTTTTCTGCCGAGGCAAAAATTGATTTTGATTGAATTTTCATTTTTTAACAAGTTGAAAGTAACGCGCAGTTCTTTAATTTTTGTTTAATTTTGTTTGTTAATAGCTGAGATTGTTTGAAATTAGATCTAGAAATATGGAAAATAATTAAGATTTGTTTGAAAATTTTTTTGTGTATTTTGCCAAATTTTTCTGGCAAGGCAAAAATTGATTGAATTTTCATTTTTTGACAAGTTGAAAGTAACGCGCAGTTCTTAAATTTTTGTTCAATTTTGTTTGTTAAAAGATAAGATTGTTTAAAATTAGATCTAGAAATATGGAAAATAATTGATATTTGTCTGAAAATTTGTTTGTGTATTTTGACAAATTTTTTCTGGCGAGGCAAAAATTGATTGAATTTTCATTTTTTGACAAGTTGAAAGTAACGCGCAGTTCTTTAATTTTTGTTCAATTTTGTTCGTTATTGGACGAAAAAGTTTGAAATCAGATCTAGAAATATGGAAAATAATTAGTATTTGTATGAAAATTTTTTTCTGTATTTTGCCAAATTTTTCTGGCGAGGCAAAAATTGATTGAATTTTATTTTTTTGACTAGTTGAAAGTAATGCGCAGTCCTTCAATTTTTGTTCAATTTCCTTCGTTAATAGATGAAGTTGTTTAAAATGAAAGCTAGAAATATAGAAATTAATTAATATTTGTCTGAAAATTTTTTTGTGTAGTTAGCCAATTTTTTTTGGCGAGGCAAAAATTGATTGAATTTTTATTTTTTGTCAAGATGAAAGTAACGCGCAGTCCTTCAATTTTTGTTCAATTTTGTTTGTTAATAGATAAAATAGTTTAAAATTAGATCTAGAAATATGGAAAATAATTAATATTTGTTTGAAAATTTTTTTCTGTATTTTGCCAAATTTTTCTGGCGAGGCAAAAATTGATTGAATTTTCATTTTTTGACAAGTTGAAAGCAACGCGCAGTTCTTTAATTTTTGTTCAATTTTGTTTGTTAAAAGATAAGATTGTTTAAAATTAGATCTAGAAATATGGAAAATAATTGATATTTGTCTGAAAATTTGTTTCTGTATTTTGCAAAATTTTTCTGGCGAGGCAAAAATTGATTGAATTTTCATTTTTTGACAAGTTGAAAGTAACGCGCAGTTCTTTAATTCTTGTTCAATTTTGTTTGTTAATAGATAAAATCTTTTAAAATTAGATCTAGAAATATTGAAAATAATTTATATTTGTCTGAAAAGTTTTTTGTGTATTGTGCTACATTTTTCTGGCGAGGCAAAAATTGATTGAATTTTGATTTTTTTACAAGTTGAAAGTAACGCGCAGTTCTTTAATTTTTGTTTAATTTTGTTTGTTAATAGCTGAGATTGTTTGAAATTAGATCTAGAAATATGGAAAATAATTAAGATTTGTTTGAAAATTTTTTTGTGTATTTTGCCAAATTTTTCTGGCAAGGCAAAATTGATTAAATTTTCATTTTTTGACAAGTTGAAAGTAACGCGCAGTTCTTAAATTTTTGTTCAATTTTGTTTGTTAAAAGATAAGATTGTTTAAAATTAGACCTAGAAATATGGAAAATAATTGATATTTGTCTGAAAATTTGTTTGTGTATTTTGACAAATTTTTTCTGGCGAGGCAAAAATTGATTGAATTTTCATTTTTTGACAAGTTGAAAGTAACGCGCAGTTCTTTATTTTTTGTTTAATTTTATTCGTTACCAGATGAAAAAGTTTGAAATTAGATCTAGAAATATGAAAAATATATGATATTTGTTTGAAAATTTTTTTTGTGTATTTTGCCAAATTTTTCTGGCGAGGCAAAAATAGATTGAATTTTTATTTTTTGACAAGTTGAAAGTAACGCGCAGTCATTTAATTTTTGTTCAATTTTGTTCGTTAATAGATAAAAAAGTTTATAATTAGATTCAGAAATATGGAAAATAATTGATATTTGTCTGAAATTTTTTTTGTGTATTTGCCAAATTTTTCTGGCGAGGCAAAAATTGATTGGATTTTCATTTTTTGACAAGTTGAAAGTAACGCGCAGTTCTTTAATTTTTGTTCAATTCAGTTTGTTAATAGATAAAATTGTTTGAAATTAGATTTAGAAATATGGAAAATAATTGATATTTGTCTGAAAATTTGTTTGTGTATTTAGCCAAATTTTTCTGCCGAGGCAAAAATTGATTGAATTTTCATTTTTTGACAAGTTGAAAGTAACGCGCAGTTCTTTAATTTTTGTTCAATTTTGTTCGTTATTGGACGAAAAAGTTTGAAATCAGATCTAGAAATATGGAAAATAATTAATATTTGTTTGAAAATTTTTTTCTGTATTTTGCCAAATTTTTCTGGCGAGGCAAAAATTGATTGAATTTTCATTTTTTGACAAGTTGAAAAAAAGGCGCAGTCCTTCAATTTTTGTTTAATTTTGTTCCTTACTAGATGAAATAGTTTAAAATTAGATCTAGAGATATAGAAAATAATTTATATTTGTTTAAAAATTTGTTTGTGTATTTTGACAAATTTTTCTGGCGAGGCAAAAATTGATTGAATTTTCATTTTTTGACAAGTTGAAAGTAACGCGCAGTTCTTTAATTTTTGTTCAATTTTGTTTGTTAATTGATGAAATTGTTTGAAATTAGATCTAGAAATATGGAAAATAATTGATATTTGTCTGAAAATTTTTTTGTGTATTTTGCCAAATTTTTCTGGCGAGGCAAAAATTGATTGAATTTTATTTTTTTGACTAGTTAAAAGTAATGCGCAGTCCTTCAATTTTTGTTCAATTTTCTTCGTTAATAAGTGAAATTGTTTAAAATTAAATCTAGAAATATGGAAATTAATTAATATTTGTCTGAAAATTTTTTTGTTTAGTTAGCCAATTTTTTTTGGCGAGGCAAAAATTGATTAAATTTTTATTTTTTGTCAAGATGAAAGTAACGCGCAGTCCTTCAATTTTTGTACAATTTTGTTCGTTACTAGATAAAATTGTTTGAAATTAGATCTAGAAATATGGAAAATAATTTTTATTTGTCTGAAAAATTTTTTGTGTATTTTGCCAAATTTTTCTAGGGAGGCAAAAATTGATTGAATTTTCATTTTTTGACAAGTCGAAAGTAACGCGCTTTTCTTTAATTTTTGTTCAATTTTGTTTGTTAATAGATGAAATTGTTTGAAATTAGATCTAGAAATACGGAAAATAATTAATATTTGTTTAAAAATTTTCTTGTGTATTTTGCCAAATTTTTCTGGCGAGGCAAAAATTGATTGAATTTTCATTTTTTGACAAGTTGAAAAAAAGGCGCAGTCCTTCAATTTTTGTTAAATTTTATTTGTTAATAGATAAAATTGATTGAAATTAGATCTAGAAATATGGAAAATAATTGATATTTGTCTGAAAATTTGTTTGTGTATTTAGCCAAATTTTTCTGGCGAGGCAAAAATTGATTGAATTTTCATTTTTTGAGAAGTTGAAAGTAACGCGCAGTTCTTTAATTTTTGTTCAATTTTGTTTGTTAATAGATGAAATTGTTTGAAATTAGATCTAGAAATATGGAAAATAATTAATATTTGTTTGAAAATTTTTTTGTGTATTTTGCCAAATTTTTCTGGCGAGGCAAAAATTGATTGAATTTTCATTTTTGAGAAGTTGAAAGTAACGCGCAGTTCTTTAATTTTTGTTCAATTTTGTTTGTTAATAGATGAATTTGTTTGAAATTAGATCTAGAAATATGGAAAATAATTAATATTTGTTTGAAAATTTTTTTGTGTATTTTGCCAAATTTTTCTGGCGAGGCAAAAATTGATTGAATTTTATTTTTTTGACTAGTTGAAAGTAATGCGCAGTCCTTCAATTTTTGTTCAATTTTCTTCGTTAATAAGTGAAATTGTTTAAAATTAAATCTAGAAATATGGAAATTAATTAATATTTGTCTGAAAATTTTTTTGTTTAGTTAGCCAATTTTTTTTGGCGAGGCAAAAATTGATTAAATTTTTATTTTTTGTCAAGATGAAAGTAACGCGCAGTCCTTCAATTTTTGTTCAATTTTGTTCGTTACTAGATAAAATTGTTTGAAATTAGATCTAGAAATATAGAAAATAATTTTTATTTGTCTGAAAAATTTTTTGTGTATTTTGCCAAATTTTTCTAGGGAGGCAAAAATTGATTGAATTTTCATTTTTTGACAAGTCGAAAGTAACGCGCTTTTCTTTAATTTTTGTTCAATTTTGTTTGTTAATAGATAAAATTGTTTGAAATTAGATCTAGAAATATGGAAAATGATTGATATTTGTCTGAAAATTTGTTTGTGTATTTTGCCAAATTTTTCTGGCGAGGCAAAAATTGATTGAATTTTCATTTTTTGACAAGTTGAAAGTAACGCGCAGTCCTTTAATTTTTGTTCAATTTTGTTCATTATTAGATGAAAAAGTTTAAAATCAGATCTAGAAATATGGAAAATAATTGATATTTGTTTGAAAATTTTTTTGTGCATTTTGCCAAATTTTTCTGGGGGAGGCAAAAGTTGATTAAATTTTCATTTTTTGACAAGTTGAAAGTAACGCGCAGTCCTTTCATTTTTGTTAAATTTTATTTGTTAATAGATAAAATTGTTTGAAATTAGATCTAGAAATATGGAAAATAATTGATATTTGTCTGAAAATTTGTTTGTGTATTTAGCCAAATTTTTCTGGCGAGGCAAAAATTGATTGAATTTTCATTTTTTGAGAAGTTGAAAGTAACGCGCAGTTCTTTAATTTTTGTTCAATTTTGTTTGTTAATAGATGAAATTGTTTGAAATTAGATCTAGAAATATGGAAAATAATTAATATTTGTTTGAAAATTTTTTTGTGTATTTTGCCAAATTTTTCTGGCGAGGCAAAAATTGATTGAATTTTCATTTTTTGAGAAGTTGAAAGTAACGCGCTTTTCTTTAATTTTTGTTCAATTTTGTTTGTTAATAGATAAAATTTTTTGAAATTAGATCTAGAAATATGGAAAATGATTGATATTTGTCTGAAAATTTGTTTGTGTATTTTGCCAAATTTTTCTGGCGAGGCAAAAATTGATTGAATTTTCATTTTTTGACAAGTTGAAAGTAACGCGCAGTCCTATAATTTTTGTTCAATTTTGTTCATTATTAGATGAAAAAGTTTAAAATCAGATCTAGAAATATGGAAAATAATTGATATTTGTTTGAAAATTTTTTTGTGCATTTTGCCAAATTTTTCTGGGGGAGGCAAAAGTTGATTAAATTTTCATTTTTTGACAAGTTGAAAGTAACGCGCAGTCCTTCAATTTTTGTTAAATTTTATTTGTTAATAGATAAAATTGTTTGAAATTAGATCTAGAAATATGGAAAATAATTATTATTTGTTTAAAATGTTTTTTGTGTATTGTGCTACATTTTTCTGGCGAGGCAATAATTGATTGAATTTTCATTTTTTTACAAGTTGAAAGTAACGCGCAGTCCTTTAATTTTTGTTGAATTTTGTTTGTTATTAGATAAAATAGTTTAAAATTAGATCTAGAAATATGGAAAATAATTAATATTTGTTTGAAAATTTTTTTGTGCATTTTGCCAAATTTTTCTGGGGGAGGCAAAAGTTGATTAAATTTTCATTTTTTGACAAGTTGAAAGTAACGCGCAGTCCTTCAATTTTTGTTAAATTTTGTTTGTTAATAGATGAAATTGTTTGAAATTAGATCTAGAAATATGGAAAATAATTAATATTTGTTTAAAATGTTTTTTGTGTATTGTGCTACATTTTTCTGGCGAGGCAATAATTGATTGAATTTTCATTTTTTTACAAGTTGAAAGTAACGCGCAGTCCTTTAATTTTTGTTGAATTTTGTTTGTTATTAGATAAAATAGTTTAAAATTAGATCTAGAAATATGGAAAATAATTAATATTTGTCTAAAAATTTTTTTGTGTATTTTACCAAATTTTTCTGGCGAGGCAAAAGTTGATTAAATTTTCATTTTTTGACAAGTTGAAAGTAACGCGCAGTCCTTTAATTTTTGTTCAATTTTGTTCATTATTAGATGAAAAAGTTTAAAATCAGATCTAGAAATATGGAAAATAATTAATATTTGTTTGAAAATTTTTTTCTGTATTTTGCCAAATTTTTCTGGCGAGGCAAAAATTGATTGAATTTTCATTTTTTGACAAGTTGAAAAAAAGGCGCAGTCCTTCAATTTTTGTTTAATTTTGTTCGTTACTAGATAAAATAGTTTAAAATTAGATTTAAAAATATGAAAAATAATTGATATTTGTCTAAAAATTTTTTTGTTTATTTTGCCAAATTTTTCAGGCGAGGCAAAAATAGATTGAATTTTCATTTTTTGACAAGTTGAAAGTAACGCGCAGTCCTATAATTTTTGTTCAATTTTGTTCATTATTAGATGAAAAAGTTTAAAATCAGATCTAGAGATATGGAAAATAATTAATATTTGTTTGAAAATTTTTTTCTGTATTTTGCCAAATTTTTCTGGCGAGGCAAAAATTGATTGAATTTTCATTTTTTGACAAGTTGAAAAAAAGGCGCAGTCCTTCAATTTTTGTTTAACCTTGTTCGTTACTAGATGAAATAGTTTAAAATTAGATCTAGAAATATGGAAAATAATTAATATTTGTTTGAAAAGTTTTTTGTGTATTGTGCTACATTTTTCTGGCGAGGCAATAATTGATTGAATTTTCATTTTTTTACAAGTTGAAAGTAACGCGCAGTCCTTTAATTTTTGTTTAATTTTGTTCGTTATTAGATAAAATAGTTTAAAATTAGATCTAGAAATATGGAAAATAATTAATATTTGTTTGAAAATTTTTTTGTGCATTTTGCCAAATTTTTCTGGGGGAGGCAAAAGTTGATTAAATTTTCATTTTTTGACAAGTTGAAAGTAACGCGCAGTCCTTCAATTTTTGTTCAATTTACTTCATTAATAGATGAAATTGTTTAAAATTAGATCTAGAAATATGGAAAATAATTAATATTTGTCTGAATATTTTTTTGTGTAGTTTGACAAATTTTTCTGGCGAGGCAAAAATTGATTGAATTTTCATTTTTTGACAAGTTGAAAGTAACGCGCAGTTCTTTAATTTTTGTTCAATTTTGTTTGTTAATTGATGAAATTGTTTGAAATTAGATCTAGAAATATGGAAAATAATTGATATTTGTCTGAAAATTTTTTTGTGTATTTTGCCAAATTTTTCTGGCGAGGCAAAAATTGATTGAATTTTATTTTTTTGACTAGTTAAAAGTAATGCGCAGTCCTTCAATTTTTGTTCAATTTTCTTCGTTAATAAGTGAAATTGTTTAAAATTAAATCTAGAAATATGGAAATTAATTAATATTTGTCTGAAAATTTTTTTGTTTAGTTAGCCAATTTTTTTTGGCGAGGCAAAAATTGATTAAATTTTTATTTTTTGTCAAGATGAAAGTAACGCGCAGTCCTTCAATTTTTGTACAATTTTGTTCGTTACTAGATAAAATTGTTTGAAATTAGATCTAGAAATATGGAAAATAATTTTTATTTGTCTGAAAAATTTTTTGTGTATTTTGCCAAATTTTTCTAGGGAGGCAAAAATTGATTGAATTTTCATTTTTTGACAAGTCGAAAGTAACGCGCTTTTCTTTAATTTTTGTTCAATTTTGTTTGTTAATAGATGAAATTGTTTGAAATTAGATCTAGAAATACGAAAAATAATTAATATTTGTTTAAAAATTTTCTTGTGTATTTTGCCAAATTTTTCTGGCGAGGCAAAAATTGATTGAATTTTCATTTTTTGACAAGTTGAAAAAAAGGCGCAGTCCTTCAATTTTTGTTAAATTTTATTTGTTAATAGATAAAATTGTTTGAAATTAGATCTAGAAATATGGAAAATAATTGATATTTGTCTGAAAATTTGTTTGTGTATTTAGCCAAATTTTTCTGGCGAGGCAAAAATTGATTGAATTTTCATTTTTTGAGAAGTTGAAAGTAACGCGCAGTTCTTTAATTTTTGTTCAATTTTGTTTGTTAATAGATGAATATGTTTGAAATTAGATCTAGAAATATGGAAAATAATTAATATTTGTTTGAAAATTTTTTTGTGTATTTTGCCAAATTTTTCTGGCGAGGCAAAAATTGATTGAATTTTATTTTTTTGACTAGTTGAAAGTAATGCGCAGTCCTTCAATTTTGGTTCAATTTTCTTCGTTAATAAGTGAAATTGTTTAAAATTAAATCTAGAAATATGGAAATTAATTAATATTTGTCTGAAAATTTTTTTGTTTAGTTAGCCAATTTTTTTTGGCGAGGCAAAAATTGATTAAATTTTTATTTTTTGTCAAGATGAAAGTAACGCGCAGTCCTTCAATTTTTGTTAAATTTTGTTCGTTACTAGATAAAATTGTTTGAAATTAGATCTAGAAATATGGAAAATAATTTTTATTTGTCTGAAAAATTTTTTGTGTATTTTGCCAAATTTTTCTAGGGAGGCAAAAATTGATTGAATTTTCATTTTTTGACAAGTCGAAAGTAACGCGCTTTTCTTTAATTTTTGTTCAATTTTGTTTGTTAATAGATAAAATTGTTTGAAATTAGATCTAGAAATATGGAAAATGATTGATATTTGTCTGAAAATTTGTTTGTGTATTTTGCCAAATTTTTCTGGCGAGGCAAAAATTGATTGAATTTTCATTTTTTGACAAGTTGAAAGTAACGCGCAGTCCTATAATTTTTGTTCAATTTTGTTCATTATTAGATGAAAAAGTTTAAAATCAGATCTAGAAATATGGAAAATAATTGATATTTGTTTGAAAATTTTTTTGTGCATTTTGCCAAATTTTTCTGGGGGAGGCAAAAGTTGATTAAATTTTCATTTTTTGACAAGTTGAAAGTAACGCGCAGTCCTTCCATTTTTGTTAAATTTTATTTGTTAATAGATAAAATTGTTTGAAATTAGATCTAGAAATATGGAAAATAATTGATATTTGTCTGAAAATTTGTTTGTGTATTTTGCCAAATTTTTCTGGCGAGGCAAAAATTGATTGAATTTTCATTTTTTGAGAAGTTGAAAGTAACGCGCTTTTCTTTAATTTTTGTTCAATTTTGTTTGTTAATAGATAAAATTTTTTGAAATTAGATCTAGAAATATGGAAAATGATTGATATTTGTCTGAAAATTTGTTTGTGTATTTTGCCAAATTTTTCTGGCGAGGCAAAAATTGATTGAATTTTCATTTTTTGACAAGTTGAAAGTAAAGCGCAGTCCTATAATTTTTGTTCAATTTTGTTCATTATTAGATGAAAAAGTTTAAAATCAGATCTAGAAATATGGAAAATAATTGATATTTGTTTGAAAATTTTTTTGTGCATTTTGCCAAATTTTTCTGGGGGAGGCAAAAGTTGATTAAATTTTCATTTTTTGACAAGTTGAAAGTAACGCGCAGTCCTTCAATTTTTGTTAAATTTTATTTGTTAATAGATAAAATTGTTTGAAATTAGATCTAGAAATATGGAAAATAATTAATATTTGTTTAAAATGTTTTTTGTGTATTGTGCTACATTTTTCTGGCGAGGCAATAATTGATTGAATTTTCATTTTTTTACAAGTTGAAAGTAACGCGCAGTCCTTTAATTTTTGTTGAATTTTGTTTGTTATTAGATAAAATAGTTTAAAATTAGATCTAGAAATATGGAAAATAATTAATATTTGTTTGAAAATTTTTTTGTGCATTTTGCCAAATTTTTCTGGGGGAGGCAAAAGTTGATTAAATTTTCATTTTTTGACAAGTTGAAAGTAACGCGCAGTCCTTCAATTTTTGTTCAATTTACTTCATTAATAGATGAAATTGTTTAAAATTAGATCTAGAAATATGGAAAATAATTATTATTTGTTTGAAAATTTTTTTGTGTATTTTGCCAAATTTTTCTGGCGAGGCAAAAATTGATTGAATTTTCATTTTTGAGAAGTTGAAAGTAACGCGCAGTTCTTTAATTTTTGTTCAATTTTGTTTGTTAATAGATGAATATGTTTGAAATTAGATCTAGAAATATGGAAAATAATTAATATTTGTTTGAAAATTTTTTTGTGTATTTTGCCAAATTTTTCTGGCGAGGCAAAAATTGATTGAATTTTATTTTTTTGACTAGTTGAAAGTAATGCGCAGTCCTTCAATTTTGGTTCAATTTTCTTCGTTAATAAGTGAAATTGTTTAAAATTAAATCTAGAAATATGGAAATTAATTAATATTTGTCTGAAAATTTTTTTGTTTAGTTAGCCAATTTTTTTTGGCGAGGCAAAAATTGATTAAATTTTTATTTTTTGTCAAGATGAAAGTAACGCGCAGTCCTTCAATTTTTGTTAAATTTTGTTCGTTACTAGATAAAATTGTTTGAAATTAGATCTAGAAATATGGAAAATAATTTTTATTTGTCTGAAAAATTTTTTGTGTATTTTGCCAAATTTTTCTAGGGAGGCAAAAATTGATTGAATTTTCATTTTTTGACAAGTCGAAAGTAACGCGCTTTTCTTTAATTTTTGTTCAATTTTGTTTGTTAATAGATAAAATTGTTTGAAATTAGATCTAGAAATATGGAAAATGATTGATATTTGTCTGAAAATTTGTTTGTGTATTTTGCCAAATTTTTCTGGCGAGGCAAAAATTGATTGAATTTTCATTTTTTGACAAGTTGAAAGTAACGCGCAGTCCTATAATTTTTGTTCAATTTTGTTCATTATTAGATGAAAAAGTTTAAAATCAGATCTAGAAATATGGAAAATAATTGATATTTGTTTGAAAATTTTTTTGTGCATTTTGCCAAATTTTTCTGGGGGAGGCAAAAGTTGATTAAATTTTCATTTTTTGACAAGTTGAAAGTAACGCGCAGTCCTTCCATTTTTGTTAAATTTTATTTGTTAATAGATAAAATTGTTTGAAATTAGATCTAGAAATATGGAAAATAATTGATATTTGTCTGAAAATTTGTTTGTGTATTTAGCCAAATTTTTCTGGCGAGGCAAAAATTGATTGAATTTTCATTTTTTGAGAAGTTGAAAGTAACGCGCAGTTCTTTAATTTTTGTTCAATTTTGTTTGTTTATAGATGAAATTGTTTGAAATTAGATCTAGAAATATGGAAAATAATTAATATTTGTTTGAAAATTTTTTTGTGTATTTTGCCAAATTTTTCTGGCGAGGCAAAAATTGATTGAATTTTCATTTTTTGAGAAGTTGAAAGTAACGCGCTTTTCTTTAATTTTTGTTCAATTTTGTTTGTTAATAGATAAAATTTTTTGAAATTAGATCTAGAAATATGGAAAATGATTGATATTTGTCTGAAAATTTGTTTGTGTATTTTGCCAAATTTTTCTGGCGAGGCAAAAATTGATTGAATTTTCATTTTTTGACAAGTTGAAAGTAAAGCGCAGTCCTATAATTTTTGTTCAATTTTGTTCATTATTAGATGAAAAAGTTTAAAATCAGATCTAGAAATATGGAAAATAATTGATATTTGTTTGAAAATTTTTTTGTGCATTTTGCCAAATTTTTCTGGGGGAGGCAAAAGTTGATTAAATTTTCATTTTTTGACAAGTTGAAAGTAACGCGCAGTCCTTCAATTTTTGTTAAATTTTATTTGTTAATAGATAAAATTGTTTGAAATTAGATCTAGAAATATGGAAAATAATTAATATTTGTTTAAAATGTTTTTTGTGTATTGTGCTACATTTTTCTGGCGAGGCAATAATTGATTGAATTTTCATTTTTTTACAAGTTGAAAGTAACGCGCAGTCCTTTAATTTTTGTTGAATTTTGTTTGTTATTAGATAAAATAGTTTAAAATTAGATCTAGAAATATGGAAAATAATTAATATTTGTTTGAAAATTTTTTTGTGCATTTTGCCAAATTTTTCTGGGGGAGGCAAAAGTTGATTAAATTTTCATTTTTTGACAAGTTGAAAGTAACGCGCAGTCCTTCAATTTTTGTTCAATTTACTTCATTAATAGATGAAATTGTTTAAAATTAGATCTAGAAATATGGAAAATAATTAATATTTGTTTGAAAAGTTTTTTGTGTATTGTGCTACATTTTTCTGGCGAGGCAATAATTGATTGAATTTTCATTTTTTTACAAGTTGAAAGTAACGCGCAGTCCTTTAATTTTTGTTTAATTTTGTTCGTTATTAGATAAAATAGTTTAAAATTAGATCTAGAAATATGGAAAATAATTAATATTTGTTTGAAAATTTTTTTGTGCATTTTGCCAAATTTTTCTGGGGGAGGCAAAAGTTGATTAAATTTTCATTTTTTGACAAGTTGAAAGTAACGCGCAGTCCTTCAATTTTTGTTCAATTTACTTCATTAATAGATGAAATTGTTTAAAATTAGATCTAGAAATATGGAAAATAATTAATATTTGTCTGAATATTTTTTTGTGTAGTTTGCCAAATTTTTTTGGCGAGGCAAAAATTGATTGAATTTTCATTTTTTGTCAAGATGAAAGTAACGCGCAGTCCTTCAATTTTTGTTAAATTTTGTTCGTTAATAGTTGACAAAGTTTATAATTAGATCTAAAAATATGAAAAATAATTAATATCTGTCTTAAATTTTTTTTGTGTATTTTGCCAAATTTTTCTGGCGAGGCAAAAATTGATTGAATTTTCATTTTTTGACAAGTTGAAAGTAACGCGCAGTTTTTTAATTTTTGTTCAATTTTGTTCGGTTGTAGATAAAAAAGTTTGAAAGTAGATCTAGAAATATGAAAAATAATTAATATTTGTTTCTAAATTTTTTTGTGTATTTTGCCAAATTTTTCTGCCGAGGCAAAAATTGATTGAATTTTCATTTTTTGACAAGTTGAAAGTAACGCGCAGTTTTTTAATTTTTGTTCAATTTTGTTCGGTTATAGATAAAAAAGTTTAAAATTAGATCTAGAAATGTGGAAAATAATTAATATTTGTTTAAAAATTTTTTTGTGTATTTTGCCAAATTTTTCTTGCGAGGAAAAAATTGATTGAATTTTCATTTTTTGACAAGTTGAAAGTAACGCGCAGTTCTTCAATTTTTGTTTAATTTTGTTCGGTTATAGATAAAAAAGTTTAAAATAAGATCTAGAAATATGGAAAATAATTAATATTTGTCTCAAAATTTTTTTGTGTATTTTGCCAAATTTTTCTGGCGAGGCAAAAATTGATTAAATTTTCATTTTTCACGATTTGAAAGTAACGTGCAGTTTTTCAATTTTTGTTCAATTTTGTTCGGTTGTAGATAAAAAAGTTTAAATGTAAATCTAGAAATATGGAAAATAATTAATATTTGTCTCCAAATTTTTTTGTGTATTTTGCAAAATTTTTCTGGCGAGGCAAAAATTGATTAAATTTTCATTTTTTTACGATTTGGAAGTAACGCGCAGTTTTTCAATTTTTGTTCAATTTTGTTCGGTAATAAATAAAAAAGTTTGAAATTAGATCTAGAAATATGAAAAATAATTAATATTTGTCTCAAATTTTTTTTGTGTATTTTGCCAAATTTTTCTGGCGAGGCAAAAATTGATTGAATTTTCATTTTTTGACAAGTTGAAAGTAACGCGCAGTTCTTCAATTTTTGTTCAATTTTGTTGGGTAATAAATGAAAAAGTTTAAAATTAGATCTAGAAATACGGAAAATAATTAATATCTGTCTTAAATTTTTTTTGTGTATTTTGCCAATTTTTCTGGCGAGGCAAAAATTGATTGAATTTTCATTTTTTGACAAGTTGAAAGTAACGCGCAGTTTTTTAATTTTTGTTCAATTTGGTTCGGTTGTAGATAAAAAAGTTTGAAAGTAGATCTAGAAATATGAAAAATAATTAATATTTGTTTCTAAATTTTTTTGTGTATTTTGCCAAATTTTTCTGCCGAGGCAAAAATTGATTAAATTTTCATTTTTTGACAAGTTGAAAGTAACGTGCAGTTTTTTAATTTTTGTTCAATTTTGTTCGGTTATAGATAAAAAAGTTTAAAATTAGATCTAGAAATGTGGAAAATAATTAATATTTGTTTAAAAATTTTTTTGTGTATTTTGCCAAATTTTTCTTGCGAGGAAAAAATTGATTGAATTTTCATTTTTTGATAAGTTGAAAGTAACGCGCAGTTCTTCAATTTTTGTTCAATTTTGTTCGGTTGTAGATAAAAAAGTTTAAATGTAGATCTAGAAATACGGAAAATAATTAATATCTGTCTTAAATTTTTTTTGTGTATTTTGCCAATTTTTTCTGGCGAGGCAAAAATTGATTAAATTTTCATTTTTTCACGATTTGAAAGTAATGCGCAGTTTTACTATTTTTATTCAATTTTGTTCGATAATAGATAAAAAAGTTTAAAATTAGATCTAAAAATATGGAAAATAATTAATATCTGTCTCAAAATTTTTTTGTGTATTTTGCCAAATTTTTCTGGCGAGTTAAAAATTGATTGAATTTTCATTTTTTGACAAGTTGAAAGTAACGCGCAGTTCTTCAATTTTTGTTCAATTTTGTTCGGTAATAAATAAAAAAGTTTGAAATTAGATCTAGAAATATGGAAAAAAATTAATATTTGTCTCAAAATTTTGTTGTGTATTTTGCCAAATTTTTCTGGCGAGGCAAAAATTGATTGAATTTTCATTTTTTGACAAGTTAACAGTAACGCGCAGTTCTTCAATTTTTGTTCAATTTTGTTCGGTAACGAATGAAAAAGTTTTAAATTAGATCTAGAAATACGGAAAGTAATTAATATTTGTCTCAAAATTTTTTTGTGTATTTTGCCAAATTTTTCTGGCGAGGCAAAAATTGATTGAATTTTCATTTTTTGACAAGTTAAAAGTAACGCGCAGTTCTTCCATTTTTGTTCAATTTTGTTTTGTTATGAATGAAAAAGTTTGAAATTAGATCTAGAAATATGAAAATAATTAATATCTGTCTCTAAATTTTTTTGTGTATTTTGCCAAATTTTTCTGGCGAGGCAAAAATTGATTGAATTTTCATTTTTTGACAAGTTGAAAGTAACGCGCAGTTCTTCAATTTTTGTTTAATTTTGTTCGGTTATAGATAAAAAAGTTTAAAATAAGATCTAGAAATATGGAAAATAATTAATATTTGTCTCAAAATTTTTTTGTGTATTTTGCCAAATTTTTCTGGCGAGGCAAAAATTGATTAAATTTTCATTTTTCACGATTTGAAAGTAACGTGCAGTTTTTCAATTTTTGTTCAATTTTGTTCGGTTGTAGATAAAAAAGTTTAAATGTAGATCTAGAAATATGGAAAATAATTAATATTTGTCTCCAAATTTTTTTGTGTATTTTGCAAAATTTTTCTGGCGAGGCAAAAATTGATTAAATTTTCATTTTTTTACGATTTGGAAGTAACGCGCAGTTTTTCAATTTTTGTTCAATTTTGTTCGGTAATAAATAAAAAAGTTTGAAATTAGATCTAGAAATATGAAAAATAATTAATATTTGTCTCAAATTTTTTTTGTGTATTTTGCCAAATTTTTCTGGCGAGGCAAAAATTGATTGAATTTTCATTTTTTGACAAGTTGAAAGTAACGCGCAGTTCTTCAATTTTTGTTCAATTTTGTTGGGTAATAAATGAAAAAGTTTAAAATTAGATCTAGAAATACGGAAAATAATTAATATCTGTCTTAAATTTTTTTTGTGTATTTTGCCAAATTTTTCTGGCGAGGCAAAAATTGATTGAATTTTCATTTTTTGACAAGTTGAAAGTAACGCGCAGTTTTTTAATTTTTGTTCAATTTGGTTCGGTTGTAGATAAAAAAGTTTGAAAGTAGATCTAGAAATATGAAAAATAATTAATATTTGTTTCTAAATTTTTTTGTGTATTTTGCCAAATTTTTCTGCCGAGGCAAAAATTGATTAAATTTTCATTTTTTGACAAGTTGAAAGTAACGCGCAGTTTTTTAATTTTTGTTCAATTTTGTTCGGTTATAGATAAAAAAGTTTAAAATTAGATCTAGAAATGTGGAAAATAATTAATATTTGTTTAAAAATTTTTTTGTGTATTTTGCCAAATTTTTCTTGCGAGGAAAAAATTGATTGAATTTTCATTTTTTGACAAGTTGAAAGTAACGCGCAGTTCTTCAATTTTTGTTCAATTTTGTTCGGTTGTAGATAAAAAAGTTTAAATGTAGATCTAGAAATACGGAAAATAATTAATATCTGTCTTAAATTTTTTTTGTGTATTTTGCCAATTTTTTCTGGCGAGGCAAAAATTGATTAAATTTCATTTTTTCACGATTTGAAAGTAATGCGCAGTTTTACTATTTTTATTCAATTTTGTTCGATAATAGATAAAAAAGTTTAAAATTAGATCTAAAAATATGGAAAATAATTAATATCTGTCTCAAAATTTTTTTGTGTATTTTGCCAAATTTTTCTGGCGAGGTAAAAATTGATTGAATTTTCATTTTTTGACAAGTTGAAAGTAACGCGCAGTTCTTCAATTTTTGTTCAATTTTGTTCGGTAATAAATGAAAAAGTTTGAAATTAGATCTAGAAATATGGAAAATAATTAATATCTGTCTTAAATTTTTTTTGTGCATTTTGCCAAATTTTTCTGGCGAGGCAAAAATTGATTGAATTTTCATTTTTTGACAAGTTGAAAGTAACGCGCAGTTCTTCAATTTTTGTTCAATTTTGTTCGGTAATAAATAAAAAAGTTTGAAATTAGATCTAGAAATATGGAAAAAAATTAATATTTGTCTCAAAATTTTGTTGTGTATTTTGCTAAATTTTTCTGGCGAGGCAAAAATTGATTGAATTTCCATTTTTTGACAAGTTAAAAGTAACGTGCTGTTTTTCAATTTTTGTTTAATTTTTAACGGTTCTAAATAAAAATTTTGAAATTAGATCTAGAAATAAGGAAAATAATTAATATTTGTCTGAAAATTTTTTTGTGTATTTTGCCAAATTTTTCTGGCGAGGCAAAAATTGATTAAATTTTCATTTTTCAAGATTTGAAAGTAACGTGCAGTTTTTTAATTTTTTTTAATTTTGTTCGGTTGTAGATAAAAAAGTTTGAAAGTAGATTTAGAAATACGGAAAATAATTAATATCGGTCTCAAAATTTTTTTGTGTATTTTGCCAAATTTTTCTGGCGAGCCAAAAATTGATTGAATTTTCATTTTTTGACAAGTTGAAAGCAACGCGCAGTTCTTCACTTTTTGTTCAATTTTGTTCAGTAATAAATGAAAAAGTTTGAAATTAGATCTAGAAATACGGAAAATAATTAATATATGTCTCAAATTTTTTTTGTGTATTTTGCCAAATTTTTCTGGCGAGGCAAAAATTGATTGAATTTTCATTTTTTGACAAGTTGAAAGTAACGCGCAGTTTTTCAATTTTTGTTCAATTTTGTTCGGTTATAGATAAAAAAGTTTGAAAGTAGATCTAGAAATATGGAAAATAATGAATATTTGTCTCAAAATTTTGTTGTGTATTTTGCCAAATTTTTCTGGCGAGGCAAAAATTGATTGAATTTTCATTTTTTGACAAGATAAAAGTAACGCGCAGTTCTTCAATTTTTGTTCAATTTTGTTGGGTAATAAATGAAAAAGTTTAAAATTAGATCTAGAAATACGGAAAATAATTAATATCTGTCTTAAATTTTTTTTGTGTATTTTGCCAAATTTTTCTGGCGAGGCAAAAATTGATTGAATTTTCATTTTTTGACAAGTTGAAAGTAACGCGCAGTTTTTTAATTTTTGTTCAATTTTGTTCGGTTGTAGATAAAAAAGTTTGAAAGTAGATCTAGAAATATGAAAAATAATTAATATTTGTTTCTAAATTTTTTTGTGTATTTTGCCAAATTTTTCTGCCGAGGCAAAAATTGATTGAATTTTCATTTTTTGACAAGTTGAAAGTAACGCGCAGTTTTTTAATTTTTGTTCAATTTTGTTCGGTTATAGATAAAAAAGTTTAAAATTAGATCTAGAAATGTGGAAAATAATTAATATTTGTTTAAAAATTTTTTTGTGTATTTTGCCAAATTTTTCTTGCGAGGAAAAAATTGATTGAATTTTCATTTTTTGACAAGTTGAAAGTAACGCGCAGTTCTTCAATTTTTGTTTAATTTTGTTCGGTTATAGATAAAAAAGTTTAAAATAAGATCTAGAAATATGGAAAATAATTAATATTTGTCTCAAAATTTTTTTGTGTATTTTGCCAAATTTTTCTGGCGAGGCAAAAATTGATTAAATTTTCATTTTTCACGATTTGAAAGTAACGTGCAGTTTTTCAATTTTTGTTCAATTTTGTTCGAGTTGTAGATAAAAAAGTTTAAATGTAAATCTAGAAATATGGAAAATAATTAATATTTGTCTCCAAATTTTTTTGTGTATTTTGCAAAATTTTTCTGGCGAGGCAAAAATTGATTAAATTTTCATTTTTTTACGATTTGGAAGTAACGCGCAGTTTTTCAATTTTTGTTCAATTTTGTTCGGTAATAAATAAAAAAGTTTGAAATTAGATCTAGAAATATGAAAAATAATTAATATTTGTCTCAAATTTTTTTTGTGTATTTTGCCAAATTTTTCTGGCGAGGCAAAAATTGATTGAATTTTCATTTTTTGACAAGTTGAAAGTAACGCGCAGTTCTTCAATTTTTGTTCAATTTTGTTGGGTAATAAATGAAAAAGTTTAAAATTAGATCTAGAAATACGGAAAATAATTAATATCTGTCTTAAATTTTTTTTGTGTATTTTGCCAATTTTTCTGGCGAGGCAAAAATTGATTGAATTTTCATTTTTTGACAAGTTGAAAGTAACGCGCAGTTTTTTAATTTTTGTTCAATTTGGTTCGGTTGTAGATAAAAAAGTTTGAAAGTAGATCTAGAAATATGAAAAATAATTAATATTTGTTTCTAAATTTTTTTGTGTATTTTGCCAAATTTTTCTGCCGAGGCAAAAATTGATTAAATTTTCATTTTTTGACAAGTTGAAAGTAACGTGCAGTTTTTTAATTTTTGTTCAATTTTGTTCGGTTATAGATAAAAAAGTTTAAAATTAGATCTAGAAATGTGGAAAATAATTAATATTTGTTTAAAAATTTTTTTGTGTATTTTGCCAAATTTTTCTTGCGAGGAAAAAATTGATTGAATTTTCATTTTTTGATAAGTTGAAAGTAACGCGCAGTTCTTCAATTTTTGTTCAATTTTGTTCGGTTGTAGATAAAAAAGTTTAAATGTAGATCTAGAAATACGGAAAATAATTAATATCTGTCTTAAATTTTTTTTGTGTATTTTGCTAATTTTTTCTGGCGAGGCAAAAATTGATTAAATTTTCATTTTTTCACGATTTGAAAGTAATGCGCAGTTTTACTATTTTTATTCAATTTTGTTCGATAATAGATAAAAAAGTTTAAAATTAGATCTAAAAATATGGAAAATAATTAATATCTGTCTCAAAATTTTTTTGTGTATTTTGCCAAATTTTTCTGGCGAGGTAAAAATTGATTGAATTTTCATTTTTTGACAAGTTGAAAGTAACGCGCAGTTCTTCAATTTTTGTTCAATTTTGTTCGGTAATAAATGAAAAAGTTTGAAATTAGATCTAGAAATATGGAAAATAATTAATATCTGTCTTAAATTTTTTTTGTGCATTTTGCCAAATTTTTCTGGCGAGGCAAAAATTGATTGAATTTTCATTTTTTGACAAGTTGAAAGTAACGCGCAGTTCTTCAATTTTTGTTCAATTTTGTTCGGTAATAAATAAAAAAGTTTGAAATTAGATCTAGAAATATGGAAAAAAATTAATATTTGTCTCAAAATTTTGTTGTGTATTTTGCTAAATTTTTCTGGCGAGGCAAAAATTGATTGAATTTCCATTTTTTGACAAGTTAAAAGTAACGTGCAGTTTTTCAATTTTTGTTTAATTTTTAACGGTTCTAAATAAAAATTTTGAAATTAGATCTAGAAATAAGGAAAATAATTAATATTTGTCTTAAAATTTTTTTGTGTATTTTGCCAAATTTTTCTGGCGAGGCAAAAATTGATTAAATTTTCATTTTTTTCACGATTTGAAAGTAACGCGCAGTTTTTTAATTTTTGTTCAATTTTGTTCGGTTGTAGATAAAAAAGTTTGAAAGTAGATCTAGAAATATGAAAAATAATTAATATTTGTTTCTAAATTTTTTTGTGTATTTTGCCAAATTTTTCTGCCGAGGCAAAAATTGATTGAATTTTCATTTTTTGACAAGTTGAAAGTAACGCGCAGTTTTTTAATTTTTGTTCAATTTTGTTCGGTTATAGATAAAAAAGTTTAAAATTAGATCTAGAAATGTGGAAAATAATTAATATTTGTTTAAAAATTTTTTTGTGTATTTTGCCAAATTTTTCTTGCGAGGAAAAAATTGATTGAATTTTCATTTTTTGACAAGTTGAAAGTAACGCGCAGTTCTTCAATTTTTGTTCAATTTTGTTCGGTTGTAGATAAAAAAGTTTAAATGTAGATCTAGAAATACGGAAAATAATTAATATCTGTCTTAAATTTTTTTTGTGTATTTTGCCAATTTTTTCTGGCGAGGCAAAAATTGATTAAATTTTCATTTTTTCACGATTTGAAAGTAATGCGCAGTTTTTCTATTTTTATTCAATTTTGTTCGATAATAGATAAAAAAGTTTAAAATTAGATCTAAAAATATGGAAAATAATTAATATCTGTCTCAAAATTTTTTTGTGTATTTTGCCAAATTTTTCTGGCGAGGTAAAAATTGATTGAATTTTCATTTTTTGACAAGTTGAAAGTAACGCGCAGTTCTTCAATTTTTGTTCAATTTTGTTCGGTAATAAATGAAAAAGTTTGAAATTAGATCTAGAAATATGGAAAATAATTAATATCTGTCTTAAATTTTTTTTGTGCATTTTGCCAAATTTTTCTGGCGAGGCAAAAATTGATTGAATTTTCATTTTTTGACAAGTTGAAAGTAACGCGCAGTTCTTCAAGTTTTGTTCAATTTTGTTCGGTAATAAATAAAAAAGTTTGAAATTAGATCTAGAAATATGGAAAAAAATTAATATTTGTCTCAAAATTTTGTTGTGTATTTTGCTAAATTTTTCTGGCGAGGCAAAAATTGATTGAATTTCCATTTTTTGACAAGTTAAAAGTAACGTGCAGTTTTTCAATTTTTGTTTAATTTTTAACGGTTCTAAATAAAAATTTTGAAATTAGATCTAGAAATAAGGAAAATAATTAATATTTGTCTGAAAATTTTTTTGTGTATTTTGCCAAATTTTTCTGGCGAGGCAAAAATTGATTAAATTTTCATTTTTCAAGATTTGAAAGTAACGTGCAGTTTTTTAATTTTTTTTAATTTTGTTCGGTTGTAGATAAAAAAGTTTGAAAGTAGATTTAGAAATACGGAAAATAATTAATATCTGTCTTAAATTTTTTTTGTGTATTTTGCTAATTTTTTCTGGCGAGGCAAAAATTGATTAAATTTTCATTTTTTCACGATTTGAAAGTAATGCGCAGTTTTACTATTTTTATTCAATTTTGTTCGATAATAGATAAAAAAGTTTAAAATTAGATCTAAAAATATGGAAAATAATTAATATCTGTCTCAAAATTTTTTTGTGTATTTTGCCAAATTTTTCTGGCGAGGTAAAAATTGATTGAATTTTCATTTTTTGACAAGTTGAAAGTAACGCGCAGTTCTTCAATTTTTGTTCAATTTTGTTCGGTAATAAATGAAAAAGTTTGAAATTAGATCTAGAAATATGGAAAATAATTAATATCTGTCTTAAATTTTTTTTGTGCATTTTGCCAAATTTTTCTGGCGAGGCAAAAATTGATTGAATTTTCATTTTTTGACAAGTTGAAAGTAACGCGCAGTTCTTCAATTTTTGTTCAATTTTGTTCGGTAATAAATAAAAAAGTTTGAAATTAGATCTAGAAATATGGAAAAAAATTAATATTTGTCTCAAAATTTTGTTGTGTATTTTGCTAAATTTTTCTGGCGAGGCAAAAATTGATTGAATTTCCATTTTTTGACAAGTTAAAAGTAACGTGCAGTTTTTCAATTTTTGTTTAATTTTTAACGGTTCTAAATAAAAATTTTGAAATTAGATCTAGAAATAAGGAAAATAATTAATATTTGTCTTAAAATTTTTTTGTGTATTTTGCCAAATTTTTCTGGCGAGGCAAAAATTGATTAAATTTTCATTTTTTTCACGATTTGAAAGTAACGCGCAGTTTTTTAATTTTTGTTCAATTTTGTTCGGTTGTAGATAAAAAAGTTTGAAAGTAGATCTAGAAATATGAAAAATAATTAATATTTGTTTCTAAATTTTTTTGTGTATTTTGCCAAATTTTTCTGCCGAGGCAAAAATTGATTGAATTTTCATTTTTTGACAAGTTGAAAGTAACGCGCAGTTTTTTAATTTTTGTTCAATTTTGTTCGGTTATAGATAAAAAAGTTTAAAATTAGATCTAGAAATGTGGAAAATAATTAATATTTGTTTAAAAATTTTTTTGTGTATTTTGCCAAATTTTTCTTGCGAGGAAAAAATTGATTGAATTTTCATTTTTTGACAAGTTGAAAGTAACGCGCAGTTCTTCAATTTTTGTTCAATTTTGTTCGGTTGTAGATAAAAAAGTTTAAATGTAGATCTAGAAATACGGAAAATAATTAATATCTGTCTTAAATTTTTTTTGTGTATTTTGCCAATTTTTTCTGGCGAGGCAAAAATTGATTAAATTTTCATTTTTTCACGATTTGAAAGTAATGCGCAGTTTTTCTATTTTTATTCAATTTTGTTCGATAATAGATAAAAAAGTTTAAAATTAGATCTAAAAATATGGAAAATAATTAATATCTGTCTCAAAATTTTTTTGTGTATTTTGCCAAATTTTTCTGGCGAGGTAAAAATTGATTGAATTTTCATTTTTTGACAAGTTGAAAGTAACGCGCAGTTCTTCAATTTTTGTTCAATTTTGTTCGGTAATAAATGAAAAAGTTTGAAATTAGATCTAGAAATATGGAAAATAATTAATATCTGTCTTAAATTTTTTTTGTGCATTTTGCCAAATTTTTCTGGCGAGGCAAAAATTGATTGAATTTTCATTTTTTGACAAGTTGAAAGTAACGCGCAGTTCTTCAAGTTTTGTTCAATTTTGTTCGGTAATAAATAAAAAAGTTTGAAATTAGATCTAGAAATATGGAAAAAAATTAATATTTGTCTCAAAATTTTGTTGTGTATTTTGCTAAATTTTTCTGGCGAGGCAAAAATTGATTGAATTTCCATTTTTTGACAAGTTAAAAGTAACGTGCAGTTTTTCAATTTTTGTTTAATTTTTAACGGTTCTAAATAAAAATTTTGAAATTAGATCTAGAAATAAGGAAAATAATTAATATTTGTCTGAAAATTTTTTTGTGTATTTTGCCAAATTTTTCTGGCGAGGCAAAAATTGATTAAATTTTCATTTTTCAAGATTTGAAAGTAACGTGCAGTTTTTTAATTTTTTTTAATTTTGTTCGGTTGTAGATAAAAAAGTTTGAAAGTAGATTTAGAAATACGGAAAATAATTAATATCGGTCTCAAAATTTTCTTGTGTATTTTGCCAAATTTTTCTGGCGAGCTAAAAATTGATTGAATTTTCATTTTTTGACAAGTTGAAAGTAACGCGAAGTTCTTCACTTTTTGTTCAATTTTGTTCAGTAATAAATGAAAAAGTTTGAAATTAGATCTAGAAATACGGAAAATAATTAATATGTGTCTCAAATTTTTTTTGTGTATTTTGCCAAATTTTTCTGGCGAGGCAAAAATTGATTAAATTTTCATTTTTTTTACGATTTGGAAGTAACGCGCAGTTCTTCAATTTTTGTTTAATTTTGTTCGGTAACGAATGAAAATGTTTGAAATTAGATCTAGAAATATGGAAAATAATTAATATCTGTCTCAAAATTTTTTTGTGTATTTTGCCAAATTTTTCTGGCGAGGCAAAAATTGATTGAATTTTCATTTTTTGACAAGTTGAAAGTAACGCGCAGTTTTTCAATTTTTGTTCAATTTGGTTCGGTTATAGATAAAAAAGTTTGAAAGTAGATCTAGAAATATGGAAAATAATGAATATTTGTCTCAAAATTTTGTTGTGTATTTTGCCAAATTTTTCTGGCGAGGCAAAAATTGATTGAATTTTCATTTTTTGACAAGATAAAAGTAACGCGCAGTTCTTCAATTTTTGTTCAATTTTGTTTTGTTATGAATAAAAAAGTTTGAAATTAGATCTAGAAATATGAAAATAATTAATATCTGTCTCTTAATTTTTTTGTGTATTTTGCCAAATTTTTCTGGCGAGGCAAAAATTGATTGAATTTTCATTTTTTGACAAGTTGAAAGTAACGCGCAGTTCTTCAATTTTTGTTTAATTTTGTTCGGTAATAAATGAAAAAGTTTGAAATTAGATCTAGAAATATGGAAAATAATTAATATCTATCTAAAATTTTTTTTGTGTATTTTGCCAAATTTTTCTGGTGAGGCAAAAATTGATTGAATTTTAATTTTTTGACAAGTTGAAACTAACGCGCAGTTTTTCAATTTTTGTTCAATTTTGTTCGGTTCTAGATAAAAAAGTTTAAAATAAGATCTAGAAATATGGAAAATAATTAATATTTGTCTCAAAATTTTTTTGTGTATTTTGCCAAATTTTTCTGGCGAGGCAAAAATTGATTGAATTTTTATTTTTTAACAAGTTGAAAAAAACGCGCAGTTCTTCAATTTTTGTTCAATTTTGTTTAGTAATAAATGAAAAAGTTTGAAATTAGATCTAGAAATATGGAAAAAAATTAATATTTGTCTCAAAATTTTGTTGTGTATTTTGCCAAATTTTTCTGGCGAGGCAAAAATTGATTGAATTTCCATTTTTTGACAAGTTGAAAGTAACGCGCAGTTTTTCAATTTTTGTTCAATTCTGTTCGGTTGTAGATAAAAAAGTTTGAATGTAGATCTAGAAATATGGAAAATAATTAATATTTGTTTCCAAATTTTTTTGTGTATTTTGCCAAATTTTTCTGGCGAGGCAAAAATTGATTAAATTTTCATTTTTTTACGATTTGGAAGTAACGCGCAGTTTTTCATTTTTTGTTCAATTTTGTTCGGTAATAAATGAAAAAGTTTGAAATTAGATCTAGAAATACGGAAAATAATTAGCATCTGTCTCAAATATTTTTTGTGTATTTTGCCAAATTTTTCTGGCCAGGCAAAAATTGATTGAATTTTCATTTTTTGACAAGTTGAAAGTAACGCGCAGTTTTTCAATTTTTGTTCAATTTTGTTCGGTTGTAGATAAAAAAGTTTGAAAGTAGATCTAGAAATATGAAAAATAATTAATATTTGTTTCCAAATTTTTTTGTGTATTTTGCCAAATTTTTCTGCCGAGGCAAAAATTGATTGAATTTTCATTTTTTGACAAGTTGAAAGTAACGCGCAGTTTTTCAATTTTTGTTCAATTTTGTTCGGTTGTAGATAAAAAAGTTTGAAAGTAGATCTAGAAATATGAAAAATAATTAATATTTGTTTCTAAATTTTTTTGTGTATTTTGCCAAATTTTTCTGCCGAGGCAAAAATTGATTGAATTTTCATTTTTTGACAAGTTGAAAGTAACGCGCAGTTTTTTAATTTTTGTTCAATTTTGTTCGGTTATAGATAAAAAGTTTAAAATTAGATCTAGAAATATGGAAAATAATTAATATTTGTCTCAAAATTTTTTTGTGTATTTTGCCAAATTTTTCTGGCGAGAAAAAAAAATTGATTGAATTTTCATTTTTTGACAAGTTGAAAGTAACGCGCAGTTCTTCAATTTTTGTTCAATTGTGTTCGGTAATAAATGAAAAAGTTTGAAATTAGATCTAGAAATATGGAAAATAATTAATATCTGTCTGAAAATTTTTTTGTGTATTTTGCCAAATTTTTCTGGAGGCAAAAATTGATTGAATTTTTATTTTTTGACAAGTTGAAAGTAACGCGCAGTTTTTCAATTTTTGTTTAATTTTGTTCGGTGATAGATAAAAAAGTTTGAAATTAGATCTAGAAATATGGAAAATAATTAATATTTGTCTCAAAATTTTTTTGTGTATTTTGCCAAATTTTTCTGGCGAGGTAAAAATTGATTGAATTTTCATTTTTTGACAAGTTGAAAGTAACGCGCAGTTCTTCAATTTTTGTTCAATTTTGTTCGGTAATAAATGAGAAAGTTTGAAATTAGATCTAGAAATATGGAAAATAATTAATATCTGTCTGAAAATTTTTTTGTGTATTTTGCCAAATTTTTCTGGAGGCAAAAATTGATTGAATTTTTATTTTTTGACAAGTTGAAAGTAACGCGCAGTTCTTTAATTTTTGTTTAATTTTGTTCGGTGATAGATAAAAAAGTTTGAAATTAGATCTAGAAATATGGAAAATAATTAATATTTGTCTCCAAATTTTTTTGTGTATTTTGCCAAATTTTTCTGGCTAGGCAAAAATTGATTGAATTTTCATTTTTTGACAAGTTGAAAGTAACGCGCAGTTCTTCAATTTTTGTTTAATTTTGTTCAGTTATAGATAAAAAAGTTTAAAATAAGATCTAGAAATATGGAAAATAATTAATATTTGTCTCAAAATTTTTTTGTGTATTTTGCCAAATTTTTCTGGCGAGGCAAAAATTGATTAAATTTTTCATTTTTTTGACAAGTTGAAAGTAACGCGCAGTTCTTCAATTTTTGTTCAATTTTGTTCGGTAATGAATGAAAAAGTTTGAAATTAGATCTAGAAATACGGAAAATAATTAATATCTGTCTCAAATTTTTTTTGTGTATTTTGCCAAATTTTTTTTGCGAGGCAAAAATTGATTGAATTTTCATTTTTTGACAAGTTGAAAGTAACGCGCAGTTCTTCAATTTTAGTTCAATTTTGTTCGGTAATATATGAAAAAGTTTAAATTTAGATCTAGAAATACGGAAAGTAATTAATATTTGTCTGAAATTTTTTTTGTGTATTTTGCCAAATTTTTCTGGCGAGGCAAAAATTGATTAAATTTTTCATTTTTTTGACAAGTTGAAAGTAACGCGCAGTTCTTCAATTTTTGTTCAATTTTGTTCGGTAATAAATGAAAAAGTTTGAAATTAGATCTAGAAATACGGAAAATAATTAATATCTGTCTCAAATTTTTTTTGTGTATTTTGCCAAATTTTTCTTGCGAGGCAGATATTGATTAAATTTTCATTTTTTTACAATTTAAAAGTAATGCGCAGTTTTTCTATTTTTTTTTAATTTTGTTCGGTAATAGATAAAAAAGTTTGCAATTAGATCTAGAAATATGGAAAACGATTAATATTTGTCTCAAAGTTTTTTTGTGTATTTTGCCAAATTTTTCTGTCGAGGCAAAAATTGATTAAATTTTCATTTTTCACGATTTGAAAGTAACGTGCAGTTTTTTAATTTTTATTTAATTTTGTTCGGTAATAGATAGAAAAGTTTGAAATTAGATCTAGAAATATGGAAAACAATTAACATTTGTCTCAAAATTTTTTTTGTGTATATTGCCAAATTTTTCTGACGAGGCAAAAATTGATTAAATTTTCATTTTTTTACAATTTAAAAGTAATGCGCAGTTTTTCTATTTTTTTTTAATTTTGTTCGGTAATAGATAAAAAATTTTGAAATTAGATCTAGAAATACGGAAAATAATTAATATCTGTTTCAAATTTCTTTTGTGTATTTTGCCAAATTTTTCTGGCGAGGCAAAAATTGATTAAATTTTCATTTTTTCACGATTTGAAAGTAATGCGCAGTTTTTCTATTTTTATTTAATTTTGTTCGGTAATAAATGAAAAAGTTTGAAATTAGATCTAGAAATACGGAAAATAATTAGTATCTGTCTCAAATTTTTTTTGTGTATTTTGCCAAATTTTTCTGGCGAGGCAAAAATTGATTGAATTTTCATTTTTTGACAAGTTGAAAGTAACGCGCAGTTCTTTAATTTTTGTTCAATTTTGTTGGGTAATAAATGAAAAAGTTTAAAATTAGATCTAGAAATACGGAAAATAATTAATATCTGTCTTAAATTTTTTTTGTGTATTTTGCCAAATTTTTCTGGCGAGGCAAAAATTGATTGAATTTTCATTTTTTGACAAGTTGAAAGTAACGCGCAGTTCTTCAATTTTAGTTCAATTTTGTTCGGTAATATATGAAAAAGTTTAAATTTAGATCTAGAAATACGGAAAGTAATTAATATTTGTCTGAAAATTTTTTTGTGTATTTTGCCAAATTTTTCTGGCGAGGCAAAAATTGATTAAATTTTTCATTTTTTTGACAAGTTGAAAGTAACGCGCAGTTCTTCAATTTTTGTTCAATTTTGTTCGGTAATAAATGAAAAAGTTTGAAATTAGATCTAGAAATACGGAAAATAATTAATATCTGTCTCAAATTTTTTTTGTGTATTTTGCCAAATTTTTCTTGCGAGGCAGATATTGATTAAATTTTCATTTTTTTACAATTTAAAAGTAATGCGCAGTTTTTCTATTTTTTTTTAATTTTGTTCGGTAATAGATAAAAAAGTTTGCAATTAGATCTAGAAATATGGAAAACGATTAATATTTGTCTCAAAGTTTTTTTGTGTATTTTGCCAAATTTTTCTGTCGAGGCAAAAATTGATTAAATTTTCATTTTTCACGATTTGAAAGTAACGTGCAGTTTTTCAATTTTTATTTAATTTTGTTCGGTAATAGATAGAAAAGTTTGAAATTAGATCTAGAAATATGGAAAACAATTAACATTTGTCTCAAAATTTTTTTTGTGTATATTGCCAAATTTTTCTGACGAGGCAAAAATTGATTAAATTTTCATTTTTTTACAATTTAAAAGTAATGCGCAGTTTTTCTATTTTTTTTTAATTTTGTTCGGTAATAGATAAAAAATTTTGAAATTAGATCTAGAAATACGGAAAATAATTAATATCTGTTTCAAATTTCTTTTGTGTATTTTGCCAAATTTTTCTGGCGAGGCAAAAATTGATTAAATTTTCATTTTTTCACGATTTGAAAGTAATGCGCAGTTTTTCTATTTTTATTTAATTTTGTTCGGTAATAAATGAAAAAGTTTGAAATTAGATCTAGAAATACGGAAAATAATTAATATCTGTCTCAAATTTTTTTTGTGTATTTTGCCAAATTTTTCTGGCGAGGCAAAAATTGATTGAATTTCCATTTTTTGACAAGTTGAAAGTAACGCGCAGTTTTTCAATTTTTGTTCAATTCTGTTCGGTTGTAGATAAAAAAGTTTGAATGTAGATCTAGAAATATGGAAAATAATTAATATTTGTTTCCAAATTTTTTTGGGTATTTTGCCAAATTTTTCTGCCGAGGCAAAGATTGATTGAATTTTCATTTTTTGACAAGTTGAAAGTAACGCGCAGTTTTTCAATTTTTGTTCAATTTTGTTCGGTTATAGATAAAAAAGTTTAAAATTAGATCTAGAAATATGGAAAATAATTAATATTTGTCTCAAAATTTTTTTGTGTATTTTGCCAATTTTTTCTGGCGAGGCAAAAATTGATTGAATTTACATTTTTTGACAAGTTGAAAGTAACGCGCAGTTCTTCATTTTTTGTTCAATTTTGTTCGGTAATAAATGAAAAAGTTTGAAATTAGATCTAGAAATATGGAAAATAATTAATATCTGTCTGAAAATTTTTTTGTGTATTTTGCCAAATTTTTCTGGAGGCCAAAATTGATTGAATTTTCATTTTTTGACAAGTTGAAAGTAACGCGCAGTTCTTCAATTTTTGTTCAATTTTGTTCGGTAATAAATAAAAAAGTTTGAAATTAGATCTAGAAATACGGAAAATAATTAGTATCTGTCTCAAATTTTTTTTGTGTATTTTGCCAAATTTTTCTGGCGAGGCAAAAATTGATTGAATTTTCATTTTTTGACAAGTTGAAAGTAACGCGCAGTTCTTCAATTTTTGTTCAATTTTGTTCGGTTATAAATAAAAAAGTTTAAAATTAGATCTAGAAATATGGAAAATAATTAATATTTGTCTCAAAATTTTTTGGTGTATTTTGCCAAATTTTTCTGGCGAGGTAAAAATTGATTGAATTTACATTTTTTGACAAGTTGAAAGTAACGCGCAGTTTTTCTATTTTTATTCAATTTTGTTCGATAATAGATAAAAAAAGTTTAAAATTAGATCTAGAAATATGGAAAATAATTAATATCTGTCTCAAAATTTTTTGGTGTATTTTGCCAAATTTTTCTGGCGAGGTAAAGATTGATTGAATTTTCATTTTTTGACAAGTTGAAAGTAACGCGCAGTTCTTCAATTTTTGTTCAATTTTGTTCGGTAATAAATAAAAAAGTTTGAAATTAGATCTAGAAATATGGAAAATAAATAATATTTGTCTGAAAATTTTTTTGTGTATTTTGCCAAATTTTTCTGGCAAGGCAAAAATTGATTGAATTTTCATTTTTTGACAAGTTAAAAGTAACGCGCAGTTATTCAATTTTTGTTCAATTTTGTTCAATTATAAATAAAAAAGTTTAAAATTAGATCTAGAAATATAGAAAATAATTAATATTTGTCTCCAAATTTTTTTGTGTATTTTGCCAAATTTTTCTGGAGGCATAAATTGATTGAATTTTCATTTTTTGACAAGTTGAAAGTAACGCGCAGTTCTTCAATTTTTGTTCAATTTTGTTCGGTAATAAATGAAAAAGTTTGAAATTAGATCTAGAAATATGGAAAAAAATTAATATTTGTCTCAAAATTTTGTTGTGTATTTTGCCAAATTTTTCTGGCGAGGCAAAAATTGATTGAATTTCCATTTTTTGACAAGTTAAAAGTAACGTGCAGTTTTTCAATTTTTGTTTAATTTTGTTCGGTTGTAAATAAAAATTTTGAAATTAGATCTAGAAATACGGAAAATAATTAATATCTGTTTCAAATTTTTTTTGTGTATTTTGCCAAATTTTTCTGGCGAGGCAAAAATTGATTAAATTTTCATTTTTTCACGATTTGAAAGTAATGCGCAGTTTTTCTATTTTTATTTAATTTTGTTCGGTAATAGATAAAAAAGTTTGAAATTAGATCTAGAAATATGGAAAACAATTAATATTTGTCTCAAAATTTTTTTTGTGTATTTTGCCAAATTTTTCTGACGAGGCAAAAATTGATTAAATTTTCATTTTTCACGATTTGAAAGTAACGAGCCGTTTTTCAATTTTTGTTCAATTTTGTTCGGTAATAAATAAAAAAGTTTAAAATTAGATCTAGAAATATGGAAAATAATTAATATCTGTCTCAAAATTTTTTTGTGTATTTTGCCAAATTTTTCTGGCGAGGCAAAAATTGATTGAATTTCCATTTTTTGACAAGTTGAAAGTAACGCGCAGTTTGTCAATTTTTGTTCAATTTTGTTCGGTTGTAGATAAAAAAGTTTGAAAGTAGATCTAGAAATATGAAAAATAATTAATATTTGTTTCCAAATTTTTTTGTGTATTTTGCCAAATTTTTCTGCCGAGGCAAAAATTGATTGAATTTTCATTTTTTGACAAGTTGAAAGTAACGCTCAGTTTTTTAATTTTTGTTCAATTTTGTTCGGTTATAGATAAAAAAGTTTAAAATTAGATCTAGAAATATGGAAAATAATTAATATTTGTCTCAAAATTTTTTTGTGAATTTTGCCAAATTTTTCTGGCGAGGCAAAAATTGATTGAATTTCCATTTTTTGACAAGTTGAAAGTAACGCGCAGTTCTTCACTTTTTGTTTAATTTTGTTCGGTAATGAATGAAAAAGTTTAAAATTAGATTTAGAAATACGGAAAATAATTAATATCTGTCTCAAATTTTTTTTGTGTATTTTGCCAAATTTTTCTGGCGAGGAAAAAATTGATTGAATTTTCATTTTTTGACAAGTTGAAAGTAACGCGCAGTTCTTCAATTTTTGTTCAATTTTGTTCGGTGATAGATAAAAAAGTTTACAATTAGATCTAGAAATATGGAAAATAATTAATATTTGTTTCCAAATTTTTTTGTGTATTTTGCCAAATTTTTCTGGCGAGGCAAAAATTCATTGAATTTCCATTTTTTGACAAGTTGAAAGTAACGCGCAGTTCTTCACTTTTTGTTCAATTTTGTTCGGTAATAAATGAAAAAGTTTGAAATTAGATTTAGAAATACGGAAAATAATTAATATCGGTCTCAAAATTTTTTTTTGTATTTTGCTAAATTTTTCTGGCGAGCCAAAAATTGATTGAATTTTCATTTTTTGACAAGTTAAAAGTAACGCGCAGTTCTTCCATTTTTGTTTAATTTTGTTTTGTTATGAATGAAAAAGTTTGAAATTAGGTCTAGAAATATGAAAATAATTAATATCTGTCTCTAAATTTTTTTGTGTATTTTGCCAAATTTTTCTGGCGAGCCAAAAATTGATTGAATTTTCATTTTTTGACAAGTTGAAAGTAACGCGCAGTTCTTCACTTTTTGTTCAATTTTGTTCGGTAACGAATGAAAATGTTTGAAATTAGATCTAGAAATATGGAAAATAATTAATATCTGTCTCAAAATTTTTTTGTGTATTTTGCCAAATTTCTCTGGCGAGGCAAAAATTGATTGAATTTTCATTTTTTGACAAGTTAAAAGTAACGCGCAGTTCTTCCATTTTTGTTTAATTTTGTTTTGTTATGAATGAAAAAGTTTGAAATTAGGTCTAGAAATATGAAAATAATTAATATCTGTCTCTAAATTTTTTTGTGTATTTTGCCAAATTTTTCTGGCGAGGCAAAAATTGATTGAATTTTCATTTTTTGACAAGTTGAAAGTAACGCGCAGTTCTTCAATTTTTGTTTAATTTTGTTCGGTAATAAATGAAAAAGTTTAAAATTAGATCTAGAAATATGGAAAATAATTAATATCTATCTAAAATTTTTTTTGTGTATTTTGCCAAATTTTTCTGGCGAGGCAAAAATTGATTGAATTTTCATTTTTTGACAAGTTGAAACTAACGCGCAGTTTTTCAATTTTTGTTCAATTTTGTTCAGTAATAAATAAAAAAGTTTGAAATAAGATCTAGAAATATGGGAAATAATTAATATTTGTCTCAAAATTTTTTTGTGTATTTTGCCAAATTTTTCTGGCGAGGCAAAAATTGATTGAATTTTCATTTTTTGACAAGTTGAAAGTAACGCGCAGTTTTTTAATTTTTGTTCAATTTTGTTCGGTTATAGATAAAAAAGTTTAAAATTAGATCTAGAAATATGGAAAATAATTAATATTTGTCTCAAAATTTCTTTGTGTATTTTGCCAAATTTTTCTGGCGAGGAAAAAATTGATTGAATTTTCATTTTTTGACAAGTTGAAAGTAACGCGCAGTTCTTCAATTTTTGTTTAATTTTGTTGGGTAATAAATGCAAAAGTTTAAAATTAGATCTAGAAATACGGAAAATAATTAATATCTGTCTTAAATTTTTTTTGTGTATTTTGCCAATTTTTTCTGGCGAGGCAAAAATTGATTAAATTTTCATTTTTTCACGATTTGAAAGTAATGCGCAGTTTTTCTATTTTTATTCAATTTTGTTCGATAATAGATAAAAAAGTTTACAATTAGATCTAGAAATATGGAAAATAATTAATATTTGTCTCAAAATTTCTTTGTGTATTTTGCCAAATTTTTCTGGCGAGGAAAAAATTGATTGAATTTTCATTTTTTGACAAGTTGAAAGTAACGCGCAGTTCTTCAATTTTTGTTCAATTTTGTTCGGTGATAGATAAAAAAGTTTACAATTAGATCTAGAAATATGGAAAATAATTAATATTTGTCTCAAAATTTTTTTGTGTATTTTGCCAAATTTTTCTGGCGAGGCAAAAATTGATTAAATTTTCATTTTTCACGATTTGAAAGTAACGTGCAGTTTTTCAATTTTTGTTTAATTTTGTTCGGTTGTAGATAAAAAAGTTTAAATGTAGATCTAGAAATATGGAAAATAATTAATATTTGTCTCCAAATTTTTTTGTATATTTTGCCAAATTTTTCTGGCGAGGCAAAAATTGATTGAATTTTCATTTTTTGACAAGTTGAAAGTAACGCGCAGTTCTTTAATTTTTGTTCAATTTTGTTTGTTAATAGATGAATTTGTTTGAAATTAGATCTAGAAATATGGAAAATAATTAATATTTGTTTGAAAATTTTTTTGTGTATTTTGCCAAATTTTTCTGGCGAGCCAAAAATTGATTGAATTTTCATTTTTTGACAAGTTGAAAGTAACGCGCAGTTCTTCACTTTTTGTTCAATTTTGTTCGGTAACGAATGAAAATGTTTGAAATTAGATCTAGAAATATGGAAAATAATTAATATCTGTCTCAAAATTTTTTTGTGTATTTTGCCAAATTTCTCTGGCGAGGCAAAAATTGATTGAATTTTCATTTTTTGACAAGTTAAAAGTAACGCGCAGTTCTTCCATTTTTGTTTAATTTTGTTTTGTTATAAATGAAAAAGTTTGAAATTAGGTCTAGAAATATGAAAATAATTAATATCTGTCTCTAAATTTTTTTGTGTATTTTGCCAAATTTTTCTGGCGAGGCAAAAATTGATTGAATTTTCATTTTTTGACAAGTTGAAAGTAACGCGCAGTTCTTCAATTTTTGTTTAATTTTGTTCGGTAATAAATGAAAAAGTTTAAAATTAGATCTAGAAATATGGAAAATAATTAATATCTATCTAAAATTTTTTTTGTGTATTTTGCCAAATTTTTCTGGCGAGGCAAAAATTGATTGAATTTTCATTTTTTGACAAGTTGAAACTAACGCGCAGTTTTTCAATTTTTGTTCAATTTTGTTCAGTAATAAATAAAAAAGTTTGAAATAAGATCTAGAAATATGGGAAATAATTAATATTTGTCTCAAAATTTTTTTGTGTATTTTGCCAAATTTTTCTGGCGAGGCAAAAATTGATTGAATTTTCATTTTTTGACAAGTTGAAAGTAACGCGCAGTTTTTTAATTTTTGTTCAATTTTGTTCGGTTATAGATAAAAAAGTTTAAAATTAGATCTAGAAATATGGAAAATAATTAATATTTGTCTCAAAATTTCTTTGTGTATTTTGCCAAATTTTTCTGGCGAGGAAAAAATTGATTGAATTTTCATTTTTTGACAAGTTGAAAGTAACGCGCAGTTCTTCAATTTTTGTTTAATTTTGTTGTGTAATAAATGCAAAAGTTTAAAATTAGATCTAGAAATACGGAAAATAATTAATATCTGTCTTAAATTTTTTTTGTGTATTTTGCCAATTTTTTCTGGCGAGGCAAAAATTGATTAAATTTTCATTTTTTCACGATTTGAAAGTAATGCGCAGTTTTTCTATTTTTATTCAATTTTGTTCGATAATAGATAAAAAAGTTTACAATTAGATCTAGAAATATGGAAAATAATTAATATTTGTCTCAAAATTTCTTTGTGTATTTTGCCAAATTTTTCTGGCGAGGAAAAAATTGATTGAATTTTCATTTTTTGACAAGTTGAAAGTAACGCGCAGTTCTTCAATTTTTGTTCAATTTTGTTCGGTGATAGATAAAAAAGTTTACAATTAGATCTAGAAATATGGAAAATAATTAATATTTGTCTCAAAATTTTTTTGTGTATTTTGCCAAATTTTTCTGGCGAGGCAAAAATTGATTAAATTTTCATTTTTCACGATTTGAAAGTAACGTGCAGTTTTTCAATTTTTGTTTAATTTTGTTCGGTTGTAGATAAAAAAGTTTAAATGTAGATCTAGAAATATGGAAAATAATTAATATTTGTCTCCAAATTTTTTTGTATATTTTGCCAAATTTTTCTGGCGAGGCAAAAATTGATTAAATTTTCATTTTTTTACGATTTGGAAGTAACGCGCAGTTCTTCAATTTTTGTTCAATTTTGTTCGGTAATAAATAGAAAAGTTTAAAATTAGATCTAGAAATATGGAAAATAATTAATATTTGTCTCAAAATTTTTTTGTGTATTTTACCTAATTTTTCTGGCGAGGCAAAAATTGATTGAATTTTCATTTTTTGACAACTGAAAGTAACGCGCAGTTTTTCATATTTTATTTAATTTTGTTCAGTTATAGATAAAAAAGTTTAAAATAAGATCTAGAAATATGGAAAATAATTAATATTTGTCTCAAAATTTTTTTGTGTATTTTGCCAAATTTTTCTGGCGAGGCAAAAATTGATTAAATTTTCATTTTTCACGATTTGAAAGTAACGTGCAGTTTTTCAATTTTTGTTTAATTTTGTTCGGTTGTAGATAAAAAAGTTTAAATGTAGATCTAGAAATATGGAAAATAATTAATATTTGCCTCCAAATTTTTTTGTATATTTTGCCAAATTTTTCTGGCGAGCCAAAAATTGATTGAATTTTCATTTTTTGACAAGTTGAAAGTAACGCGCAGTTCTTCACTTTTTGTTCAATTTTGTTCGGTAACGAATGAAAATGTTTGAAATAAGATCTAGAAATATGGAAGATAATTAATATCTGTCTCAAAATTTTTTTGTGTATTTTGCCAAATTTTTCTGGCGAGGCAAAAATTGATTAAATTTTCATTTTTTTTACGATTTGGAAGTAACGCGCAGTTCTTCAATTTTTGTTTAATTTTGTTCGGTAACGAATGAAAATGTTTGAAATTAGATCTAGAAATATGGAAAATAATTAATATCTATCTCAAAATTTTTTTGTGTATTTTGCCAAATTTTTCTGGCGAGGCAAAAATTGATTGAATTTTCATTTTTTGACAAGTTGAAAGTAACGCGCAGTTTTTCAATTTTTGTTCAATTTTGTTCGGTTATAGATAAAAAAGTTTGAAAGTAGATCTAGAAATATGGAAAATAATGAATATTTGTCTCAAAATTTTGTTGTGTATTTTGCCAAATTTTTCTGGCGAGGCAAAAATTGATTGAATTTTCATTTTTTGACAAGTTAAAAGTAACGCGCAGTTCTTCAATTTTTGTTCAATTTTGTTTTGTTATAAATAAAAAAGTTTGAAATTAGATCTAGAAATATGAAAATAATTAATATCTGTCTCTAAATTTTTTTGTGTATTTTGCCAAATTTTTCTGGCGAGGCAAAAATTGATTGAATTTCCATTTTTTGACAAGTTAAAAGTAACGCGCAGTTCTTCAATTTTTGTTTAATTTTGTTTTGTTATGAATAAAAAAGTTTGAAATTAGATCTAGAAATATGAAAATAATTAATATCTGTCTCTAAATTTTTTTGTGTATTTTGCCAAATTTTTCTGGCGAGGCAAAAATTGATTGAATTTTCATTTTTTGACAAGTTGAAACTAACGCGCAGTTTTTCAATTTTTGTTCAATTTTGTTCGGTTATAGATAAAAAAGTTTAAAATAAGATCTAGAAATATGGAAAATAATTAATATTTGTCTCAAAATTTTTTTGTGTATTTTGCCAAATTTTTCTGGCGAGGCAAAAATTGATTGAATTTTTATTTTTTAACAAGTTGAAAAAAACGCGCAGTTCTTCAATTTTTGTTCAATTTTGTTCAGTAATAAATGAAAAAGTTTGAAATTAGATCTAGAAATATGGAAAATAATTAATATTTGTCTAAAAATTTTGTTGTGTATTTTGCCAAATTTTTCTGGCGAGGCAAAAATTGATTGAATTTCCCTTTTTTGACAAGTTAAAAGTAACCTGCAGTTCTTCAATTTTTGTTCAATTTTGTTCGGTAATAAATGAAAAAGTTTGAAATTAGATCTAGAAATACGGGAAGTAGTTAATATTTGTCTCAAAATTTTTTTGTGTATTTTGCCAAATTTTTCTGGCGAGGCAAAAATTGATTGAATTTTCATTTTTTGACAAGTTAAAAGTAACGCGCAGTTCTTCAATTTTTGTTCAATTTTGTTCGGTAACGAATGAAAAAGTTTGAAATTAGATCTAGAAATATGGAAAATAATTAATATTTGTCTCAAATTTTTTTTGTGTATTTTGCCAAATTTTTCTGGCGAGGCAAAAATTGATTAAATTTTCATTTTTTGACAAGTTGAAAGTAACGCGCAGTTCTTCAATTTTTGTTCAATTTTGTTGGGTAATAAATGAAAAAGTTTAAAATTAGATCTAGAAATACGGAAAATAATTAATTTCTGTCTTAAATTTTTTTTGTGTATTTTGCCAATTTTTTCTGGCGAGGCAAAAATTGATTAAATTTTCATTTTTTCACGATTTGAAAGTAATGCGCAGTTTTTCTATTTTTATTCAATTTTGTTCGATAATAGATAAAAATGTTTACAATTAGATCTAGAAATATGGAAAATAATTAATATTTGTCTCAAAATTTCTTTGTGTATTTTGCCAAATTTTTCTGGCGAGGAAAAAATTGATTGAATTTTCATTTTTTGACAAGTTGAAAGTAACGCGCAGTTCTTCAATTTTTGTTCAATTTTGTTGGGTAATAAATGAAAAAGTTTAAAATTAGATCTAGAAATACGGAAAATAATTAATATCTGTCTCAAATTTTTTTTGTGTATTTTGCCAAATTTTTCTTGCGAGGCAGATATTGATTAAATTTTCATTTTTTCACAATTTAAAAGTAATGCGCAGTTTTTTTTTTTTTTTTTAATTTTGTTCGGTGATAGATAAAAAAGTTTACAATTAGATCTAGAAATATGGAAAATAATTAATATTTGTCTCCAAATTTTTTTGTATATTTTGCCAAATTTTTCTGGCGAGGCAAAAATTGATTAAATTTTCATTTTTTTACGATTTGGAAGTAACGCGCAGTTCTTCAATTTTTGTTCAATTTTGTTCGGTAATAAATAAAAAAGTTTAAAATTAGATCTAGAAATATGGAAAATAATTAATATTTGTCTCAAAATTTTTTTGTGTATTTTGCCAAATTTTTCTTGCGAGGCAGATATTGATTAAATTTTCATTTTTTCACAATTTAAAAGTAATGCGCAGTTTTTTTTTTTTTTTTTAATTTTGTTCGGTGATAGATAAAAAAGTTTACAATTAGATCTAGAAATATGGAAAACAATTAATATCTGTCTCAAATTTTTTTTGTGTATTTTGCCAAATTTTTTTAGCGAGGCAAAAATTGATTGAATTTCCATTTTTTGACAAGTTGAAAGTAACGCGCAGTTTTTCAATTTTTGTTCAATTTTGTTCGGTTGTAGATAAAAAAGTTTGAATGTAGATCTAGAAATATGGAAAATAATTAATATTTGTTTCCAAATTTTTTTGTGTATTTTGCCAAATTTTTCTGGCGAGGCAAAAATTCATTGAATTTCCATTTTTTGACAAGTTGAAAGTAACGCGCAGTTCTTCACTTTTTGTTCAATTTTGTTCGGTAATAAATGAAAAAGTTTGAAATTAGATTTAGAAATACGGAAAATAATTAATATCGGTCTCAAAATTTTTTTTTGTATTTTGCTAAATTTTTCTGGCGAGCCAAAAATTGATTGAATTTTCATTTTTTGACAAGTTAAAAGTAACGCGCAGTTCTTCCATTTTTGTTTAATTTTGTTTTGTTATGAATGAAAAAGTTTGAAATTAGGTCTAGAAATATGAAAATAATTAATATCTGTCTCTAAATTTTTTTGTGTATTTTGCCAAATTTTTCTGGCGAGCCAAAAATTGATTGAATTTTCATTTTTTGACAAGTTGAAAGTAACGCGCAGTTCTTCACTTTTTGTTCAATTTTGTTCGGTAACGAATGAAAATGTTTGAAATTAGATCTAGAAATATGGAAAATAATTAATATCTGTCTCAAAATTTTTTTGTGTATTTTGCCAAATTTTTCTGGCGAGGCAAAAATTGATTGAATTTTCATTTTTTGACAAGTTAAAAGTAACGCGCAGTTCTTCCATTTTTGTTTAATTTTGTTTTGTTATGAATGAAAAAGTTTGAAATTAGGTCTAGAAATATGAAAATAATTAATATCTGTCTCTAAATTTTTTTGTGTATTTTGCCAAATTTTTCTGGCGAGGCAAAAATTGATTGAATTTTCATTTTTTGACAAGTTGAAAGTAACGCGCAGTTCTTCAATTTTTGTTTAATTTTGTTCGGTAATAAATGAAAAAGTTTAAAATTAGATCTAGAAATATGGAAAATAATTAATATCTATCTAAATTTTTTTTTGTGTATTTTGCCAAATTTTTCTGGCGAGGCAAAAATTGATTGAATTTTCATTTTTTGACAAGTTGAAACTAACGCGCAGTTTTTCAATTTTTGTTCAATTTTGTTCAGTAATAAATAAAAAAGTTTGAAATAAGATCTAGAAATATGGGAAATAATTAATATTTGTCTCAAAATTTTTTTGTGTATTTTGCCAAATTTTTCTGGCGAGGCAAAAATTGATTGAATTTTCATTTTTTGACAAGTTGAAAGTAACGCGCAGTTTTTTAATTTTTGTTCAATTTTGTTCGGTTATAGATAAAAAAGTTTAAAATTAGATCTAGAAATATGGAAAATAATTAATATTTGTCTCAAAATTTCTTTGTGTATTTTGCCAAATTTTTCTGGCGAGGAAAAAATTGATTGAATTTTCATTTTTTGACAAGTTGAAAGTAACGCGCAGTTCTTCAATTTTTGTTCAATTTTGTTGGGTAATAAATGCAAAAGTTTAAAATTAGATCTAGAAATACGGAAAATAATTAATATCTGTCTTAAATTTTTTTTGTGTATTTTGCCAATTTTTTCTGGCGAGGCAAAAATTGATTAAATTTTCATTTTTTCACGATTTGAAAGTAATGCGCAGTTTTTCTATTTTTATTCAATTTTGTTCGATAATAGATAAAAAAGTTTACAATTAGATCTAGAAATATGGAAAATAATTAATATTTGTCTCAAAATTTCTTTGTGTATTTTGCCAAATTTTTCTGGCGAGGAAAAAATTGATTGAATTTTCATTTTTTGACAAGTTGAAAGTAACGCGCAGTTCTTCAATTTTTGTTCAATTTTGTTCGGTGATAGATAAAAAAGTTTACAATTAGATCTAGAAATATGGAAAATAATTAATATTTGTCTCAAAATTTCTTTGTGTATTTTGCCAAATTTTTCTGGCGAGGAAAAAATTGATTGAATTTTCATTTTTTGACAAGTTGAAAGTAACGCGCAGTTCTTCAATTTTTGTTCAATTTTGTTGGGTAATAAATGCAAAAGTTTAAAATTAGATCTAGAAATACGGAAAATAATTAATATCTGTCTTAAATTTTTTTTGTGTATTTTGCCAATTTTTTCTGGCGAGGCAAAAATTGATTAAATTTTCATTTTTTCACGATTTGAAAGTAATGCGCAGTTTTTCTATTTTTATTCAATTTTGTTCGATAATAGATAAAAAAGTTTACAATTAGATCTAGAAATATGGAAAATAATTAATATTTGTCTCAAAATTTCTTTGTGTATTTTGCCAAATTTTTCTGGCGAGGAAAAAATTGATTGAATTTTCATTTTTTGACAAGTTGAAAGTAACGCGCAGTTCTTCAATTTTTGTTCAATTTTGTTCGGTGATAGATAAAAAAGTTTAAAATTAGATCTAGAAATATGGAAAATAATTAATATTTGTCTCAAAATTTTTTTGTGTATTTTACCTAATTTTTCTGGCGAGGCAAAAATTGATTGAATTTTCATTTTTTGACAACTGAAAGTAACGCGCAGTTTTTCATATTTTATTTAATTTTGTTCAGTTATAGATAAAAAAGTTTAAAATAAGATCTAGAAATATGGAAAATAATTAATATTTGTCTCAAAATTTTTTTGTGTATTTTGCCAAATTTTTCTGGCGAGGCAAAAATTGATTAAATTTTCATTTTTCACGATTTGAAAGTAACGTGCAGTTTTTCAATTTTTGTTTAATTTTGTTCGGTTGTAGATAAAAAAGTTTAAATGTAGATCTAGAAATATGGAAAATAATTAATATTTGCCTCCAAATTTTTTTGTATATTTTGCCAAATTTTTCTGGCGAGCCAAAAATTGATTGAATTTTCATTTTTTGACAAGTTGAAAGTAACGCGCAGTTCTTCACTTTTTGTTCAATTTTGTTCGGTAACGAATGAAAATGTTTGAAATAAGATCTAGAAATATGGAAGATAATTAATATCTGTCTCAAAATTTTTTTGTGTATTTTGCCAAATTTTTCTGGCGAGGCAAAAATTGATTAAATTTTCATTTTTTTTACGATTTGGAAGTAACGCGCAGTTCTTCAATTTTTGTTTAATTTTGTTCGGTAACGAATGAAAATGTTTGAAATTAGATCTAGAAATATGGAAAATAATTAATATCTATCTCAAAATTTTTTTGTGTATTTTGCCAAATTTTTCTGGCGAGGCAAAAATTGATTGAATTTTCATTTTTTGACAAGTTGAAAGTAACGCGCAGTTTTTCAATTTTTGTTCAATTTTGTTCGGTTATAGATAAAAAAGTTTGAAAGTAGATCTAGAAATATGGAAAATAATGAATATTTGTCTCAAAATTTTGTTGTGTATTTTGCCAAATTTTTCTGGCGAGGCAAAAATTGATTGAATTTTCATTTTTTGACAAGTTAAAAGTAACGCGCAGTTCTTCAATTTTTGTTCAATTTTGTTTTGTTATAAATAAAAAAGTTTGAAATTAGATCTAGAAATATGAAAATAATTAATATCTGTCTCTAAATTTTTTTGTGTATTTTGCCAAATTTTTCTGGCGAGGCAAAAATTGATTGAATTTCCATTTTTTGACAAGTTAAAAGTAACGCGCAGTTCTTCAATTTTTGTTCAATTTTGTTTTGTTATGAATAAAAAAGTTTGAAATTAGATCTAGAAATATGAAAATAATTAATATCTGTCTCTAAATTTTTTTGTGTATTTTGCCAAATTTTTCTGGCGAGGCAAAAATTGATTGAATTTTCATTTTTTGACAAGTTGAAACTAACGCGCAGTTTTTCAATTTTTGTTCAATTTTGTTCGGTTATAGATAAAAAAGTTTAAAATAAGATCTAGAAATATGGAAAATAATTAATATTTGTCTCAAAATTTTTTTGTGTATTTTGCCAAATTTTTCTGGCGAGGCAAAAATTGATTGAATTTTTATTTTTTAACAAGTTGAAAAAAACGCGCAGTTCTTCAATTTTTGTTCAATTTTGTTCAGTAATAAATGAAAAAGTTTGAAATTAGATCTAGAAATATGGAAAATAATTAATATTTGTCTAAAAATTTTGTTGTGTATTTTGCCAAATTTTTCTGGCGAGGCAAAAATTGATTGAATTTCCCTTTTTTGACAAGTTAAAAGTAACCTGCAGTTCTTCAATTTTTGTTCAATTTTGTTCGGTAATAAATGAAAAAGTTTGAAATTAGATCTAGAAATACGGGAAGTAGTTAATATTTGTCTCAAAATTTTTTTGTGTATTTTGCCAAATTTTTCTGGCGAGGCAAAAATTGATTGAATTTTCATTTTTTGACAAGTTAAAAGTAACGCGCAGTTCTTCAATTTTTGTTCAATTTTGTTCGGTAACGAATGAAAAAGTTTGAAATTAGATCTAGAAATATGGAAAATAATTAATATTTGTCTCAAATTTTTTTTGTGTATTTTGCCAAATTTTTCTGGCGAGGCAAAAATTGATTAAATTTTCATTTTTTGACAAGTTGAAAGTAACGCGCAGTTCTTCAATTTTTGTTCAATTTTGTTGGGTAATAAATGAAAAAGTTTGAAATTAGATCTAGAAATACGGAAAATAATTAATATCTGTCTCAAATTTTTTTTGTGTATTTTGCCAAATTTTTCTTGCGAGGCAGATATTGATTAAATTTTCATTTTTTCACAATTTAAAAGTAATGCGCAGTTTTTTTTTTTTTTTTTAATTTTGTTCGGTGATAGATAAAAAAGTTTACAATTAGATCTAGAAATATGGAAAATAATTAATATTTGTCTCCAAATTTTTTTGTATATTTTGCCAAATTTTTCTGGCGAGGCAAAAATTGATTAAATTTTCATTTTTTTACGATTTGGAAGTAACGCGCAGTTCTTCAATTTTTGTTCAATTTTGTTCGGTAATAAATAAAAAAGTTTAAAATTAGATCTAGAAATATGGAAAATAATTAATATTTGTCTCAAAATTTTTTTGTGTATTTTGCCAAATTTTTCTTGCGAGGCAGATATTGATTAAATTTTCATTTTTTCACAATTTAAAAGTAATGCGCAGTTTTTTTTTTTTTTTTTAATTTTGTTCGGTGATAGATAAAAAAGTTTACAATTAGATCTAGAAATATGGAAAATAATTAATATTTGTCTCCAAATTTTTTTGTATATTTTGCCAAATTTTTCTGGCGAGCCAAAAATTGATTGAATTTTCATTTTTTGACAAGTTGAAAGAAACGCGCAGTTCTTCACTTTTTGTTCAATTTTGTTCGGTAACGAATGAAAATGTTTAAAATTAGATCTAGAAATATGGAAAATAATTAATATTTGTCTCAAAATTTTTTAGTGTATTTTGCCAAATTTTTCTGGCGAGGCAAAAATTGATTGAATTTTTATTTTTTAACAAGTTGAAAAAAACGCGCAGTTCTTCAATTTTTGTTCAATTTTGTTCAGTAATAAATGAAAAAGTTTGAAATTAGATCTAGAAATATGGAAAATAATTAATATTTGTCTAAAAATTTTGTTGTGTATTTTGCCAAATTTTTCTGGCGAGGCAAAAATTGATTGAATTTCCCTTTTTTGACAAGTTAAAAGTAACGCGCAGTTCTTCAATTTTTGTTCAATTTTGTTCGGTAATAAATGAAAAAGTTTGAAATTAGATCTAGAAATACGGGAAGTAGTTAATATTTGTCTCAAAATTTTTTTGTGTATTTTGCCAAATTTTTCTGGCGAGGCAAAAATTGATTGAATTTTCATTTTTTGACAAGTTAAAAGTAACGCGCAGTTCTTCAATTTTTGTTCAATTTTGTTCGGTAACGAATGAAAAAGTTTGAAATTAGATCTAGAAATATGGAAAATAATTAATATCTGTCTCAAAATTTTTTTGTGTATTTTGCCAAATTTTTCTGGCGAGGCAAAAATTGATTGAATTTTTATTTTTTAACAAGTTGAAAAAAACGCGCAGTTCTTCAATTTTTGTTCAATTTTGTTCGGTAATAAATGAAAAAGTTTGAAATTAGATCTAGAAATATGGAAAATAATTAATATTTGTCTCAAAATTTTGTTGTGTATTTTACCAAATTTTTCTGGCGAGGCAAAAATTGATTGAATTTCCATTTTTTGACAAGTTAAAAGTAACGCGCAGTTCTTCAATTTTTGTTCAATTTTGTTCGGTAATAAATGAAAAAGTTTTAAATTAGATCTAGAAATACGGAAAGTAATTAATATTTGTCTCAAAATTTTTTTGTGTATTTTGCCAAATTTTTCTGGCGAGGCAAAAATTGATTGAATTTTCATTTTTTGACAAGTTAAAAGTAACGCGCAGTTCTTCAATTTTTGTTTAATTTTGTTCGGTAATAAATGAAAAAGTTTAAAATTAGATCTAGAAATACGGAAAATAATTAATATCTATCTAAAATTTTTTTTGTGTATTTTGCCAAATTTTTCTGGTGAGGCAAAAATTGATTGAATTTTCATTTATTGACAAGTTGAAAGTAACGCGCAGTTCTTTAATTTTTGTTCAATTTTGTTCGGTAATAAATGAAAAAGTTTAAAATTAGATCTAGAAATATGGAAAATAATTAATATCTGTCTCAAAATTTTTTTGTGTATTTTGCCAAATTTTTCTGGCGAGGCAAAAATTGATTGAATTTTCATTTTTTGACAACTGAAAGTAACGCGCAGTTCTTCAATTTTTGATCAATTTTGTTCGGTAATAAATAAAAAAGTTTGAAATTAGATCTAGAAATACGGAAAATAATTAATATCTGTCTCAAAATTTTTTTGTGTATTTTGCCAAATTTTTCTAGGGAGCAACAATCGATTAAATTTTCATTTTTTTACGATTTGGAAGTAACGCGCAGTTTTTCATTTTTTGTTCAATTTTGTTCGGTAATAAATGAAAAAGTTTGAAATTAGATCTAGAAATACGGAAAATAATTAGTATCTGTCTCAAATTTTTTTTGTGTATTTTGCCAAATTTTTCTGGCTAGGCAAAAATTGATTGAATTTTCATTTTTTGACAAGTTGAAAGTAACGCGCAGTTTTTTAATTTTTGTTCAATTTTGTTCGGTTATAGATAAAAAAGTTTAAAATTAGATCTAGAAATATGGAAAATAATTAATATTTGTCTCAAAATTTCTTTGTGTATTTTGCCAAATTTTTCTGGCGAGGAAAAAATTGATTGAATTTCCATTTTTTGACAAGTTGAAAGTAACGCGCAGTTTTTCAATTTTTGTTCAATTTTGTTCGGTTGTAGATAAAAAAGTTTGAAAGTAGATCTAGAAATATGAAAAATAATTAATATTTGTTTCCAAATTTTTTTGTGTATTTTGCCAAATTTTTCTGCCGAGGCAAAAATTGATTGAATTTTCATTTTTTGACAAGTTGAAAGTAACGCGCAGTTTTTCAATTTTTATTCAATTTTGTTCGATAATAAATAAAAAAAGTTTGAAATTAGATCTAGAAAGATGGAAAATAATTAATATCTGTCTGAAAATTTTTTTGTGTATTTTGCCAAATTTTTCTGGAGGCAAAAATTGATTGAATTTTCATTTTTTGACAAGTTGAAAGTAACGCGCAGTTTTTTAATTTTTGTTCAATTTTGTTCAGTTATAGATAAAAAAGTTTAAAATAAGATCTAGAAATATGGAAAATAATTAATATTTGTCTCAAAATTTTTTTGTGTATTTTGCCAAATTTTTCTGGCGAGGCAAAAATTGATTAAATTTTCATTTTTCACGATTTGAAAGTAACGTGCAGTTTTTCAATTTTTGTTTAATTTTGTTCGGTTGTAGATAAAAAAGTTTAAATGTAGATCTAGAAATATGGAAAATAATTAATATTTGCCTCCAAATTTTTTTGTATATTTTGCCAAATTTTTCTGGCGAGCCAAAAATTGATTGAATTTTCATTTTTTGACAAGTTGAAAGTAACGCGCAGTTCTTCACTTTTTGTTCAATTTTGTTCGGTAACGAATGAAAATGTTTGAAATAAGATCTAGAAATATGGAAGATAATTAATATCTGTCTCAAAATTTTTTTGTGTATTTTGCCAAATTTTTCTGGCGAGGCAAAAATTGATTAAATTTTCATTTTTTTTACGATTTGGAAGTAACGCGCAGTTCTTCAATTTTTGTTTAATTTTGTTCGGTAACGAATGAAAATGTTTGAAATTAGATCTAGAAATATGGAAAATAATTAATATCTATCTCAAAATTTTTTTGTGTATTTTGCCAAATTTTTCTGGCGAGGCAAAAATTGATTGAATTTTCATTTTTTGACAAGTTGAAAGTAACGCGCAGTTTTTCAATTTTTGTTCAATTTTGTTCGGTTATAGATAAAAAAGTTTGAAAGTAGATCTAGAAATATGGAAAATAATGAATATTTGTCTCAAAATTTTGTTGTGTATTTTGCCAAATTTTTCTGGCGAGGCAAAAATTGATTGAATTTTCATTTTTTGACAAGTTAAAAGTAACGCGCAGTTCTTCAATTTTTGTTCAATTTTGTTTTGTTATAAATAAAAAAGTTTGAAATTAGATCTAGAAATATGAAAATAATTAATATCTGTCTCTAAATTTTTTTGTGTATTTTGCCAAATTTTTCTGGCGAGGCAAAAATTGATTGAATTTCCATTTTTTGACAAGTTAAAAGTAACGCGCAGTTCTTCAATTTTTGTTCAATTTTGTTTTGTTATGAATAAAAAAGTTTGAAATTAGATCTAGAAATATGAAAATAATTAATATCTGTCTCTAAATTTTTTTGTGTATTTTGCCAAATTTTTCTGGCGAGGCAAAAATTGATTGAATTTTCATTTTTTGACAAGTTGAAACTAACGCGCAGTTTTTCAATTTTTGTTCAATTTTGTTCGGTTATAGATAAAAAAGTTTAAAATAAGATCTAGAAATATGGAAAATAATTAATATTTGTCTCAAAATTTTTTTGTGTATTTTGCCAAATTTTTCTGGCGAGGCAAAAATTGATTGAATTTTTATTTTTTAACAAGTTGAAAAAAACGCGCAGTTCTTCAATTTTTGTTCAATTTTGTTCAGTAATAAATGAAAAAGTTTGAAATTAGATCTAGAAATATGGAAAATAATTAATATTTGTCTAAAAATTTTGTTGTGTATTTTGCCAAATTTTTCTGGCGAGGCAAAAATTGATTGAATTTCCCTTTTTTGACAAGTTAAAAGTAACCTGCAGTTCTTCAATTTTTGTTCAATTTTGTTCGGTAATAAATGAAAAAGTTTGAAATTAGATCTAGAAATACGGGAAGTAGTTAATATTTGTCTCAAAATTTTTTTGTGTATTTTGCCAAATTTTTCTGGCGAGGCAAAAATTGATTGAATTTTCATTTTTTGACAAGTTAAAAGTAACGCGCAGTTCTTCAATTTTTGTTCAATTTTGTTCGGTAACGAATGAAAAAGTTTGAAATTAGATCTAGAAATATGGAAAATAATTAATATTTGTCTCAAATTTTTTTTGTGTATTTTGCCAAATTTTTCTGGCGAGGCAAAAATTGATTAAATTTTCATTTTTTGACAAGTTGAAAGTAACGCGCAGTTCTTCAATTTTTGTTCAATTTTGTTGGGTAATAAATGAAAAAGTTTGAAATTAGATCTAGAAATACGGAAAATAATTAATATCTGTCTCAAATTTTTTTTGTGTATTTTGCCAAATTTTTCTTGCGAGGCAGATATTGATTAAATTTTCATTTTTTCACAATTTAAAAGTAATGCGCAGTTTTTTTTTTTTTTTTTAATTTTGTTCGGTGATAGATAAAAAAGTTTACAATTAGATCTAGAAATATGGAAAATAATTAATATTTGTCTCCAAATTTTTTTGTATATTTTGCCAAATTTTTCTGGCGAGGCAAAAATTGATTAAATTTTCATTTTTTTACGATTTGGAAGTAACGCGCAGTTCTTCAATTTTTGTTCAATTTTGTTCGGTAATAAATAAAAAAGTTTAAAATTAGATCTAGAAATATGGAAAATAATTAATATTTGTCTCAAAATTTTTTTGTGTATTTTGCCAAATTTTTCTTGCGAGGCAGATATTGATTAAATTTTCATTTTTTCACAATTTAAAAGTAATGCGCAGTTTTTTTTTTTTTTTTTAATTTTGTTCGGTGATAGATAAAAAAGTTTACAATTAGATCTAGAAATATGGAAAATAATTAATATTTGTCTCCAAATTTTTTTGTATATTTTGCCAAATTTTTCTGGCGAGCCAAAAATTGATTGAATTTTCATTTTTTGACAAGTTGAAAGAAACGCGCAGTTCTTCACTTTTTGTTCAATTTTGTTCGGTAACGAATGAAAATGTTTAAAATTAGATCTAGAAATATGGAAAATAATTAATATTTGTCTCAAAATTTTTTAGTGTATTTTGCCAAATTTTTCTGGCGAGGCAAAAATTGATTGAATTTTTATTTTTTAACAAGTTGAAAAAAACGCGCAGTTCTTCAATTTTTGTTCAATTTTGTTCAGTAATAAATGAAAAAGTTTGAAATTAGATCTAGAAATATGGAAAATAATTAATATTTGTCTAAAAATTTTGTTGTGTATTTTGCCAAATTTTTCTGGCGAGGCAAAAATTGATTGAATTTCCCTTTTTTGACAAGTTAAAAGTAACGCGCAGTTCTTCAATTTTTGTTCAATTTTGTTCGGTAATAAATGAAAAAGTTTGAAATTAGATCTAGAAATACGGGAAGTAGTTAATATTTGTCTCAAAATTTTTTTGTGTATTTTGCCAAATTTTTCTGGCGAGGCAAAAATTGATTGAATTTTCATTTTTTGACAAGTTAAAAGTAACGCGCAGTTCTTCAATTTTTGTTCAATTTTGTTCGGTAACGAATGAAAAAGTTTGAAATTAGATCTAGAAATATGGAAAATAATTAATATCTGTCTCAAAATTTTTTTGTGTATTTTGCCAAATTTTTCTGGCGAGGCAAAAATTGATTGAATTTTTATTTTTTAACAAGTTGAAAAAAACGCGCAGTTCTTCAATTTTTGTTCAATTTTGTTCGGTAATAAATGAAAAAGTTTGAAATTAGATCTAGAAATATGGAAAATAATTAATATTTGTCTCAAAATTTTGTTGTGTATTTTACCAAATTTTTCTGGCGAGGCAAAAATTGATTGAATTTCCATTTTTTGACAAGTTAAAAGTAACGCGCAGTTCTTCAATTTTTGTTCAATTTTGTTCGGTAATAAATGAAAAAGTTTTAAATTAGATCTAGAAATACGGAAAGTAATTAATATTTGTCTCAAAATTTTTTTGTGTATTTTGCCAAATTTTTCTGGCGAGGCAAAAATTGATTGAATTTTCATTTTTTGACAAGTTAAAAGTAACGCGCAGTTCTTCAATTTTTGTTTAATTTTGTTCGGTAATAAATGAAAAAGTTTAAAATTAGATCTAGAAATACGGAAAATAATTAATATCTATCTAAAATTTTTTTTGTGTATTTTGCCAAATTTTTCTGGTGAGGCAAAAATTGATTGAATTTTCATTTATTGACAAGTTGAAAGTAACGCGCAGTTCTTTAATTTTTGTTCAATTTTGTTCGGTAATAAATGAAAAAGTTTAAAATTAGATCTAGAAATATGGAAAATAATTAATATCTGTCTCAAAATTTTTTTGTGTATTTTGCCAAATTTTTCTGGCGAGGCAAAAATTGATTGAATTTTCATTTTTTGACAACTGAAAGTAACGCGCAGTTCTTCAATTTTTGATCAATTTTGTTCGGTAATAAATAAAAAAGTTTGAAATTAGATCTAGAAATACGGAAAATAATTAATATCTGTCTCAAAATTTTTTTGTGTATTTTGCCAAATTTTTCTAGGGAGCAACAATCGATTAAATTTTCATTTTTTTACGATTTGGAAGTAACGCGCAGTTTTTCATTTTTTGTTCAATTTTGTTCGGTAATAAATGAAAAAGTTTGAAATTAGATCTAGAAATACGGAAAATAATTAGTATCTGTCTCAAATTTTTTTTGTGTATTTTGCCAAATTTTTCTGGCTAGGCAAAAATTGATTGAATTTTCATTTTTTGACAAGTTGAAAGTAACGCGCAGTTTTTTAATTTTTGTTCAATTTTGTTCGGTTATAGATAAAAAAGTTTAAAATTAGATCTAGAAATATGGAAAATAATTAATATTTGTCTCAAAATTTCTTTGTGTATTTTGCCAAATTTTTCTGGCGAGGAAAAAATTGATTGAATTTCCATTTTTTGACAAGTTGAAAGTAACGCGCAGTTTTTCAATTTTTGTTCAATTTTGTTCGGTTGTAGATAAAAAAGTTTGAAAGTAGATCTAGAAATATGAAAAATAATTAATATTTGTTTCCAAATTTTTTTGTGTATTTTGCCAAATTTTTCTGCCGAGGCAAAAATTGATTGAATTTTCATTTTTTGACAAGTTGAAAGTAACGCGCAGTTTTTCAATTTTTATTCAATTTTGTTCGATAATAAATAAAAAAAGTTTGAAATTAGATCTAGAAAGATGGAAAATAATTAATATCTGTCTGAAAATTTTTTTGTGTATTTTGCCAAATTTTTCTGGAGGCAAAAATTGATTGAATTTTCATTTTTTGACAAGTTGAAAGTAACGCGCAGTTCTTCAATTTTTGTTCAATTTTGTTCGGTAATAAATAAAAAAGTTTGAAATTAGATCTAGAAATATGGAAAATAAATAATATTTGTCTGAAAATTTTTTTGTGTATTTTGCCAAATTTTTCTGGCGAGGCAAAAATTGATTGAATTTTCATTTTTTGACAAGTTGAAAGTAACGCGCAGTTCTTCAATTTTTGTTCAATTTTGTTCGGTAATAAATAAAAAAGTTTGAAATTAGATCTAGAAATATGGAAAGTAAATAATATTTGTCTGAAAATTTTTTTGTGTATTTTTCCAAATTTTTCTGGCGAGGCAAAAATTGATTGAATTTTCATTTTTTGACAAGTTGAAAGTAACGCGCAGTTCTTCAATTTTTTTTCAATTTTGTTCGGTTATAAATAAAAAAGTTTGAAATTAGATCTAGAAATATGGAAAATAATTAATATTTGTCTCCAAATTTTTTTGTGTATTTTGCCAAATTTTTCTGTCTAGGCAAAAATTGATTGAATTTTCATTTTTTGACAAGTTGAAAGTGACGCGCAGTTTTTCAATTTTTGTTGAATTTTGTTCGGTTATAAATAAAAAAGTTTAAAATTAGATCTAGAAATATGGAAAATAATTAATATTTGTCTCAAAATTTTTTTGTGTATTTTACCAAATTTTTCTGGCGAGGCAAAAATTGATTAAATTTTCATTTTTTCACGATTTGAAAGTAACGCAAAGTTCTTTAACTTTTGTTCAATTTTGTTTGGTAATAAATAAAAAAGTTTGAAATTAGATCTAGAAATATGGAAAATAAATAATATTTGTCTGAAAATTTTTTTGTGTATTTTGCCAAATTTTTCTGGCGAGGCAAAAATTGATTGAATTTCCCTTTTTTGACAAGTTAAAAGTAACGCGCAGTTCTTCAATTTTTGTTCAATTTTGTTCGGTAATAAATGAAAAAGTTTGAAATTAGATCTAGAAATACGGGAAGTAGTTAATATTTGTCTCAAAATTTTTTTGTGTATTTTGCCAAATTTTTCTGGCGAGGCAAAAATTGATTGAATTTTCATTTTTTGACAAGTTAAAAGTAACGCGCAGTTCTTCAATTTTTGTTCAATTTTGTTCGGTAACGAATGAAAAAGTTTGAAATTAGATCTAGAAATATGGAAAATAATTAATATCTGTCTCAAAATTTTTTTGTGTATTTTGCCAAATTTTTCTGGCGAGGCAAAAATTGATTGAATTTTTATTTTTTAACAAGTTGAAAAAAACGCGCAGTTCTTCAATTTTTGTTCAATTTTGTTCGGTAATAAATGAAAAAGTTTGAAATTAGATCTAGAAATATGGAAAATAATTAATATTTGTCTCAAAATTTTGTTGTGTATTTTACCAAATTTTTCTGGCGAGGCAAAAATTGATTGAATTTCCATTTTTTGACAAGTTAAAAGTAACGCGCAGTTCTTCAATTTTTGTTCAATTTTGTTCGGTAATAAATGAAAAAGTTTTAAATTAGATCTAGAAATACGGAAAGTAATTAATATTTGTCTCAAAATTTTTTTGTGTATTTTGCCAAATTTTTCTGGCGAGGCAAAAATTGATTGAATTTTCATTTTTTGACAAGTTAAAAGTAACGCGCAGTTCTTCAATTTTTGTTTAATTTTGTTCGGTAATAAATGAAAAAGTTTAAAATTAGATCTAGAAATACGGAAAATAATTAATATCTATCTAAAATTTTTTTTGTGTATTTTGCCAAATTTTTCTGGTGAGGCAAAAATTGATTGAATTTTCATTTATTGACAAGTTGAAAGTAACGCGCAGTTCTTTAATTTTTGTTCAATTTTGTTCGGTAATAAATGAAAAAGTTTAAAATTAGATCTAGAAATATGGAAAATAATTAATATCTGTCTCAAAATTTTTTTGTGTATTTTGCCAAATTTTTCTGGCGAGGCAAAAATTGATTGAATTTTCATTTTTTGACAACTGAAAGTAACGCGCAGTTCTTCAATTTTTGATCAATTTTGTTCGGTAATAAATAAAAAAGTTTGAAATTAGATCTAGAAATACGGAAAATAATTAATATCTGTCTCAAAATTTTTTTGTGTATTTTGCCAAATTTTTCTAGGGAGCAACAATCGATTAAATTTTCATTTTTTTACGATTTGGAAGTAACGCGCAGTTTTTCATTTTTTGTTCAATTTTGTTCGGTAATAAATGAAAAAGTTTGAAATTAGATCTAGAAATACGGAAAATAATTAGTATCTGTCTCAAATTTTTTTTGTGTATTTTGCCAAATTTTTCTGGCTAGGCAAAAATTGATTGAATTTTCATTTTTTGACAAGTTGAAAGTAACGCGCAGTTTTTTAATTTTTGTTCAATTTTGTTCGGTTATAGATAAAAAAGTTTAAAATTAGATCTAGAAATATGGAAAATAATTAATATTTGTCTCAAAATTTCTTTGTGTATTTTGCCAAATTTTTCTGGCGAGGAAAAAATTGATTGAATTTCCATTTTTTGACAAGTTGAAAGTAACGCGCAGTTTTTCAATTTTTGTTCAATTTTGTTCGGTTGTAGATAAAAAAGTTTGAAAGTAGATCTAGAAATATGAAAAATAATTAATATTTGTTTCCAAATTTTTTTGTGTATTTTGCCAAATTTTTCTGCCGAGGCAAAAATTGATTGAATTTTCATTTTTTGACAAGTTGAAAGTAACGCGCAGTTTTTCAATTTTTATTCAATTTTGTTCGATAATAAATAAAAAAAGTTTGAAATTAGATCTAGAAAGATGGAAAATAATTAATATCTGTCTGAAAATTTTTTTGTGTATTTTGCCAAATTTTTCTGGAGGCAAAAATTGATTGAATTTTCATTTTTTGACAAGTTGAAAGTAACGCGCAGTTCTTCAATTTTTGTTCAATTTTGTTCGGTAATAAATAAAAAAGTTTGAAATTAGATCTAGAAATATGGAAAATAAATAATATTTGTCTGAAAATTTTTTTGTGTATTTTGCCAAATTTTTCTGGCGAGGCAAAAATTGATTGAATTTTCATTTTTTGACAAGTTGAAAGTAACGCGCAGTTCTTCAATTTTTGTTCAATTTTGTTCGGTAATAAATAAAAAAGTTTGAAATTAGATCTAGAAATATGGAAAGTAAATAATATTTGTCTGAAAATTTTTTTGTGTATTTTTCCAAATTTTTCTGGCGAGGCAAAAATTGATTGAATTTTCATTTTTTGACAAGTTGAAAGTAACGCGCAGTTCTTCAATTTTTGTTCAATTTTGTTCGGTTATAAATAAAAAAGTTTGAAATTAGATCTAGAAATATGGAAAATAATTAATATTTGTCTCCAAATTTTTTTGTGTATTTTGCCAAATTTTTCTGTCTAGGCAAAAATTGATTGAATTTTCATTTTTTGACAAGTTGAAAGTAACGCGCAGTTTTTCAATTTTTGTTGAATTTTGTTCGGTTATAAATAAAAAAGTTTAAAATTAGATCTAGAAATATGGAAAATAATTAATATTTGTCTCAAAATTTTGTTGTGTATTTTACCAAATTTTTCTGGCGAGGCAAAAATTGATTAAATTTTCATTTTTTCACGATTTGAAAGTAACGCAAAGTTCTTTAACTTTTGTTCAATTTTGTTTGGTAATAAATAAAAAAGTTTGAAATTAGATCTAGAAATATGGAAAATAAAGAATATTTGTCTGAAAATTTTTTTGTGTATTTTGCCAAATTTTTCTGGCGAGGCAAAAATTGATTGAATTTTCATTTTTTGACAAGTTGAAAGTAACGCGCAGTTCTTCAATTTTTGTTCAATTTTGTTCAGTAATAAATAAAAAAGTTTGAAATTAGATCTAGAAATATGGAAAATAAATAATATTTGTCTGAAAATTTTTTTGTGTATTTTGCTAAATTTTTCTGGCGAGGCAAAAATTGATTGAATTTCCATTTTTTGACAAGTTAAAAGTAACGCGCAGTTCTTCAATTTTTGTTCAATTTTGTTCGGTAATAAATGAAAAAGTTTGAAATTAGATCTAGAAATATTAAAAATAATTAATATCTGTCTTAAATTTTTTTTGTGCATTTTGCCAAATTTTTCTGGCGAGGCAAAAATTGATTGAATTTTCATTTTTTGACAAGTTGAAAGTAACGCGCAGTTCTTCAATTTTTGTTCAATTTTGTTCGGTAATAAATAAAAAAGTTTGAAATTAGATCTAGATATATGGAAAAAAATTAATATTTGTCTCAAAATTTTGTTGTGTATTTTGCCAAATTTTTCTGGCGAGGCAAAAATTGATTGAATTTCCATTTTTTGACAAGTTAAAAGTAACGCGCAGTTCTTCAATTTTTGTTCAATTTTGTTCGGTAATTAATGAAAAAGTTTGAAATTAGATCTAGAAATACGGAAAGTAATTAATATTTGTCTCAAAATTTTTTTGTGTATTTTGCCAAATTTTTCTGGCGAGGCAAAAATTGATTGAATTTTCATTTTTTGACAAGTTAAAAGTAACGCGCAGTTCTTCAATTTTTGTTCAATTTTGTTTTGTTATGAATGAAAAAGTTTGAAATTAGATCTAGAAATATGAAAAATAATTAATATTTGTCTCAAAATTTTTTTGTGTATTTTGCCAAATTTTTCTGGCGAGGCAAAAATTGATTAAATTTTCATTCTTCACGATTTGAAAGTAACGTGCAGTTTTTTAATTTTTGTTTAATTTTGTTCGGTTGTAGATAAAAAAGTTTGAAATTAGATCTAGAAATATGGAAAATAATTAATATTTGTCTCCAAATTTTTTTGTGTATTTTGCCAAATTTTTCTGGCGAGGCAAAAATTGATTGAATTTTCATTTTTTGACAAGTTGAAAAGAACGCGCAGTTCTTTAATTTTTGTTTAATTTTGTTCGGTTATAAATGAAAAAGTTTGAAATTAGATCTAGAAATATTAAAAATAAATAATATCTGTCTTAAAATTTTTTTGTGTATTTTGACAAATTTTTCTGGCGAGGCAAAAATTGATTGAATTTTCATTTTTTGACAAGTTGAAAGTAACGCGCAGTTCCTTAATTTTTGTTTAATTTTGTTCGGTAATAAATGAAAAAGTTTGAAATTAGATCTAGAAATATAAAAAATAATTAATATCTGTCCCAAATTTTTTTTGTGTATTTTGCCAAATTTTGCTGGCGAGGCAAAAACTGATTGAATTTTCATTTTTTGACAAGTTGAAAGTAACGCGCAGCTTTTCAATTTTTGTTCAATTTTGTTCGTTACTAGATGAAATAGTTTAAAATTAGATCTAGAAATATGAAAAATAATTAATATTTGTTTGAAAAGTTTTTTGTGTATTGTGCTACATTTTTCTGGCGAGGCAAAAATTGATTAAATTTTCATTTTTTTACGATTTGGAAGTAACGCGCAGTTTTTCATTTTTTGTTCAATTTTGTTCGGTAATAAATGAAAAAGTTTGAAATTCGATCTAGAAATACGAAAATAATTAGCATCTGTCTCAAATTTTTTTTGTGTATTTTGCCAAATTTTTTGGCCCGGCAAAAATTGATTGAATTTTCATTTTTTGACAAGTTGAAAGTAACGCGCAGTTTTTTAATTTTTGTTCAATTTTGTTCGGTTGTAGATAAAAAAGTTTGAAAGTAGATCTAGAAATATGAAAAATAATTAATATTTGTTTCCAAATTTTTTTGTGTTTTTTGCCAAATTTTTCTGGCGATGAAAAAATTGATTGAATTTTCATTTTTTGACAAGTTGAAAGTAACGCGCAGTTCTTCAATTTTTGTTCAATTTTGTTCGGTAATAAATAAAACAGTTTAAAATTAGATCTAGAAATACGGAAAATAATTAATATCTGTCTTAAATTTTTTTTGTGTATTTTGCCAATTTTTTCTGGCGAGGCAAAAATTGATTAAATTTTCATTTTTTCACGATTTGAAAGTAATGCGCAGTTTTTCTATTTTTATTCAATTTTGTTCGATAATAGATAAAAAAAGTTTAAAATTAGATCTAGAAATATGGAAAATAATTAATATCTGTCTCAAAATTTTTTGGTGTATTTTGCCAAATTTTTCTGGCGAGGTAAAAAATGATTGAATTTACATTTTTTGACAAGTTGACAGTAACGCGCAGTTCTTCAATTTTTTTTCAATTTTGTTCGGTAATAAATGAAAAAGTTTGAAATTAGATCTAGAAATATGGAAAATAAATAATATTTGTCTAAAAAATTTTTTTGTGTATTTTGCCAAATTTTTCTGGCGAGGCAAAAATTGATTGAATTTTCATTTTTTGACAAGTTGAAAGTAACGCGCAGTTCTTCAATTTTTGTTCAATTTTGTTCGTTAATAAATAAAAAAGTTTGAAATTAGATCTAGAAATATGGAAAATAATTAATATTTGTCTCCAAATTTTTTTGTGTATTTTGCCAAATTTTTCTGGCGAGGCAAAAATTGATTGAATTTTCATTTTTTGACAAGCTGAAAGTAACGCGCAGTTTTTCAATTTTTGTTTAATTTTGTTCGGTTGTAGATAAAAAAGTTTGAAATTAGATCTAGAAATATGGAAAATATTTAATATTTGTCTCCAAATTTTTTTGTGTATTTTGCCAAATTTTTCTGGCGAGGCAAAAATTTATTGAATTTTCATTTTTTGACAAGCTGAAAGTAACGCGCAGTTTTTCAATTTTTGTTTAATTTTGTTCGGTTGTAGATAAAAAAGTTTGAAATTAGATCTAGAAATATTAAAAATAATTAATATCTGTCTTAAATTTTTTTTGTGCATTTTGCCAAATTTTTCTGGCGAGGCAAAAATTGATTGAATTTTCATTTTTTGACAAGTTGAAAGTAACGCGCAGTTCTTCAATTTTTGTTCAATTTTGTTCGGTAATAAATAAAAAAGTTTGAAATTAGATCTAGAAATATGGAAAAAAATTAATATTTGTCTCAAAATTTTGTTGTGTATTTTGCCAAATTTTTCTGGCGAGGCAAAAATTGATTGAATTTCCATTTTTTGACAAGTTAAAAGTAACGCGCAGTTCTCAATTTTTGTTCAATTTTGTTCGGTAATAAATAAAAAAGTTTGAAATTAGATCTAGAAATACGGAAAGTAATTAATATTTGTCTCAAAATTTTTTTGTGTATTTTGCCAAATTTTTCTGGCGAGGCAAAAATTGATTGAATTTTCATTTTTTGACAAGTTGAAAGTAACGCGCAGTTCCTTAATTTTTGTTTAATTTTGTTCGGTAATAAATGAAAAATTTTGAAATTAGATCTAGAAATATGAAAGATAATTAATATTTGTTTGAAAAGTTTTTTGTGTATTGTGCTACATTTTTCTGGCGAGGCAAAAATTGATTGAATTTTCATTTTTTGACAAGTTGAAAGTAACGCGAAGTTCTTCAATTTTTGTTCAATTTTGTTTTGTTATGAATGAAAAAGTTTGAAATTAGATCTAGAAATATGAAAAATAATTAATATTTGTCTCAAAATTTTTTTGTGTATTTTGCCAAATTTTTCTGGCGAGGCAAAAATTGATTAAATTTTCATTCTTCACGATTTGAAAGTAACGTGCAGTTTTTTAATTTTTGTTTAATTTTGTTCGGTTGTAGATAAAAAAGTTTGAAATTAGTTCTAGAAATATGGAAAATAATTAATATTTGTCTCCAAATTTTTTTGTGTATTTTGCCAAATTTTTCTGGCGAGGCAAAAATTGATTGAATTTTCATTTTTTGACAAGTTGAAAAGAACGCGCAGTTCTTCAATTTTTGTTTAATTTTGTTCGGTTATAAATGAAAAAGTTTGAAATTAGATCTAGAAATATTAAAAATAATTAATATCTGTCTTAAATTTTTTTTGTGTATTTTGACAAATTTTTCCGGCGAGGCAAAAATTGATTGAATTTTCATTTTTTGACAAGTTGAAAGTAACGCGCAGTTCCTTAATTTTTGTTTAATTTTGTTCGGTAATAAATGAAAAATTTTGAAATTAGATCTAGAAATATGAAAAATAATTAATATTTGTTTGAAAAGTTTTTTGTGTATTGTGCTACATTTTTCTGGCGAGGCAAAAATTGATTGAATTTTCATTTTTTTACAAGTTGAAAGTAACGCGCAGTCCTTTAATTTTTGTTCAATTTTGTTCGTTATTAGATGAAAAAGTTAAAAATTAGATTTAGAAATATGGAAAATAATTAATATTTGTCTCAAAATTTTTTTGTGTATTTTGCCAAATTTTTCTGGCGAGGCAAAAATTGATTGAATTTTCATTTTTTGACAAGTTGAAAGTAACGCGCAGTTCTTCAATTTTTGTTCAATTTTGTTCGGTTATAAATAAAAAAGTTTAAAATTAGATCTAGAAATATGGAAAATAATTAATATTTGTCTCCAAATTTTTTTGTGTATTTTGCCAAATTTTTCTGGAGGCAAAAATTGATTGAATTTTCATTTTTTGACAAGTTGAAAGTAACGCGCAGTTTTTCAATTTTTGTTCAATTTTGTTCGGTTATAAATAAAAAAGTTTAAAATTAAATCTAGAAATATGGAAAATAATTAATATTTGTCTCAAAATTTTTTTGTGTATTTTACCAAATTTTTCTGGCGAGGCAAAAATTGATTAAATTTTCATTTTTCCACGATTTGAAAGTAACGCGAAGTTCTTTAACTTTTGTTCAATTTTGTTCGGTAATAAATAAAAAAGTTTGAAATTAGATCTAGAAATATGGAAAATAAATAATATTTGTCTGAAAATTTTTTTGTGTATTTTGCCAAATTTTTCTGGCGAGGCAAAAATTGATTGAATTTTCATTTTTTGACAAGTTGAAAGTAACGCGCAGTTCTTCAATTTTTGTTCAATTTTGTTCGGTAATAAATAAAAAAGTTTGAAGTTAGATCTAGAAATATAGAAATTAATTAATATTTGTCTCCAAATTTTTTTGTGTATTTTGCCAAATTTTTCTGGCGAGGCAAAAATTGATTGAATTTTCATTTTTTGACAAGTTGAAAGTAACGCGCAGTTCTTCAATTTTTGTTCAATTTTGTTCGGTTGTAGATAAAAAAGTTTGAAATTAGATCTAGAAATATGGAAAATATTTAATATTTGTCTCTAAATATTTTTGTGTATTTTGCCAAATTTTTCTGGCGAGGCAAAAATTGATTGAATTTTCATTTTTTGACAAGTTGAAAAGAACGCGCAGTTCTTCAATTTTTGTTCAATTTTGTTCAGTAATAAATGAAAAAGTTTGAAATTAGATCTAGAAATATAGAAATTAATTAATATTTGTCTCCAAATTTTTTTGTGTATTTTGCCAAATTTTTCTGGCGAGGCAAAAATTGATTGAATATTCATTTTTTGACAAGTTGAAAGTAACGCGCAGTTCTTCAATTTTTGTTCAATTTTGTTCGGTAATAAATGAAAAAGTTTTAAATTAGATCTAGAAATACGGAAAGTAATTAATATTTGTCTCAAAATTTTTTTGTGTATTTTGCCAAATTTTTCTGGCGAGGCAAAAATTGATTGAATTTTCATTTTTTGACAAGTTAAAAGTAACGCGCAGTTCTTCAATTTTTGTTTAATTTTGTTCGGTAATAAATGAAAAAGTTTAAAATTAGATCTAGAAATACGGAAAATAATTAATATCTATCTAAAATTTTTTTTGTGTATTTTGCCAAATTTTTCTGGTGAGGCAAAAATTGATTGAATTTTCATTTATTGACAAGTTGAAAGTAACGCGCAGTTCTTTAATTTTTGTTCAATTTTGTTCGGTAATAAATGAAAAAGTTTAAAATTAGATCTAGAAATATGGAAAATAATTAATATCTGTCTCAAAATTTTTTTGTGTATTTTGCCAAATTTTTCTGGCGAGGCAAAAATTGATTGAATTTTCATTTTTTGACAACTGAAAGTAACGCGCAGTTCTTCAATTTTTGATCAATTTTGTTCGGTAATAAATAAAAAAGTTTGAAATTAGATCTAGAAATACGGAAAATAATTAATATCTGTCTCAAAATTTTTTTGTGTATTTTGCCAAATTTTTCTAGGGAGCAAAAATCGATTAAATTTTCATTTTTTTACGATTTGGAAGTAACGCGCAGTTTTTCATTTTTTGTTCAATTTTGTTCGGTAATAAATGAAAAAGTTTGAAATTAGATCTAGAAATACGGAAAATAATTAGTATCTGTCTCAAATTTTTTTTGTGTATTTTGCCAAATTTTTCTGGCTAGGCAAAAATTGATTGAATTTTCATTTTTTGACAAGTTGAAAGTAACGCGCAGTTTTTTAATTTTTGTTCAATTTTGTTCGGTTATAGATAAAAAAGTTTAAAATTAGATCTAGAAATATGGAAAATAATTAATATTTGTCTCAAAATTTCTTTGTGTATTTTGCCAAATTTTTCTGGCGAGGAAAAAATTGATTGAATTTCCATTTTTTGACAAGTTGAAAGTAACGCGCAGTTTTTCAATTTTTGTTCAATTTTGTTCGGTTGAAGATAAAAAAGTTTGAAAGTAGATCTAGAAATATGAAAAATAATTAATATTTGTTTCCAAATTTTTTTGTGTATTTTGCCAAATTTTTCTGCCGAGGCAAAAATTGATTGAATTTTCATTTTTTGACAAGTTGAAAGTAACGCGCAGTTTTTCAATTTTTATTCAATTTTGTTCGATAATAAATAAAAAAAGTTTGAAATTAGATCTAGAAAGATGGAAAATAATTAATATCTGTCTGAAAATTTTTTTGTGTATTTTGCCAAATTTTTCTGGAGGCAAAAATTGATTGAATTTTCATTTTTTGACAAGTTGAAAGTAACGCGCAGTTCTTCAATTTTTGTTCAATTTTGTTCGGTAATAAATAAAAAAGTTTGAAATTAGATCTAGAAATATGGAAAATAAATAATATTTGTCTGAAAATTTTTTTGTGTATTTTGCCAAATTTTTCTGGCGAGGCAAAAATTGATTGAATTTTCATTTTTTGACAAGTTGAAAGTAACGCGCAGTTCTTCAATTTTTGTTCAATTTTGTTCGGTAATAAATAAAAAAGTTTGAAATTAGATCTAGAAATATGAAAAGTAAATAATATTTGTCTGAAAATTTTTTTGTGTATTTTTCCAAATTTTTCTGGCGAGGCAAAAATTGATTGAATTTTCATTTTTTGACAAGTTGAAAGTAACGCGCAGTTCTTCAATTTTTGTTCAATTTTGTTCGGTTATAAATAAAAAAGTTTGAAATTAGATCTAGAAATATGGAAAATAATTAATATTTGTCTCCAAATTTTTTTGTGTATTTTGCCAAATTTTTCTGTCTAGGCAAAAATTGATTGAATTTTCATTTTTTGACAAGTTGAAAGTAACGCGCAGTTTTTCAATTTTTGTTGAATTTTGTTCGGTTATAAATAAAAAAGTTTAAAATTAGATCTAGAAATATGGAAAATAATTAATATTTGTCTCAAAATTTTTTTGTGTATTTTACCAAATTTTTCTGGCGAGGCAAAAATTGATTAAATTTTCATTTTTTCACGATTTGAAAGTAACGCAAAGTTCTTTAACTTTTGTTCAATTTTGTTTGGTAATAAATAAAAAAGTTTGAAATTAGATCTAGAAATATGGAAAATAAATAATATTTGTCTGAAAATTTTTTTGTGTATTTTGCCAAATTTTTCTGGCGAGGCAAAAATTGATTGAATTTTCATTTTTTGACAAGTTGAAAGTAACGCGCAGTTCTTCAATTTTTGTTCAATTTTGTTCGGTAATAAATAAAAAAGTTTGAAATTAGATCTAGAAATATGGAAAATAAATAATATTTGTCTGAAAATTTTTTTGTGTATTTTGCTAAATTTTTCTGGCGAGGCAAAAATTGATTGAATTTCCATTTTTTGACAAGTTAAAAGTAACGCGCAGTTCTTCAATTTTTGTTCAATTTTGTTCGGTAATAAATGAAAAAGTTTGAAATTAGATCTAGAAATATTAAAAATAATTAATATCTGTCTTAAATTTTTTTTGTGCATTTTGCCAAATTTTTCTGGCGAGGCAAAAATTGATTGAATTTTCATTTTTTGACAAGTTGAAAGTAACGCGCAGTTCTTCAATTTTTGTTCAATTTTGTTCGGTAATAAATAAAAAAGTTTGAAATTAGATCTAGAAATATGGAAAAAAATTAATATTTGTCTCAAAATTTTGTTGTGTATTTTGCCAAATTTTTCTGGCGAGGCAAAAATTGATTGAATTTCCATTTTTTGACAAGTTAAAAGTAACGCGCAGTTCTTCAATTTTTGTTCAATTTTGTTCGGTAATTAATGAAAAAGTTTGAAATTAGATCTAGAAATACGGAAAGTAATTAATATTTGTCTCAAAATTTTTTTGTGTATTTTGCCAAATTTTTCTGGCGAGGCAAAAATTGATTGAATTTTCATTTTTTGACAAGTTAAAAGTAACGCGCAGTTCTTCAATTTTTGTTCAATTTTGTTTTGTTATGAATGAAAAAGTTTGAAATTAGATCTAGAAATATGAAAAATAATTAATATTTGTCTCAAAATTTTTTTGTGTATTTTGCCAAATTTTTCTGGCGAGGCAAAAATTGATTAAATTTTCATTCTTCACGATTTGAAAGTAACGTGCAGTTTTTTAATTTTTGTTTAATTTTGTTCGGTTGTAGATAAAAAAGTTTGAAATTAGATCTAGAAATATGGAAAATAATTAATATTTGTCTCCAAATTTTTTTGTGTATTTTGCCAAATTTTTCTGGCGAGGCAAAAATTGATTGAATTTTCATTTTTTGACAAGTTGAAAAGAACGCGCAGTTCTTTAATTTTTGTTTAATTTTGTTCGGTTATAAATGAAAAAGTTTGAAATTAGATCTAGAAATATTAAAAATAAATAATATCTGTCTTAAAATTTTTTTGTGTATTTTGACAAATTTTTCTGGCGAGGCAAAAATTGATTGAATTTTCATTTTTTGACAAGTTGAAAGTAACGCGCAGTTCCTTAATTTTTGTTTAATTTTGTTCGGTAATAAATAAAAAAGTTTGAAATTAGATCTAGAAATATAAAAAATAATTAATATCTGTCCCAAATTTTTTTTGTGTATTTTGCCAAATTTTGCTGGCGAGGCAAAAACTGATTGAATTTTCATTTTTTGACAAGTTGAAAGTAACGCGCAGCTTTTCAATTTTTGTTCAATTTTGTTCGTTACTAGATGAAATAGTTTAAAATTAGATCTAGAAATATGAAAAATAATTAATATTTGTTTGAAAAGTTTTTTGTGTATTGTGCTACATTTTTCTGGCGAGTCAAAAATTGATTGAATTTTCATTTTTTTACAAGTTGAAAGTAACGCGCAGTCCTTTAATTTTTGTTCAATTTTGTTCGTTATTAGATGAAATAGTTTAAAATTAGATCTAGAAATATGGAAAATAAATAATATTTGTCTAAAAATTTTTTTGTGTATTTTGCCAAATTTTGCTGGCGAGGCAAAAACTGATTGAATTTTCATTTTTTGACAAGTTGAAAGTAACGCGCAGCTTTTCAATTTTTGTTCAATTTTGTTCGTTACTAGATGAAATAGTTTAAAATTAGATCTAGAAATATGAAAAATAATTAATATTTGTTTGAAAAGTTTTTTGTGTATTGTGCTACATTTTTCTGGCGAGGCAAAAATTGATTAAATTTTCATTTTTTTACGATTTGGAAGTAACGCGCAGTTTTTCATTTTTTGTTCAATTTTGTTCGGTAATAAATGAAAAAGTTTGAAATTCGATCTAGAAATACGAAAATAATTAGCATCTGTCTCAAATTTTTTTTGTGTATTTTGCCAAATTTTTTGGCCCGGCAAAAATTGATTGAATTTTCATTTTTTGACAAGTTGAAAGTAACGCGCAGTTTTTTAATTTTTGTTCAATTTTGTTCGGTTGTAGATAAAAAAGTTTGAAAGTAGATCTAGAAATATGAAAAATAATTAATATTTGTTTCCAAATTTTTTTGTGTTTTTTGCCAAATTTTTCTGGCGATGAAAAAATTGATTGAATTTTCATTTTTTGACAAGTTGAAAGTAACGCGCAGTTCTTCAATTTTTGTTCAATTTTGTTCGGTAATAAATAAAACAGTTTAAAATTAGATCTAGAAATACGGAAAATAATTAATATCTGTCTTAAATTTTTTTTGTGTATTTTGCCAATTTTTTCTGGCGAGGCAAAAATTGATTAAATTTTCATTTTTTCACGATTTGAAAGTAATGCGCAGTTTTTCTATTTTTATTCAATTTTGTTCGATAATAGATAAAAAAAGTTTAAAATTAGATCTAGAAATATGGAAAATAATTAATATCTGTCTCAAAATTTTTTGGTGTATTTTGCCAAATTTTTCTGGCGAGGTAAAAAATGATTAAATTTACATTTTTTGACAAGTTGACAGTAACGCGCAGTTCTTCAATTTTTTTTCAATTTTGTTCGGTAATAAATGAACAAGTTTGAAATTAGATCTAGAAATATGGAAAATAAATAATATTTGTCTAAAAAATTTTTTTGTGTATTTTGCCAAATTTTTCTGGCGAGGCAAAAATTGATTGAATTTTCATTTTTTGACAAGTTGAAAGTAACGCGCAGTTCTTTAATTTTTGTTCAATTTTGTTCGTTAATAAATAAAAAAGTTTGAAATTAGATCTAGAAATATGGAAAATAATTAATATTTGTCTCCAAATTTTTTTGTGTATTTTGCCAAATTTTTCTGGCGAGGCAAAAATTGATTGAATTTTCATTTTTTGACAAGCTGAAAGTAATGCGCAGTTTTTCAATTTTTGTTTAATTTTGTTCGGTTGTAGATAAAAAAGTTTGAAATTAGATCTAGAAATATGGAAAATATTTAATATTTGTCTCCAAATTTTTTTGTGTATTTTGCCAAATTTTTCTGGCGAGGCAAAAATTTATTGAATTTTCATTTTTTGACAAGTTGAAAGTAACGCGCAGTTTTTCAATTTTTGTTTAATTTTGTTCGGTTGTAGATAAAAAAGTTTGAAATTAGATCTAGAAATATTAAAAATAATTAATATCTGTCTTAAATTTTTTTTGTGCATTTTGCCAAATTTTTCTGGCGAGGCAAAAATTGATTGAATTTTCATTTTTTGACAAGTTGAAAGTAACGCGCAGTTCTTCAATTTTTGTTCAATTTTGTTCGGTAATAAATAAAAAAGTTTGAAATTAGATCTAGAAATATGGAAAAAAATTAATATTTGTCTCAAAATTTTGTTGTGTATTTTGCCAAATTTTTCTGGCGAGGCAAAAATTGATTGAATTTCCATTTTTTGACAAGTTAAAAGTAACGCGCAGTTCTCAATTTTTGTTCAATTTTGTTCGGTAATAAATAAAAAAGTTTGAAATTAGATCTAGAAATACGGAAAGTAATTAATATTTGTCTCAAAATTTTTTTGTGTATTTTGCCAAATTTTTCTGGCGAGGCAAAAATTGATTGAATTTTCATTTTTTGACAAGTTGAAAGTAACGCGCAGTTCCTTAATTTTTGTTTAATTTTGTTCGGTAATAAATGAAAAATTTTGAAATTAGATCTAGAAATATAAAAAATAATTAATATTTGTTTGAAAAGTTTTTTGTGTATTGTGCTACATTTTTCTGGCGAGGCAAAAATTGATTGAATTTTCATTTTTTGACAAGTTAAAAGTAACGCGAAGTTCTTCAATTTTTGTTCAATTTTGTTTTGTTATGAATGAAAAAGTTTGAAATTAGATCTAGAAATATGAAAAATAATTAATATTTGTCTCAAAATTTTTTTGTGTATTTTGCCAAATTTTTCTGGCGAGGCAAAAATTGATTAAATTTTCATTCTTCACGATTTGAAAGTAACGTGCAGTTTTTTAATTTTTGTTTAATTTTGTTCGGTTGTAGATAAAAAAGTTTGAAATTAGTTCTAGAAATATGGAAAATAATTAATATTTGTCTTCAAATTTTTTTGTGTATTTTGCCAAATTTTTCTGGCGAGGCAAAAATTGATTGAATTTTCATTTTTTGACAAATTGAAAAGAACGCGCAGTTCTTCAATTTTTGTTTAATTTTGTTCGGTTATAAATGAAAAAGTTTGAAATTAGATCTAGAAATATTAAAAATAATTAATATCTGTCTTAATTTTTTTTTGTGTATTTTGACAAATTTTTCTGGCGAGGCAAAAATTGATTGAATTTTCATTTTTTGACAAGTTGAAAGTAACGCGCAGTTCCTTAATTTTTGTTTAATTTTGTTCGGTAATAAATGAAAAATTTTGAAATTAGATCTAGAAATATGAAAAATAATTAATATTTGTTTGAAAAGTTTTTTGTGTATTGTGCTACATTTTTCTGGCGAGGCAAAAATTGATTGAATTTTCATTTTTTTACAAGTTGAAAGTAACGCGCAGTCCTTTAATTTTTGTTCAATTTTGTTCGTTATTAGATGAAAAAGTTAAAAATTAGATTTAGAAATATGGAAAATAATTAATATTTGTCTCAAAATTTTTTTGTGTATTTTGCCAAATTTTTCTGGCGAGGCAAAAATTGATTGAATTTTCATTTTTTGACAAGTTGAAAGTAACGCGCAGTTCTTCAATTTTTGTTCAATTTTGTTCGGTTATAAATAAAAAAGTTTAAAATTAGATCTAGAAATATGGAAAATAATTAATATTTGTCTCCAAATTTTTTTGTGTATTTTGCCAAATTTTTCTGGAGGCAAAAATTGATTGAATTTTCATTTTTTGACAAGTTGAAAGTAACGCGCAGTTTTTCAATTTTTGTTCAATTTTGTTCGGTTATAAATAAAAAAGTTTAAAATTAAATCTAGAAATATGGAAAATAATTAATATTTGTCTCAAAATTTTTTTGTGTATTTTACCAAATTTTTCTGGCGAGGCAAAAATTGATTAAATTTTCATTTTTCCACGATTTGAAAGTAACGCGAAGTTCTTTAACTTTTGTTCAATTTTGTTCGGTAATAAATAAAAAAGTTTGAAATTAGATCTAGAAATATGGAAAATAAATAATATTTGTCTGAAAATTTTTTTGTGTATTTTGCCAAATTTTTCTGGCGAGGCAAAAATTGATTGAATTTTCATTTTTTGACAAGTTGAAAGTAACGCGCAGTTCTTCAATTTTTGTTCAATTTTGTTCGGTAATAAATAAAAAAGTTTGAAGTTAGATCTAGAAATATAGAAATTAATTAATATTTGTCTCCAAATTTTTTTGTGTATTTTGCCAAATTTTTCTGGCGAGGCAAAAATTGATTGAATTTTCATTTTTTGACAAGTTGAAAGTAACGCGCAGTTCTTCAATTTTTGTTCAATTTTGTTCGGTTGTAGATAAAAAAGTTTGAAATTAGATCTAGAAATATGGAAAATATTTAATATTTGTCTCTAAATATTTTTGTGTATTTTGCCAAATTTTTCTGGCGAGGCAAAAATTGATTGAATTTTCATTTTTTGACAAGTTGAAAAGAACGCGCAGTTCTTCAATTTTTGTTCAATTTTGTTCAGTAATAAATGAAAAAGTTTGAAATTAGATCTAGAAATATAGAAATTAATTAATATTTGTCTCCAAATTTTTTTGTGTATTTTGCCAAATTTTTCTGGCGAGGCAAAAATTGATTGAATTTTCATTTTTTGACAAGTTGAAAGTAACGCGCAGTTCTTCAATTTTTGTTCAATTTTGTTCGGTAATAAATACAACAGTTTAAAATTAGATCTAGAAATACGGAAAATAATTAATATCTGTCTTAAATTTTTTTTGTGTATTTTGCCAATTTTTTCTGGCGAGGCAAAAATTGATTAAATTTTCATTTTTTCACGATTTGAAAGTAATGCGCAGTTTTTCTATTTTTATTCAATTTTGTTCGATAATAGATAAAAAAAGTTTAAAATTAGATCTAGAAATATGGAAAATAATTAATATCTGTCTCAAAATTTTTTGGTGTATTTTGCCAAATTTTTCTGGCGAGGTAAAAAATGATTGAATTTACATTTTTTGACAAGTTGACAGTAACGCGCAGTTCTTCAATTTTTTTTCAATTTTGTTCGGTAATAAATGAAAAAGTTTGAAATTAGATCTAGAAATATGGAAAATAAATAATATTTGTCTAAAAAATTTTTTTGTGTATTTTGCCAAATTTTTCTGGCGAGGCAAAAATTGATTGAATTTTCATTTTTTGACAAGTTGAAAGTAACGCGCAGTTCTTCAATTTTTGTTCAATTTTGTTCGTTAATAAATAAAAAAGTTTGAAATTAGATCTAGAAATATGAAAAATAATTAATATTTGTTTCCAAATTTTTTTGTGTATTTTGCCAAATTTTTCTGCCGAGGCAAAAATTGATTGAATTTTCATTTTTTGACAAGTTGAAAGTAACGCGCAGTTTTTCAATTTTTATTCAATTTTGTTCGATAATAAATAAAAAAAGTTTGAAATTAGATCTAGAAATATGGAAAAAAATTAATATTTGTCTCAAAATTTTGTTGTGTATTTTGCCAAATTTTTCTGGCGAGGCAAAAATTGATTGAATTTCCATTTTTTGACAAGTTAAAAGTAACGCGCAGTTCTCAATTTTTGTTCAATTTTGTTCGGTAATAAATAAAAAAGTTTGAAATTAGATCTAGAAATACGGAAAGTAATTAATATTTGTCTCAAAATTTTTTTGTGTATTTTGCCAAATTTTTCTGGCGAGGCAAAAATTGATTGAATTTTCATTTTTTGACAAGTTGAAAGTAACGCGCAGTTCCTTAATTTTTGTTTAATTTTGTTCGGTAATAAATGAAAAATTTTGAAATTAGATCTAGAAATATGAAAAATAATTAATATTTGTTTGAAAAGTTTTTTGTGTATTGTGCTACATTTTTCTGGCGAGGCAAAAATTGATTGAATTTCCATTTTTGACAAGTTAAAAGTAACGCGAAGTTCTTCAATTTTTGTTCAATTTTGTTTTGTTATGAATGAAAAAGTTTGAAATTAGATCTAGAAATATGAAAAATAATTAATATTTGTCTCAAAATTTTTTTGTGTATTTTGCCAAATTTTTCTGGCGAGGCAAAAATTGATTGAATTTTCATTTTTTGACAAGTTGAAAGTAACGCGCAGTTCCTTAATTTTTGTTTAATTTTGTTCGGTAATAAATGAAAAATTTTGAAATTAGATCTAGAAATATGAAAAATAATTAATATTTGTTTGAAAAGTTTTTTGTGTATTGTGCTACATTTTTCTGGCGAGGCAAAAATTGATTGAATTTTCATTTTTTTACAAGTTGAAAGTAACGCGCAGTCCTTTAATTTTTGTTCAATTTTGTTCGTTATTAGATGAAAAAGTTAAAAATTAGATTTAGAAATATGGAAAATAATTAATATTTGTCTCAAAATTTTTTTGTGTATTTTGCCAAATTTTTCTGGCGAGGCAAAAATTGATTGAATTTTCATTTTTTGACAAGTTGAAAGTAACGCGCAGTTCTTCAATTTTTGTTCAATTTTGTTCGGTTATAAATAAAAAAGTTTAAAATTAGATCTAGAAATATGGAAAATAATTAATATTTGTCTCCAAATTTTTTTGTGTATTTTGCCAAATTTTTCTGGAGGCAAAAATTGATTGAATTTTCATTTTTTGACAAGTTGAAAGTAACGCGCAGTTTTTCAATTTTTGTTCAATTTTGTTCGGTTATAAATAAAAAAGTTTAAAATTAAATCTAGAAATATGGAAAATAATTAATATTTGTCTCAAAATTTTTTTGTGTATTTTACCAAATTTTTCTGGCGAGGCAAAAATTGATTAAATTTTCATTTTTTCACGATTTGAAAGTAACGCGAAGTTCTTTAACTTTTGTTCAATTTTGTTCGGTAATAAATAAAAAAGTTTGAAATTAGATCTAGAAATATGGAAAATAAATAATATTTGTCTGAAAATTTTTTTGTGTATTTTGCCAAATTTTTCTGGCGAGGCAAAAATTGATTGAATTTTCATTTTTTGACAAGTTGAAAGTAACGCGCAGTTCTTCAATTTTTGTTCAATTTTGTTCGGTAATAAATAAAAAAGTTTGAAGTTAGATCTAGAAATATAGAAATTAATTAATATTTGTCTCCAAATTTTTTTGTGTATTTTGCCAAATTTTTCTGGCGAGGCAAAAATTGATTGAATTTTCATTTTTTGACAAGTTGAAAGTAACGCGCAGTTCTTCAATTTTTGTTCAATTTTGTTCGGTTGTAGATAAAAAAGTTTGAAATTAGATCTAGAAATATGGAAAATATTTAATATTTGTCTCTAAATATTTTTGTGTATTTTGCCAAATTTTTCTGGCGAGGCAAAAATTGATTGAATTTTCATTTTTTGACAAGTTGAAAAGAACGCGCAGTTCTTCAATTTTTGTTCAATTTTGTTCGGTAATAAATGAAAAAGTTTGAAATTAGATCTAGAAATATTAAAAATAATTAATATCTGTCTTAAATTTTTTTTGTGCATTTTGCCAAATTTTTCTGGCGAGGCAAAAATTGATTGAATTTTCATTTTTTGACAAGTTGAAAGTAACGCGCAGTTCTTCAATTTTTGTTCAATTTTGTTCGGTAATAAATAAAAAAGTTTGAAATTAGATCTAGAAATACGGAAAGTAACTAATATTTGTCTCAAAATTTTTTTGTGTATTTTGCCAAATTTTTCTGGCGAGGCAAAAATTGATTGAATTTTCATTTTTTGACAAGTTAAAAGTAACGCGCAGTTCTTCAATTTTTGTTCAATTTTGTTTTGTTATGAATGAAAAAGTTTGAAATTAGATCTAGAAATATGAAAAATAATTAATATTTGTCTCAAAATTTTTTTGTGTATTTTGCCAAATTTTTCTGGCGAGGCAAAAATTGATTAAATTTTCATTCTTCACGATTTGAAAGTAACGTGCAGTTTTTTAATTTTTGTTTAATTTTGTTCGGTTGTAGATAAAAAAGTTTGAAATTAGATCTAGAAATATGGAAAATAATTAATATTTGTCTCCAAATTTTTTTGTGTATTTTGCCAAATTTTTCTGGCGAGGCAAAAATTGATTGAATTTTCATTTTTTGACAAGTTGAAAAGAACGCGCAGTTCTTCAATTTTTGTTTAATTTTGTTCGGTTATAAATGAAAAAGTTTGAAATTAGATCTAGAAATATTAAAAATAATTAATATCTGTCTTAAATTTTTTTTGTGTATTTTGACAAATTTTTCTGGCTAGGCAAAAATTGATTGAATTTTCATTTTTTGACAAGTTGAAAGTAACGCGCAGTTCCTTAATTTTTGTTTAATTTTGTTCGGTAATAAATGAAAAAGTTTGAAATTAGATCTAGAAATATGGAAAATAAATAATATTTGTCTGAAAATTTTTTTGTGTATTTTGCCAAATTTTTCTGGCGAGGCAAAAATTGATTGAATTTTCATTTTTTGACAAGTTGAAAGTAACGCGCAGTTTTTCAATTTTTGTTCAATTTTGTTCGGTAATAAATAAAAAAGTTTGAAATTAGATCTAGAAATACGGAAAGTAACTAATATTTGTCTCAAAATTTTTTTGTGTATTTTGCCAAATTTTTCTGGCGAGGCAAAAATTGATTGAATTTTCATTTTTTGACAAGTTAAAAGTAACGCGCAGTTCTTCAATTTTTGTTCAATTTTGTTTTGTTATGAATGAAAAAGTTTGAAATTAGATCTAGAAATATGAAAAATAATTAATATTTGTCTCAAAATTTTTTTGTGTATTTTGCCAAATTTTTCTGGCGAGGCAAAAATTGATTAAATTTTCATTCTTCACGATTTGAAAGTAACGTGCAGTTTTTTAATTTTTGTTTAATTTTGTTCGGTTGTAGATAAAAAAGTTTGAAATTAGATCTAGAAATATGGAAAATAATTAATATTTGTCTCCAAATTTTTTTGTGTATTTTGCCAAATTTTTCTGGCGAGGCAAAAATTGATTGAATTTTCATTTTTTGACAAGTTGAAAAGAACGCGCAGTTCTTCAATTTTTGTTTAATTTTGTTCGGTTATAAATGAAAAAGTTTGAAATTAGATCTAGAAATATTAAAAATAATTAATATCTGTCTTAAATTTTTTTTGTGTATTTTGACAAATTTTTCTGGCTAGGTAAAAATTGATTGAATTTTCATTTTTTGACAAGTTGAAAGTAACGCGCAGTTCCTTAATTTTTGTTTAATTTTGTTCGGTAATAAATGAAAAAGTTTGAAATTAGATCTAGAAATATGGAAAATAAATAATATTTGTCTGAAAATTTTTTTGTGTATTTTGCCAAATTTTTCTGGCGAGGCAAAAATTGATTGAATTTCCATTTTTTGACAAGTTAAAAGTAACGCGCAGTTCTCAATTTTTGTTCAATTTTGTTCGGTAATAAATAAAAAAGTTTGAAATTAGATCTAGAAATACGGAAAGTAATTAATATTTGTCTCAAAATTTTTTTGTGTATTTTGCCAAATTTTTCTGGCGAGGCAAAAATTGATTGAATTTTCATTTTTTGACAAGTTGAAAGTAACGCGCAGTTCCTTAATTTTTGTTTAATTTTGTTCGGTAATAAATGAAAAATTTTGAAATTAGATCTAGAAATATAAAAAATAATTAATATTTGTTTGAAAAGTTTTTTGTGTATTGTGCTACATTTTTCTGGCGAGGCAAAAATTGATTGAATTTTCATTTTTTGACAAGTTAAAAGTAACGCGAAGTTCTTCAATTTTTGTTCAATTTTGTTTTGTTATGAATGAAAAAGTTTGAAATTAGATCTAGAAATATGAAAAATAATTAATATTTGTCTCAAAATTTTTTTGTGTATTTTGCCAAATTTTTCTGGCGAGGCAAAAATTGATTAAATTTTCATTCTTCACGATTTGAAAGTAACGTGCAGTTTTTTAATTTTTGTTTAATTTTGTTCGGTTGTAGATAAAAAAGTTTGAAATTAGTTCTAGAAATATGGAAAATAATTAATATTTGTCTCCAAATTTTTTTGTGTATTTTGCCAAATTTTTCTGGCGAGGCAAAAATTGATTGAATTTTCATTTTTTGACAAATTGAAAAGAACGCGCAGTTCTTCAATTTTTGTTTAATTTTGTTCGGTTATAAATGAAAAAGTTTGAAATTAGATCTAGAAATATTAAAAATAATTAATATCTGTCTTAATTTTTTTTTGTGTATTTTGACAAATTTTTCTGGCGAGGCAAAAATTGATTGAATTTTCATTTTTTGACAAGTTGAAAGTAACGCGCAGTTCCTTAATTTTTGTTTAATTTTGTTCGGTAATAAATGAAAAATTTTGAAATTAGATCTAGAAATATGAAAAATAATTAATATTTGTTTGAAAAGTTTTTTGTGTATTGTGCTACATTTTTCTGGCGAGGCAAAAATTGATTGAATTTTCATTTTTTTACAAGTTGAAAGTAACGCGCAGTCCTTTAATTTTTGTTCAATTTTGTTCGTTATTAGATGAAAAAGTTAAAAATTAGATTTAGAAATATGGAAAATAATTAATATTTGTCTCAAAATTTTTTTGTGTATTTTGCCAAATTTTTCTGGCGAGGCAAAAATTGATTGAATTTTCATTTTTTGACAAGTTGAAAGTAACGCGCAGTTCTTCAATTTTTGTTCAATTTTGTTCGGTTATAAATAAAAAAGTTTAAAATTAGATCTAGAAATATGGAAAATAATTAATATTTGTCTCCAAATTTTTTTGTGTATTTTGCCAAATTTTTCTGGAGGCAAAAATTGATTGAATTTTCATTTTTTGACAAGTTGAAAGTAACGCGCAGTTTTTCAATTTTTGTTCAATTTTGTTCGGTTATAAATAAAAAAGTTTAAAATTAAATCTAGAAATATGGAAAATAATTAATATTTGTCTCAAAATTTTTTTGTGTATTTTACCAAATTTTTCTGGCGAGGCAAAAATTGATTAAATTTTCATTTTTCCACGATTTGAAAGTAACGCGAAGTTCTTTAACTTTTGTTCAATTTTGTTCGGTAATAAATAAAAAAGTTTGAAATTAGATCTAGAAATATGGAAAATAAATAATATTTGTCTGAAAATTTTTTTGTGTATTTTGCCAAATTTTTCTGGCGAGGCAAAAATTGATTGAATTTTCATTTTTTGACAAGTTGAAAGTAACGCGCAGTTCTTCAATTTTTGTTCAATTTTGTTCGGTAATAAATAAAAAAGTTTGAAGTTAGATCTAGAAATATAGAAATTAATTAATATTTGTCTCCAAATTTTTTTGTGTATTTTGCCAAATTTTTCTGGCGAGGCAAAAATTGATTGAATTTTCATTTTTTGACAAGTTGAAAGTAACGCGCAGTTCTTCAATTTTTGTTCAATTTTGTTCGGTTGTAGATAAAAAAGTTTGAAATTAGATCTAGAAATATGGAAAATATTTAATATTTGTCTCTAAATATTTTTGTGTATTTTGCCAAATTTTTCTGGCGAGGCAAAAATTGATTGAATTTTCATTTTTTGACAAGTTGAAAAGAACGCGCAGTTCTTCAATTTTTGTTCAATTTTGTTCAGTAATAAATGAAAAAGTTTGAAATTAGATCTAGAAATATAGAAATTAATTAATATTTGTCTCCAAATTTTTTTGTGTATTTTGCCAAATTTTTCTGGCGAGGCAAAAATTGATTGAATTTTCATTTTTTGACAAGTTGAAAGTAACGCGCAGTTCTTCAATTTTTGTTCAATTTTGTTCGGTAATAAATACAACAGTTTAAAATTAGATCTAGAAATACGGAAAATAATTAATATCTGTCTTAAATTTTTTTTGTGTATTTTGCCAATTTTTTCTGGCGAGGCAAAAATTGATTAAATTTTCATTTTTTCACGATTTGAAAGTAATGCGCAGTTTTTCTATTTTTATTCAATTTTGTTCGATAATAGATAAAAAAAGTTTAAAATTAGATCTAGAAATATGGAAAATAATTAATATCTGTCTCAAAATTTTTTGGTGTATTTTGCCAAATTTTTCTGGCGAGGTAAAAAATGATTGAATTTACATTTTTTGACAAGTTGACAGTAACGCGCAGTTCTTCAATTTTTTTTCAATTTTGTTCGGTAATAAATGAAAAAGTTTGAAATTAGATCTAGAAATATGGAAAATAAATAATATTTGTCTAAAAAATTTTTTTGTGTATTTTGCCAAATTTTTCTGGCGAGGCAAAAATTGATTGAATTTTCATTTTTTGACAAGTTGAAAGTAACGCGCAGTTCTTCAATTTTTGTTCAATTTTGTTCGTTAATAAATAAAAAAGTTTGAAATTAGATCTAGAAATATGGAAAATAATTAATATTTGTCTCCAAATTTTTTTGTGTATTTTGCCAAATTTTTCTGGCGAGGCAAAAATTGATTGAATTTTCATTTTTTGACAAGCTGAAAGTAACGCGCAGTTTTTCAATTTTTGTTTAATTTTGTTCGGTTGTAGATAAAAAAGTTTGAAATTAGATCTAGAAATATGGAAAATATTTAATATTTGTCTCCAAATTTTTTTGTGTATTTTGCCAAATTTTTCTGGCGAGGCAAAAATTTATTGAATTTTCATTTTTTGACAAGCTGAAAGTAACGCGCAGTTTTTGAATTTTTGTTTAATTTTGTTCGGTTGTAGATAAAAAAGTTTGAAATTAGATCTAGAAATATTAAAAATAATTAATATCTGTCTTAAATTTTTTTTGTGCATTTTGCCAAATTTTTCTGGCGAGGCAAAAATTGATTGAATTTTCATTTTTTGACAAGTTGAAAGTAACGCGCAGTTCTTCAATTTTTGTTCAATTTTGTTCGGTAATAAATAAAAAAGTTTGAAATTAGATCTAGAAATATGGAAAAAAATTAATATTTGTCTCAAAATTTTGTTGTGTATTTTGCCAAATTTTTCTGGCGAGGCAAAAATTGATTGAATTTCCATTTTTTGACAAGTTAAAAGTAACGCGCAGTTCTCAATTTTTGTTCAATTTTGTTCGGTAATAAATAAAAAAGTTTGAAATTAGATCTAGAAATACGGAAAGTAATTAATATTTGTCTCAAAATTTTTTTGTGTATTTTGCCAAATTTTTCTGGCGAGGCAAAAATTGATTGAATTTTCATTTTTTGACAAGTTGAAAGTAACGCGCAGTTCCTTAATTTTTGTTTAATTTTGTTCGGTAATAAATGAAAAATTTTGAAATTAGATCTAGAAATATGAAAAATAATTAATATTTGTTTGAAAAGTTTTTTGTGTATTGTGCTACATTTTTCTGGCGAGGCAAAAATTGATTGAATTTCCATTTTTGACAAGTTAAAAGTAACGCGAAGTTCTTCAATTTTTGTTCAATTTTGTTTTGTTATGAATGAAAAAGTTTGAAATTAGATCTAGAAATATGAAAAATAATTAATATTTGTCTCAAAATTTTTTTGTGTATTTTGCCAAATTTTTCTGGCGAGGCAAAAATTGATTGAATTTTCATTTTTTGACAAGTTGAAAGTAACGCGCAGTTCCTTAATTTTTGTTTAATTTTGTTCGGTAATAAATGAAAAATTTTGAAATTAGATCTAGAAATATGAAAAATAATTAATATTTGTTTGAAAAGTTTTTTGTGTATTGTGCTACATTTTTCTGGCGAGGCAAAAATTGATTGAATTTTCATTTTTTTACAAGTTGAAAGTAACGCGCAGTCCTTTAATTTTTGTTCAATTTTGTTCGTTATTAGATGAAAAAGTTAAAAATTAGATTTAGAAATATGGAAAATAATTAATATTTGTCTCAAAATTTTTTTGTGTATTTTGCCAAATTTTTCTGGCGAGGCAAAAATTGATTGAATTTTCATTTTTTGACAAGTTGAAAGTAACGCGCAGTTCTTCAATTTTTGTTCAATTTTGTTCGGTTATAAATAAAAAAGTTTAAAATTAGATCTAGAAATATGGAAAATAATTAATATTTGTCTCCAAATTTTTTTGTGTATTTTGCCAAATTTTTCTGGAGGCAAAAATTGATTGAATTTTCATTTTTTGACAAGTTGAAAGTAACGCGCAGTTTTTCAATTTTTGTTCAATTTTGTTCGGTTATAAATAAAAAAGTTTAAAATTAAATCTAGAAATATGGAAAATAATTAATATTTGTCTCAAAATTTTTTTGTGTATTTTACCAAATTTTTCTGGCGAGGCAAAAATTGATTAAATTTTCATTTTTTCACGATTTGAAAGTAACGCGAAGTTCTTTAACTTTTGTTCAATTTTGTTCGGTAATAAATAAAAAAGTTTGAAATTAGATCTAGAAATATGGAAAATAAATAATATTTGTCTGAAAATTTTTTTGTGTATTTTGCCAAATTTTTCTGGCGAGGCAAAAATTGATTGAATTTTCATTTTTTGACAAGTTGAAAGTAACGCGCAGTTCTTCAATTTTTGTTCAATTTTGTTCGGTAATAAATAAAAAAGTTTGAAGTTAGATCTAGAAATATGGAAAATAATTAATATTTGTCTGAAAATTTTTTTGTGTATTTTGCCAAATTTTTCTGGCGAGGCAGAAACTGATTAAATTTTCATTTTTTCACAATTTGAAAGCAATGCGCAGTTTTTCTATTTTTTCCAATTTTGTTCGGTAATAGATAAAAAAGTTTGAAATTATATCTAGGAATATGCAAAACAATTAATATTTGTCTCAAAATTTTTTTGTGTATTTTGCCAAATTTTTCTGGCGAGGCAAAAATTGATTAAATTTTCATTTTTCACGATTTGAAAGTAACGTGCAGTTTTTCAATTTTTGTTCAATTTTGTTCGGTTGTAGATAAAAAAGTTTGAAATTAGATCTAGAAATATGGAAAATAATTAATATTTGTCTCCAAATTTTTTTGTGTATTTTGCCAAATTTTTCTGGCGAGGCAAAAATTGATTATATTTTCATTTTTTTACGATTTGGAAGTAACGCGCAGTTTTTTAATTTTTGTTCAATTTTGTTCGGTAATAAATGAAAAAGTTTGAAATTAGATCTAGAAATATGGAAAATAATTAATATTTGTCTGAAAATTTTTTTGTGTATTTTGCCAAATTTTTCTGGCGAGGCAGAAATTGATTAAATTTTCATTTTTTCACGATTTGAAAGCAATGCGCAGTTTTTCTATTTTTATTCAATTTTGTTCGGTAATAGATAAAAAAGTTTGAAATTATATCTAGAAATATGCAAAACAATTAATATTCGTCTCCAAATTTTTTTGTGTATTTTTCCAAATTTTTCTGGCTAGGCAAAAATTGATCAAATTTTCATTTTTCACGAGTTGAAAGTAACGTGCAGTTTTTCAATTTTTGTTTAATTTTGTTCGGTTGTAGATAAAAAAGTTTGAAATTAGATCTAGAAATATGGAAAATAAATAATATTTGTCTGAAAATTTTTTTGTGTATTTTGCCAAATTTTTCTGGCGAGGCAAAAATTGATTATATTTTCATTTTTTTACGATTTGGAAGTAACGCGCAGTTTTTTAATTTTTGTTTAATTTTGTTTGGTAATAAATGAAAAAGTTTAAAATTAGATCTAGAAATATCGAAAATAATTAATATTTGTCTCAAAATTTTTGTGTGTATTTTGCCAAATTTTTCTGGCGAGGAAAAATTGATTGAATTTTTATTTTTTGACATGTTGAAGATAACGCGCAGTTCTTCAATTTTTGTTTAATTTTGTTCGATTATAGATAAAAAAGTTTGTAATTAGATCTAGAAATATGGAAAATAATTAATATTTGTCTCAAAATTTTTTTGTGTATTTTGCCAAATTTTTCTGGCGAGGCAAAAATTGATTGAATTTTCATTTTTTGACAAGTTGAAAGTAACGCGCAGTTCTTCAATTTTTGTTCAATTTTGTTCGGTAATAAATAAAAAAGTTTGAAATTAGATCTAGAAATATGGAAAATTATTAATATTTGTCTCAAATTTTTTTTGTGTATTTTGCCAAATTTTTTTGGCGAGGCATAATTATAAAAGAAAGTACGGACAAAATTAATATTTTAGAGTATGTTTTTCCATTTTAGATATTTTTTAGAATTTTTTGCGCAAATTGATATTTTTCTTTTTAATTTTTTCCGAGTGCTATCATTTAGGGTGGTTTTCAGCGTTTGATATTTTTTGTTATTAATTTAAATAATTAAATTGTATATTTCTGTGTATGATCAACTATTTTAGATCTTTATTAGATTTTTTTGTACAAATTTATTTTTGTGCCCCTGACTGCTACTACCTGTCGTACATTTTAATTTTTATTATCTTAATATCTCAATTTTATTTTTTGTGTAATTAAAGTTTATTTTTTTTAATTGTTAATTTTGTGGTAGATAAATATTTTAATTTTATTTTATTTTTTTGGATTTTATTGGTTAACTTTTAAATTTAATTTATTTAATTGTAACATTTCGTTTTTAAGAAATGAAATAATTATTCTTTCAATAGTGATAATAAATAAATAATTGATCATTTTTATTTAAACTTTTGATTTTTTTTCTTATATATTCTTTAAGTCAACAAGAGCGATTTGATTTTCGTGCGGAAAAGCACGTGACACCCTCTGATTGGTTGTCAATCTTTGCAGGTTAGTTGGCTTAAACAACTTACTTATTTTCATTATTTTTATTATTAATTTGCCAATTTTTGAAGATTGTGCAAGTGCAAACTAATAGAGGAGGCATCCTTTATTCATTTGCAATAACTTTTAAGTCATTTTATATTGTTGTTTTGCGTTGGATTGAGCGAAAATCGAACGGGGAGCGAACGGGGAGCGAATTCGATTTTCCTTCAATTTTCGCCTAATTGCCAGGGTGGGAATTGAACCCGGGTTTTCCGGATCATTATCTACGCCTTTCCTACCTCGGCCATCTTGGACTGTTGAAGTTTATTACTTTGATTGGGTACTTATTTGACAATGACAAATTATATTTTTGAAATGACTGCGAACTATCCGTTATTATAAGAAATACATACATTATTGACAATAATAATTTTTTAAATGTAAATTTGATGTCCATAAACTTTTTTTTATTAAATTGTTCTGTCTACAACTGACAAGAAAAAAATAGGTTATGTTTAAGTAACAGTATATGTATGTTCAATTACATGTTCTTTGATTTTCAATTACACGTCCTTGAATTTTCAATAACAATATGAATTTTCAATTACGTGTTCTTGAATTTTAATTCAAGCCTGAATTTAATGTGAATTCAATAACTCATGTAATTGAAAAATGCATGAATTTTAAAGTCTTTTCTAACAGTGCATCAGATCGTTTGCTTGACATGCATCACTAAACATTTTCCCCATTGCCCAGGTGCGAATTTTCGGTCGGCCCATGGTTGGGCCAACCGTGCCACGGGCCACGTGCCGTGGCTGCCAAAGTTGGCCAATCTTGGAATCCAGAGTTGGACCAACCTGTTAAGTGATCACCGTGGCCGAAGTTGGATGCCGACCGTCGGCAACAAAAGTTGGGCCAACCTTCTATCTCAAGTGCAACCTCACGGTTGGCCCAAGGTTGGGCCAACTGGAGACTACTTGTACCAAATTATTCTATTAATGAAGTCACATATAACTACATAATTCACATGTTATAAATTTAGTTACACAAATACAATCAGATGAGAATGTCGAAATTTAATATTAATGAAAACCAGAAACAGAAAAATTTCATTAGTCATGAAGATTCAAACCCGGGTTTTCCAGATGCCAGTCCAGTAGGATAACCATCAGCCCATCAAAGGTATGAGTGAACAGTACCAAATGAACCTTGTAGCCAGGCAGTAGAGTACCACAGACCGTTGGCCCAACTATCAGCTCCAGATTAGGCGGACCTTCTATAGTGTTGGTTTTGATTTAGTTTTGATTTATATTATTATTTTATTATATCATTTAAGAGACAGAGTGTAGCTAACGGTCGGCCCATTTCTGGCTACTGTTGGGCCGAACGTCGGCATTTGGTTGACAAAGTTTGGTCGGCATGCTTGGTTGGCCCAACTTAGGTATTTCTGGTCGGGCCAACTTAGGTATTTTTGGTCTGGCCAACCTTGGGTGCCGACACTCTGGCAGCCAGAGTTGGGTCAACTAGGGGCCGACCATTCAACTCTGGAAGCCGACCGCAATTCGCACCTGGGTGGTTTTGAAGATCATGCTAAAAATTGAACGTATCTCTACACGGAAAAAAATAATTTCTTAAATATTCATGAACTTTGTACTTGAGTTTGGGGCAACGAAGGAAATTTAGTACTAATTCAAACCTAAATATTTTAGGTAAATAATGAACTAGTTCCTGAAAAATTCTTAAAGGTCAGCTGGAAAATAAAATTTATATTTTGATCTTTTTCGGTCTGATTTTAAACATACCATTTACCCGTAGATTGGTGATTTAAATGAAATATTTTAAAATCTGAAACAGAAAAATCCAAAGCTGGAGGACTCGAACTCGCGACCGCTCACTCTAAAGCCGCCTTCTGTATCCACTAGGCCACTGACGCTGTTACAAGTCTTTACATATACGTTATATACGAGCAACGGCTGGCAGTGCGCTACAAGCCAGTAAGCGTGAAGCCACGCCTCTTAATTTATAAAAGTCAGGAATCGGTTTAGTAGTATTTACTGAAATATAAAGTACTGAACCATATTTTAGTTTCTACATTACTGTTTTGGGATTTCTTCTGAATTTTCGTTAATTGTTAATAAAAACTCATCAAAAATCGTCAAACTTTCCCTATTGCCCCAAACTTATGAATAAATTCCGTACTTATTCATGAATATTTTTATTCCGTGTATCCTACACTTTGACCAACATATCGTGGTTTTAATTTAGTCGTGTTATTTAACCCACTCCCGGTTAACGGACCGACAATTTGTAACGGTAGTGTATGCAATTTTAATTCCTGGGTAAATTTTAAAATAATTATATCGTTATGAAATTTTCAAAAGCATTATAAAATATAGAGATTTCTAATTTTATCTTAAATTTAATGAAATGTTCGTTATACCGCCTTTTATCTAAAGATATTGTATTTTATATGGACCTTTAGATATAAATTTTGAAAAATCAATTAAAAAACAATGTCAGTAACTAGACTACCAAAACAGTTATTCGCAATGTTTGAGGTTTACAAATATTCTGTTTAATATTTGTCACCCTGTATTAGTACGTAATAATTTATTCTTTTACATAGTTTTCAACTCTTAATATTTCTACACTTTGCTTACAGAACGGTATTGAACTGCATTTGAAGATACACAATTCATTTATAACCAAAGTTCTAATTATGATATAGAGAGTTTACAAAAAGGGACAATTATTTAATTCAATTTGTGAAAGAGAGAGCCAAGGAAAGAGAGTAAAACCGACACTGAAGTCTAGAGAAGAAAAGGAACTGGAAGTTGATTTTGATGAAGATATAGAGTTAGATGTTAGAAGCTGCTGACAAATATGCTAAAATTTTATTATTATTATTATATATTTAAAGATAATATTTTCATAAAATATATTTTTTGTATACATATTTTGTCTACCTCTGTGTGTGTGTATGTGTGTGTGTATGTGCGAGAGAATATTTAAATAAATACCATACCTCTATATAATCTACTTTTTTATTTTACCTATCACCAAAATAGATTAACTTAATTACAATTTATAGGAGAGACCGAGGTGAGTTCAAACTTTAAACAGAGGAGAGTTAAACAAAGTCGATTTCTCGAAAGTCATGACTTTTTAGATATTTTAAAAAACATAGATTTATTACTTTTTTATTGACTATTTGATAAAAATTAAGTTGACCAGTTGAGGAAAATTTTTGGGGTGTATTTGACGTATGTCCAAAAAATCTGCCAAAAGTAAGTTTATGTCCAATATTTTGATACTTTATTATTCGATGCATATATGGTTATTGTTATTCTAATATTTATTCCAATAAATGTTGAATATTCAAGTTTCATAGAATAATATTTTTTTGTGTCAGTCTCGAGATTTAAGATAAAAGATCATCATGCAAACCGATGCACAATTTTACGCACCTAGATATACGTAAAATTGTGCGTTGATAAAATAGTGGCTGTTTGGCTTTTTGTTTAAGTATATTGTTTTACATTATGGCTTTAAAAGCATTTAAAATTTTCCAAATTTCTGTTAAAGAACAGTTTTATGTTGTCGAAAGTTAAAAAAACATTAAGCTTCTGGCTATCCGATGCTACGCCGGACAGACACGAGAATATTTGAATTTTGATATCTTCTGGAGTTTTTAAATGTTTTATAACTTGTTAATTGTAAAAAAAGGATTAGAATCATAAAAGTATTGATGTGTATCATTAGAAAAATATGATTTTGAAAAAGTTACGATGATTTTTGATTTGTTTAGACAAATTATTATTGTAATCCACCGAGTTTCTGAATACTGCACCTGAAAACAAGCAGTTTTTTTTTCCAAATATTGCAATTAATCAAATGTTATACAATGACGGATAATGATTACAAATACAATTATTATTTAAACAATTTAAAAACAAATTTCTTTTTTATTTGTAATCTTCAGTAATTTTAGGAAGTTAAGTAATTTGCAAAATTGAGCGAAAACTGCATCTTTCTAGATGTACTGGATAAAAAAAGATTTTGAAGAACAATAATTCTTTTAAAAATTATTAACATAATAATTTCATTTGTATTTCTTATTGATAATTGTATAACGTTTGGTTAGTTGCAAAATTAGAAAAAAACTGCATCTTTCTAGATGTACTAAAGCAGTTTTGCATTTTTTATCATAGACCCTTCTAACTTTTTAATTTCTTTATTTTTTATTTACTTAATACATAAAAACAGCTACCTCAAATTATAAAGCTCATATAAATAAAACTATTTTTACCTGAGTTATACTTGATCCCGTGCAGAAATTTTAGTTCGGGCATCACACAGTGGTCTGAAACCCTGATCTAGCTGGACAAAACTGTTTCTTCCAAATTACTTTGATGAATTTTTATGAAACTTGTTACTTGAGGATATTTGGGATCGCTGATTATGAATCTGGGGTCAGTTTTCAAACATTCAAAATGGCGAATCCAATATGGCGGACAAAAAGTTTAAAAAATAAATGTATTTTAATAAAACATGGTATTCGAAAGTTTTTTTGGGTCGCTGATTACGAATCTAAGGTCAGTTTTCAAAAATTCGAAATGTCAGATCCAATATGGCGGACAGTAATATAAAAAAAAGTATTGGATTTTAATAAAACATGGTATTCAATGTTTCTTTCTTTGATAAATCCTTGTTTTAAAATATCAAATTGCTTTGCAATGTCATCTTGAAAATTATTTTTCACTATATTAAAAATTTCAAGCCTTGTGAATTCCATTCTTATATCATTGATGAATTCTAAAATATCAGTCATGATCACTAAAGTATTTTTATCACATCCACTTGAAAAAGATTTTAATTCAAAGGTTAATATACTTTTTAAATAAATATATAAACTTCTACTTACATTACAGATTGTTCAATTAATTTATCACATTCCTCGTTAATGCTAGTGACACTTGTGAATTAGGTTATAACCGTGTAAATAAAAAAACAAATGAATGACTACTTCCCTATATTCTCTGAATATTGGTCCACATTTCCCGAATATTCGATCCTATATCGCCAGATATGCTTTAACATATTTCCATTGGACCTACGTGTTAAAATGTTAAAGCATATCTGGCGATAGCTGTACATAATGCGCACTGATCGCACTTGGTTTCTGTGACACTTACGGCTGCGCAGTAGTTTTTTATTTTCTAGAATCCTACGGGTGTCAAATATAGCATATAATTTGTAACCAATTACCAGATCAAAACAAATTTTGGAAATTTTTTTTACCTCTCCCTGAATATTCTAAGAATATTAGATGCGTAAATTCCTTGAAAATCAGAAATATATTTTCAGGGAAATTCCGCGTCCAATATTCCCCATGGCGGACATTTTAATGCTTCCACGGAACTTCCCTGAATATTAGGTTCGAATATTCGGGAAATGTGGACCAATATTCAGGGAAAATTGACAGAATTTCTGATGCTGCGTGGGTTATATGTCACAAATTTCCTCTCATACTATTTTATTCAAAAAATAATTTTTAATTTAAAAAAATATGTAATTTTGAAAAATTTACAAAAAATTCATAGTTGAAAAATAATAAAAAAATAATTTTCATAATAGTTAACCATAATTAATTAATAAATTTTAACTATTAAATAATAAGAAGATTAAAATAAATATATACCTATCATTCAAACCTTGAAAAGTTAAGATTTTTGAGTCAGTTGACCAAAATTTTATGTACTTTTTAAAAACTTAAAAAAGCTATCAATTTTTATTAATTTTTATTAGACTTAAATTTTAAAAATGTTTAGGGTCATTAATTATTATTCTTAAATAAAATTTGAATAACTCACAAAGTTAGATTTAATATGACAAATTTGTTTTTAACACTGTAACGGTGCGTTACAAATAGTTAAGGAAGAAAGGACGATTGTCGTCGGCAATCACCTAAAAGGGCCGAGCGTCAATCGTCATTTTAGGGATTCGCATGGGATCGCGATCGATGATTTTAGTATTCTGTAATCCGTTGACTTGAATAAGAGTGTGTCAGTAAAGTGTCTTCCTGGTCGTGTCCAAATTCAATTTGGTTCCTTGAACGAGATTCAAAGAGATTGTTTTTCCGAAACCTTAGGATCCTCGTTAATTGTAAGTTTTGTATTTATAAAATATAATTATTGATTTTGTTAAAATGTGTTTTTTCAATTTCCCTCAACTCTTCACTTCCTGAAAAATAACCCTTATTCTCCGGGCAAAGGGATATACCTGGCGCCCAACGTCAAAAAATATGAATGAATCTACTGATTAATTTTTAATTCTAAAATCCAGTAAGAAAAGTTCAAAATTCTGTCCAAAATCCTCGTCCCAGAAAACAGGTGTGAAAATTTTTAAAAAATGTGAAAAGTGTAAATGGAAAGTAATTTTATTTTATTGATAAATGGAAAAGTTATAATTTGTAAACGAATTTATTAGGAAAAATAGGAAAAATAAAAGGAGTTAAAGAAATAAAAATTTCGAAAAACTGAAGAAAAAGCCGACATAAAGTGTAAAAAAGTGAAGGAAAGTGCAGAAAAAATAAATAAGTAAAAGGAAATAAGTGAAATAACGGAAAAATAAATAGGAGAAAGTGTTTTATAATAAATTTGAGAAAACGTGGTCGCGTAAAAGTTAGAATTTAATGAAATTAGCGAAGGTCGAGTGTGTTTCTAAGAAGTGCCGGTTGATCTGATAAAGATCAGCTGGGAGAAAATAAATGAAATTCTGAGAGAAATGTTAAATTTAAATCGAAGAAAGTAAAATTTTTAATTAAATTATTAGAAAAGAATAGAAAAGTTTAAAATCAGTAAAATCGAAATAATTGGAAAAATAAAAACGGATATAGTACAATAATGAAAATTTTAGAAAAGTTTTTAATAAAATAAGTGTTAAATTTTTTTTGTAAATTAAAAATTAAAAAGTAAGAAAAGAAAAGAGTGAAAGTTTAAATTGTAAAAAATAAAATTTTTCTCTTTAGACTAAGAGAATTTTAAGTCGGAAAACAAATAGTTTTAAAAGTAAAAGTATCGGAAAAATTTTGAAAATAAATTTAGTAAAATATTATAACATAAAAGATAGTGAAAAAGAATTGTAATTCAGAAATTAGAGAATGAAATTTTTATATTGAAATAAGAAAATTATCTAAATCACCTCGTGTCACAACGATCGTGATTTTAATTAATTTCAATTTTATATAACGACAATAATTTTAATGTATTTTGACGAAAAATTTTAATTTGTACGACAATTTGTTATGTGAATAGTTTTTTGAAATTTTAAAAGGTAACCTTTGTGATAAATATTGTGTTACTTCTATTAATATTGTGTAAAATAATGTGTAATCCAAAAAATTATGTTTTTTTTTTAATAAATGTAGCCTGAAGAGGATGGTATACCTGACCATCGAAACGTTGCTACACCACTACATATGTGATAATTGTGTGTATTATTGGCCTTCCAAAAATCGAAAAAAATCGTTTTTACAAATTAATAAGGAAGCGAAAAAAACTTTTCTCATTAAATTTGAGTCCTGGATTACGAACGGACTTTTACCATCTTTAAAAAATGGCTACACCAAGCTTTTTTTCATCTATCCAACAACAACATGGATTTCATATAACCAAATTTTTGAAAGATTGGTTAAATAATTATCGACGTTTGGCAGAATCTCTACCGAAACGCCACTTTCTGTTACGATGTAGGAGCAACGACATCTTTCCATCACATATTTTACACATAAGTAAGCGTTCAGAACATGTCTCATTTTATAGCGATTATTGTAAAAAGAAGTTTTATAAATCTGATTTTAACTATTCACGTAATCTTTTGAACATTGAAATTAAAGACATTCATTTTCACATAAAGTATCTGAACAAAAAAGTAGAACGTTTAAAGAACAGTATTTCGTCGTCAATTTTAAATTCAAATATTAAACAGAACCTTTTTCAATTTTCGGAAAAAAAATTTCTTTCTATTCGTTCTGCTAGTAAAGAAAAATATATTAAAAAATTTAATTTACTGCTTAATAAAAAATATAATAAATCTAATATTAATAAATGTAACAAAAACAAGTGGTTGATTAACTTAACAAATACAGAAATACCTAATGACGTCATTGACACAGTATCTTTGGGTCCCAAATTCAATGTTCTTCAAAAAGTTACTAAACAAGATGCTATCACAACAATTAAAAACATTCGAATCTTGTATTTCATCATTTGATTTGCATTCAGAAATTAAAAAAGAAATCAGAGAAAAAATCACTAACAGCACTATTTGTAATTTGAATAAAAAAAGAACCACACTCCTGTAGAAGAAAAAAATTTTGCAAAAAAAATTAATTCCACAAAAAACTTTTTAAAAAATAACCCTGAACTGTTTTTTACGAACTCCGACAAAGGTAATGTTACCGTATGTTTAAATAAAATTGATTATTATTCCAAAATGGATGATTTACTCTCTGATGAATCTACTTATAAACTTATAAAGATAAATCCGTTAAGTAGACTTCAATCAAATACCTATGAGATTCTTAAAGATCTTAATGATAATGACTTTCTGAAATATAAATTTTGCAAGAGCCAATTAACGATGACTAATACTTCCTTAGCTAAAGCCTATGGTCTACCAAAAATTCACAAAGAAAATGTACCATTTAGACCTATTATTTCTCTTATCGGTAGCCCCACATATTTTTTATCCAAAATTATATATGAAGATTTGAAAAAAGTCATTCGACCCCCTGAATCGCATATTAATAACAGTTTCGTTTTGAGGGAAAAATTGAAAAACATTTTTATTCCGGATAATCACGTGTTACTATCTCTTGATGTAAGTTCACTTTTTACTAATGTTCCTTGCGATTTAGTTATCCAAAGTTTGGACAAGAGGTATGCACAAATTGAGAATCACACGAAAATACCATTTAATGATATTGTTCATTGTACAAAATATCTTTTCGAAAACACATATTTCGTTTTTAATAAAAAAATTTACCACCAAGTATTTGACACCCCGATGGGTTCACCTATTTCTCCGCTATTCGCGGACATTGTTATGGACGACCTTGAAACTAATTGCTTATATTTGCTCAAAAAAAATCACAATTGCATTTCAATTTTTTACGTTAGATACGTAGATGACACATTAATTTGTATTCACAAAAATCAAGTAGATTCAGTCATTCAAACTTTCAATTCTGTTAATAAAAACTTAAAATTTACCTTTGAATTAGAGACCAATAATCAAATAAATTTTCTTGATTTATCCATAATTAACAATAACAATAAACTCACTACGGATTGGTTCCAGAAACCATTATCCTCTAATAGATCAATTAATTATTTTTCGGGTCATCCAATTCACCAAAAAAAGAACATTGTTTATAACCTTGTTGATAGAGCTTTGCTTTTGTCCGACAATTCTTTTCACGAAGAAAATATTAAAAAAGTTACTCAAATCTTAATCGATAATGATTATCCGACTGATTTCATTAAAAAAAATATTAAAATTCGTACAAATAAAATAAAATACAAAAAAGATTGTGACCGATCAGCTAAAGGATCTGACATTTATAAACTTTTTCCTAAAATTAGTCTACCGTTCAATAATAATTATTTTCAATTATCCTCAATATTAAAAAATTACAATTTTTTAACTATACCAAAAGTTAACAAAAGTTTGAGCTCTGTCATCAAGTTGGGTAAAGACCCCACGGAAATGTGTTTAAAAAATAACGTTGTCTACGAGATGGTTTGTAAAGACTGTCCAGCTAAATATATTGGTGAAACTCAACGTACTACAAAAAAAAGAAGCAAAGAACATAGAACAACAAATGAAATGATATTGGAACATGAAAGTAATAATGATCACTCTTTTAATTTTGATAACGTGAAAATTTTGGACTATGAACCGGACAAGAAAAAAAGACTTATTTCAGAGATGATACATATAAAAATTAATAACCACACCATTAATAAAAAAATAGACATTCAGTTTCTCAGTAACTCTTATTTTCCATTATTAGAAAAATTTAAAGTTTAATTTCTGCCTTTTCATTTGTTGTTTTGATCGTGTCTAATGACCTCTCTTTACATTTATAAATTTAATTACCACTGTATAATCTTCAGTTGACTAAATCACCTCGTGTCACAACGATCGTGATTTTAATTAATTTCAATTTTATATAACGACAATGATTTTAATGTATTTTGACGAAAAATTTTAATTTGTACGACAATTTGTCATGTGAATAGTTTTTTGAAATTTTAAAAGGTAACATTCGTGATAAATATTGTGTTACTTCTATTAATATTGTGTAAAATAATGTGTAATCCAAAAAATTATGTTTTTTTTTTTTTTTAATAAATGTAGCCTGAAGAGGATGGTATACCTGACCATCGAAACGTTGCTACACCACTGCATATGTGATTAATGTGTGTATTATTGGCCTTCCAAAAATCGAAAAAAATCGTTTTACAAATTAATAAGGAAGCGAAAAAAACTTTTCTCATTAAGAAAATTATAATTGTGGAAAAAGAAAATAGTTTGAAAATTAATAAATGAAAGTAAATAATTAAATTTGTAAAACATTTTCTAAAAGAGTGAATAGTGAAAAAAGTTTTAAAATTAAAATTTGGAATTTAAGAAAATGTTAAAGAATTTTTGAAATGAGAAGTAGTGATCAAGTGTTGATAGCTGAAGGTCTAGTTCGTTGGTTGAATTTCAAAAATAAAATTAGCCTGAAAATAAAACTGGAATAAATAAGGAAATACGAACGAAAGATTTTAGAGTATTTTAAATCAGATTTTATTTTATTTCGTGGAAGGAATTAAATGAGAATATTCGTTTTAGATAAAAGTGACATATTTTAGTAGGAAGTGAGAAATAATTTATTTTAAAAAGTGAAAAAAGTTATCGGTAATTTCGGAAAATTAAAATTAGTGAAAAAATATCGGAATTTTGAAAATTGACAGAATTTTAAAAGTGAAAATTTTAATTAGAATAAAATTTTATTACGTGAAGAAAAAGTGAAATTGGTTAAAATAAAATAATTTTTTTACAATTCGACAAATTGTGGAAAATTTATTGTTGTTCAAATAGCGTTTAGAAAAATAAAAGTAAAATGACCGGTAAACGTAGATTAAGACCGCAAAAGGGGAGAAAACAAAAAGAAAGTGAAAAGGAAAAATTTGCAAAATGAAGAAAATTTAGAAAATAGGCGCGAGGAACAGAAGGTGAAATTAACTGAAAATAAAATAGGAAATGAAAATGAAAACGATAGCGACGAAAGTAATAGTTCGGAAACGGGTGGATTTTAGGATTTGTCTGAAATGGCAAATAGAGTTTGAAAGTAGTAGAAAAGAAAAGGAAAATGTAAAACAGTTGAAATTTTTAAAAGAAAGTGTAGAAAGAAAAAATCGTTTAATAAGGGAATTGATGAAAATTATTCCGCAAAGTGAATTAAAGGAATTAAAGTTGAATGAAATGGCCCCTCAGGAATCGGACACGGGAAAAAACCAGTTTAGAAAATTTTCGGTACCAGGAAAATTTTGTAGTGATAAAGAGAGTCGGAGAGATAATGAAGATTCAAAGTTATCAGAAGCAAGATTACCGGATAAAGTAATCGATTTAAAAAATGAAGAATTTAAAAAGAAAAGTGATTGAAATTTAGACGCGAATAAGAAAATATTCACAGAAAAGGATAAACGACTAGGATATAGAGAAACAGAAAAAAGTTTCGATAGTCGGTACGACGGTAGCAGTCGGAAACGTATGAAGTAAATTCTTTCATTGGGAAGAATGAAAGATTATACAAAGAAAGAAAAGAATTATTAGCATATGACGAATTTTTAAATCGGGAAAAAGAAAGATTAGAAAGGAAAATAAATTATTAGAAGAAGAACATAGGAATATGGTAAAAGAAAAATATAAACCGGTAAAAAATAATTCTTTAAAGGCAGACAGATTATACGAAAAGGAAAAGGTAGAAGAAAATGTAGGAAGTAATTTTCGAACGGAAAAAGTTTCAAGAGAAAACCAAAATAATTTTGGAAAACAAAATTTTGGTTTTAATTATGATTGGCCGAAAGAAGATGATGGAAATAAACAAGGAGGTGATTTTCGATATTACGAATCGAATCAAGCTCCAAAGTATAGGTCAAATCATGAAAAAGAAAGTGACAATTTTGGAAATAAATTTCAGAAAGATAACTTATATGAAAATTAAGGAAAAAATTCAAATGAGAATAGGAATAGTAGAGAAAGTAGGCAGCGATATCCTGTTTTTGAAGGAACAGAAAGAAATCAGGAAAATACAAATATTTTGACGATTATTTCTGGTACAATGTTTCCTTTTGGCATGATACAGGCACCGTTTCAAATCATGTCAAATTGGCCGGTTCGATTTCGTAATAGCAAGGCAGAACGTCCAGCACAATTTCTGGAAGACTTGTTCAGATTCAAAAGAGGATATCACATATCAAATTGTGATATGCTTGAGAATTTAGATGCAGGTTTTGCAGAGGAAGCTTTGGAATGGTATAAAATTTCCAAATATGGCTGGAAATCGTTGGAAGATTTTAGTGAAAAATTCATCAGTGTATTTCTGGATGAAAGGTATTTCGAAGAAATTTCCAACAAGATTAAATTTCAAAATCAGAAAGAGGATCAGGATATTTATTCTTTTCTGACTGAAATTAGGAAGCTGTTTATGAAATTGTTTCCTAGAAAATCTTTAGAATGGGAACTTCGCAGAGCTTACGAAAATTTGAGAATTGAATATAAGTTATATATTAGACGAAGAGACTTTGAAACTTTTGAAGAGCTAGAAAGCTTAGGAAAAGAATTTAAAACTGAAATAATAAAATCTAGAATAAGAGGTCAAATTTTAGATGTGTCAACGGATAAAAAACGAAAAGCAGAGAAAAACAAAAAAATGTAGGAATTTAACAGAGAAGAGGAAATAAAAATTATAAAAGTTTTGGCAGAGGATGAAAAGTTTTTACTAACTTTCCGAATTTCCAAAATTTTAATAGATTTTCAAACTTTAGAAATGACTATTAGAGTAACAGGCTGAGAATAACATTTCCGGAAAAAAATTCTTCTATTAATAGAACAGGACAATCGAGACAAATAGCGATTGAAATGGATTCAAATAGGATTGAAAAAATTTCTGAAGAAAAGCAGAAAATGGAGAGTAGGCATCCAAGCGCGCAGGATGCAGAGAATCCAAATTCTTATTTCACGAATCAGAAAAATGCAAAATGTTATTTGTGTAAACAAATAGGACATTTTAAACGAGAATGTCCGAGGTTGGAAATGAAAATAAAAAATTTTGAAAGACCGCAAATTAAATGTTATTTATGTAATGAGGTAGGTCATTTTAAAAGAGAATGTCCAGGGTTAAATCAGGGGAACGAATAAAGGGTGTAACCAATATTTTACTTGTGGTTTTCGAATTTATAAATAATTTTCAAATTAGTGGAAATGGTAACCAAAAGTTTTGTCTTTGGAAAATTAAAAATATTAAATTATCGTTGACGTCAGTCGTTAAATTTTAAACATAACTTTTTCAACAAGAAAGAACAACTATAAGAGGTCTATAAGAGAAATATCTATATTCTAACAAATCAACTTTTATACAATATGCAAATACACAAGCATAATTATATTAAAACAATAATCAGTCGTTCAAAGTGATCGCGTTTTCAACCGGACTGCATTCTACGCGACGAACAGAGCAAATTTCTCTTAACAATAAAGAATTCTTCTATATAATTCAGTCAGTTAACAACTAAATACGACAAACGGTGTATACAAAAAATTAGTTTAAAACATAAATTGGAAAATTAAAATAAATAAATTGAATTGATCACCTAATCAAATATCGTAATTGAACAATAGTACTTATCGTGCAGCTATTTGCGGAAAGTGCTACTCACTCTGTCCCTTTTTCTCGATCGAACGTCGTCTCTTCAGAAATTTCGATACACTTCTTGCGTCTCGAAGATTTAGCCAATCTATCTTGAGGAGTTATCCTTCTAATAATTCTCGTTTAGTTTTAAAGAGCACGGGTCGTCATGGGAAGTACAGTGGTCCGGAGTTTCCTTTATTTTAACCGCTTGAGTAACAAGTTCAAAATGAGCGTCATTCAATTGTACGCCCAACTATTTAGCCACACTTTAGCGTCCTCGGCCGGCGCTTGAGAGATATGGCGCGGAACCTTGCGTCCGATTCAGATTACGGTGATCAATTAATTAATCATTTCCTAAAATCCGAGAATCGAAGCCGGCCTCCCGCCAACTCTCTCCTCAATTTCCCCTCTCAAAGGGCTCATTGCCACGCTAAGAACGCTGATAGGGCGAATGTCTTCTACGCAATTAATCCCCATGACGACCAGCCCGAAATGATCATGACAAATCCCGCTAACGAACAAAGCGAACTCTATATTTCATCAAATTAATAAAATTAGTATTACTAGGCAACTCGATGTACGCAGATGAACAGAGTGAAAAACATCGACCGCTTTAAGGGGGTGTTTAAGACACAAGTATCCCCAAGGGAAAGTTTTTTACCAGAAATAGACACTTTAGAAAATAGAGATAATAAATTTTTTTTTAAAGTAGATTTTGAGAATAATGAATTTACAGTTTTAATAGATTCTAGAGCAACACATTCGTATTTGGATATGTTAGGAAAAGAAGAAATACCAATTACTTTTGTTAATTTGAAGAAATACCTAACATTTTGAATTGTCCCAGGTTTAGGAAGAAAAGCATATATAGGAGACGATATGTTAAAAAAATTAGGAATGGGTTTCGATTATGCACTTGAGAAATGGTAAATAAAAGATTTACCACAGGTTCGGTATACGATGATCTTTGGAGAATTTGAAAATCTAGAAACACCAATAATGGAAGAAATAAGATTTACAGGAATAGCAACTCAAACGGGATGGTCAAGTACACAGAGAAAAAATGAGAAACTTAATTTTCCAGAAAAGTTTTTAAATAAATATCTACAGTTTAAAAAATTCGAAGATTTTGGAAATAGAAAATCAAAAAAAGAAAAATTAAAAGATAATTTAGAAAATAGAATTATATTAAATGGAAAGAAAAAGGAAGTTCCGAAATTAATGGAAATTAAATTTAACAATAGATTCGAAATACTGAATACGATAATTGGGAGTGATGAATCAGATCGGGACTCGATTGACTCATCTAACGACTCGGTTAGTATGTCAGTAGGAAGAAACAGAGATAAGAAGAAAATAAAAGAAAGACAGAATAATGTACAGGAAAATAAAAATAATTCGAGAAATGAGAAATCATCGATTATTGTGAATTTAGAAACCAGAAAAGAATTTAAATTTAAAAAGCCTTTGAATATAAATTGGATTAATTTTAAAAATCGAGCAATTTTGAATAACAATATGACTGGAAAAATGTTGAATGAAAATAAAATTGAAGAAAATTGTGAATCATTTGATGGAATTGTTGAACTTACGGAAAGTCAACAAGATAGATTAGATAAATTAATTAAAGAAAAAAGACTTGGAATTAATGGAAAGCACCCTGGAACTAAGATGACAGAACATGTGATAGATGTTCAAGGTCATGAACCTGTAAAGCAGAGATACTGCCATGTTTCTCCCAAGATTAAAGAAGAAATTTGCAAAGCAATTGATCGCATGCTGGATGAGGATATCATCGAGCCAAGCAGCAGCGATTGGTCCAATCCAATTGTCATGATAAAGAAACCGAATTGATCGTATAGGTTTTGTTTAGATTTTGGTAAAGTAAACAATGTTAAGAAAAAAGACTTATATCTAGTCCCCTTGATGGCTGAAATTTTGGATATGCTTAGAGCAGCCAAATACATATCCAAAATTGATTTAAAAGCAGCATATAACCAGATTCCATTAAGTAAAAATTCTAAACCAATAACAGCCTTTATTGTCCCCGGAAAAGGCATGTACCGATTTAAGAAGATGCCTTTTGGATTGTGCAATGCCCCTGTAACTTTCCAAAGGCTTATGGACAGGTTTATTACCCCAGAGTTGAAACCACATGTTTTCTGTTATCTAGACGATATAGTCATAGTGTCGAAGACGTTCGACGAACATATGTATTATATCGAACTAGTGTTACAAAGACTGAAACAGGCAAGGCTTATGGAGAGGTTTATTACCCCAGAGTTGAAACCACATGTTTTCTGTTATCTAGACGATATAGTCATAGTGTCGAAGACGTTCGACGAACATATGTATTATATCGAACTAGTGTTACAAAGACTGAAACAGGCAAGTTTGGAAATCAACGTGGAAAAGTGCGAATTTGGCTGTGCTGAAATTAAGTATTTAGGTTTTGTCGTAAATGGGAAAGGTCTGCAGATAGACAACGACAAAATAAAACCCATAAAAGAATTTCCGACACCAAAAACGGTCAAACAGCTACAAAGATTTATAGGATTAGCATCATGGTATAGGAGATTTATACCACAATTTTCCGAAATTATTGAACCACTTCAGAAGTTTTTGAGGAAAAAGATATCTTGGAAGTGGAGAAATGAGCAAGATGAGGCGATGAAAAAGATAGTTACGTTGTTGACTACAGCTCCTATCTTAAGTGCGCCGAATTTTGAAGAAAAATTTCAGCTGGAAACTGATGCAAGCAATTCAGGCTTCACTGTAGTAACAGATCATCGAGCGCTTCTGTGGCTTCACAATTTGAAAAATCCAACAGGTAGATTGGCAAGGTGGGCATTGGGATTGTTGGAATATAATTATGAGATGGTTTACAGAAAAGGAATATCTCATGTGGTTCCAGATGCCTTGTCAAGGATGAATGACCAGGAAAATTGGGAACAAATGTTGGAAGAAATTGTTGAAATGGACCAAAAGGATAGTTGGTATGAAACGAAGATGAAAGCAGTGAAAAACAAGCCATTTGAAAATGAAAATTGGAGAATTCGAGATGGACAGTTGTATTTCCACAGACTGGATCCATTGAAATCGGATTTGCTACCAAAAACTAATCCTTGGAAATTAGTGATTCCAGAAAGTTTAAGAAAGCAAGTGATGCTAGAAAACCATGACAACATACAGGCAGGACACATGGGTAGAGAAAAGACCTACCACAGAATAGCAGATAATTATTTCTGGCCTGGTATGTATTCAGATGTCATAAAACATGTGAAAATGTGTGAAATTTGCCAGAGGATAAAGGCAAATAACCAACCGAAGATCGGATTGTTGGGTAAACGCATTATTGAGGAACCATGGACGATGGTTACCACAGACATAATGAGACCGTTACCGCAATCCAAAAATCGCAACAGATACATCTTGGTATTTGTAGATCTGTTCACGAAATGGGTGGAAATAGTTTCCATTAAAAAAGCCGATGGGAAAACAATTGAGTGAATTTCACAAGAAAGTGATTTCCAGGTGGGGAACACCTCGAATTCTCTTATCAGACAATGGGACGGAATTTGTCAATAAGTCGATAAGAGAATTGGCTCAAAAGTTTGGCATTAGGCATATGATAACGCCGAAATATTATCCACAGGCAAACCCGTCGGAAAGATATGGGCGATTCTTACGTAACTGCCCTACTTGGCGGCGTTAAAAAAATACACCTAAATTAAAAATATATTCTGAAGTGTATTAGTGAATTTTAAAGATATATATGAGAGTAACTGAAAACCAAATATACATAAATATATATATTATAACTTCTATTATATTGCACTATAACTGCTGAAATTTCAGCTCCGTGGCGTGTCCCTTTTTCAAAATGTTAACTTTAATTTAATAGTTTTCGGTGAAAATATCATTATTATAACTCAGTCTTTTTCAAGCATAAAGGGTCTATATTTATAAACAATTTAGGTTTATATTGCACTTCATAATACCTTTTTCATACTTAAAAATCTGTAAAAATATTTTATCCCTCAATTTTTCCAATTTTTGAACGCAATCTGTAGACTTATAATTAAGGTGTCATGTGTTTAGTTATTACGCCTTCTAATAAGTTAAATCTCAATTTTGATCCATTAGCACTAAATCACATGTAAAAAAAGTTTTAAAAAGGAAAAATTTTTGCTTAAAAAAAAATTATTTTTGTGAAAATCTCATGAGTACAAAAAAAGCGTTCAGTTCCATGTCATTACTATTATAATACTGTAACAACTATTTGATAGTATTGTTACTATTTTCTTTAAGTTTTCATGTGAAAAAAGCGATCTGCAGTAGGAATAGATTTATTTTGGAATATTGTAGAAGTGCTCGAACTCGATTTCAAATTATCCAAAAAATAAAACGAAATATTCATTATTAAATATTGTATTTGCTGTTCTTTTATAAAATTTTATATATGTTAACTAATATCTAAAATACTGTTAGAATATTAAATAATTTATGAATTTATTATTTATTTTCGTTTTAGCAAAATATTAAAAAGAAATTTTTATTTTGTACAATATATTTGCAATAAAAGGATGCGATTCAGCTTCACATGGCAGCCAATTTTAAAAAATTTGATTTTAAGAAGGAAATTCCCGGTCGGTTTGTAATTGAAAAGAAGATTTCGACCTTACCGGTAAAGCGACATCTGTTACTCGATGCCTATTACGCTCTTGGTTCGAGCTTTTGGTGGTAAATTTAAATTTAAATTCGATTGGTTTTTCGAATTTAAATTATACTTTAAAATTTTGTTCTGAAAAAATAAGCCGTGGAAGAGCACACCGTGCAACCGAGAGGACTCGAACCCCTGCCAATGGATGCCTATCCGGGGACTTATACCCTATTAGTGCACCTTGCCAACACGACATGACTCTCCACTTTCTCATTCTTCCAGAATGAGTTTAAAAAATTTGCTATTATTTTGGTATAAATATAGTTGTAGTAAAATCGTTTAAAATATACTTAAATTACACACTAATAAGAAAAATAAGTGCAGAGAAACATTGAATAACATTTTTTTTTTTTTTACCAAAACTTATCTTGAAATCGGGCAGTTACGGAAGAATCGACCATATAACAGATCGATTAAAACTGCGATAAAAGCATATCTCGACAAAGAGCATAATTTGTGGGATATTAACTTCGAAGATCTTCAGTTTGCCTTGCATACGAGTATCAATGCAACGACGAAATTCACACCAGCTTTCCTGAATTTAGGAAGAGAGCTTCAGTCCTTACAAACTCCGAAAAGAAAGATTGAAGGAGAAGACGAAATTGAATTTCAAGAAGTTGATAAATGGACAGATCATCTGCGAAAACTGCAGATTATAAAGGAACAAGTCCAGAAAAATTTAAACGTAGCAAATGAAAAACAGGCTGAAAGATATGATGGAAATCGGCGAAAAGTCGAATATAATGTTGGCGATTTAGTGTTGAAAAAAGACAGAACATTATCGAATAAAGCTTCAGGAATCGCGCAGAAATTAAGAAAAGATTACGAAGGTCCATATAGGATTGTAAAAAAGATTTCTTCGACAGTGTATGAACTGGGGAAAATAAGAGGAAAATCGGTAGGGAATTGGAATATAAACGATTTGCAAAAATATTATGGTAAATAATAAGGGTAGAAATTAGAGAGTGAATGTGAGAGAATGTCTTTTGTATTTTACTAATAAAAGATAATGTAGTAAAACATTTTCGTTTGTATATTTTGATTTCAGATGGAAAGTTGGAACGAGAAATTTAAAAGAGAGAAGAGAGAAATAGTAAAAAAAGAAAGAGAAATCTTTGAAAGAAAGATAATGATGTTGGAATGGGAGATTTCGGAGAGAAGGGGAGAATTAGAAGAAAAGGAGGAAGAGTTAATACAGATGAAGGAAGTTTTGAGGGACGTCAATGGAACAGAGAGGAAAATGGAGGAAAAAGAAGAGATAGAGGATAGGTCAGAGGAAAGTGGCCTGAGTGAAGCAGCGGGAGGAATGGAACTGCTGGAATTGGAAGATGAAGGCATCGGAGAATGGGAAGAAGTACAAGAGGAAAAAGTGGAAAAATTGAAAAAAAAACCTGGACGTGGGAGAAAGAGCAAGAAATTTTCTTCGAAATGAAAGAACACAGATTGAAAAGGCAGGATAGACTAGAAAAGGAAGCTAGAGAACAGAAGGAGGAAATTGATAGACAATTGCAGGAGAATAGAGAAAGAACGGTAGCAGATATTCAACTGTTGACGACGAAACAAAAGCTAAAGAAAGAAAGAGAAAAAATAACGAGAGAGTAATGCCTTTGTACCACGAAAAGGAATCTTCGACTACTTCTACAGACTCAGAAGAAGAGTAAAACTAGAAGAACAAACAAAAAAATAAGATTATTTTAGTTATACGTCATATGAAAATTGAAAAATTATATTTTTAATTAATTTTGAAAAAAGAAATTATATTTTACTTCATGTTGAAAAAGGAAAGGAATATTTTTAGTTGATTTTGAAAAAAGAAATTATAGTTTTAGTTGAGTTTGAAAAAAGAATAGAATTTTTTTAGTTAATTTTGAAAAATAAATGAATTTTTTTGTTGGAAGTTTGGAAATAAATATTTGTAGTTTTCCAAAATAAGTTGGAAGTGAAAGACAACATACATAAAATAAAGAAAACAGATAAAAATTCAAAGTTGTATTTATTTTGTAGACTACAGACGACAGAAATTTTATTTTATTTAATTTTTTTTGGAATTTGCGTTTTAGGATTTTGTTTCAGATGGTTGAAAGAGTAGTCTCATAGAAATGTCGTTTTTGTGAGAAGGATGTAATTAAGCAGTTATATTTATTCCATGATGAGTTTTGCGAGGAAAGGAGAACTCAAGAAAAGTTTAAATTCTTATTGCCAAGCAGAGATGGATCGAAATTCAAGCCAGCCAATTGGACGCAGAAAAAATAAAAAATATGCGAAATCTTAGGGAAAACTATTTTTGATAAGCAGGTCTTTGTAAGAGAAAATAGTGAAATGAATGATGGAATGAGTGAGAGTGAAATTTTGATTTTGGATACAAATTACGACGAATTTTCTGATCTGTAAACCTCGTCCCAAATGGGGGAGGGGTGGGGGGTTTAACGGTGCGTTACAAATAGTTAAGGAAGAAAGGACGATTGTCGTCGGCAATTACCGGAAAGGGCCGAGCGACAATCGTCATTTTAAGGATTCGCACGGGATCGCGATCGATGATTTCAGTATTCTGTAATCCGTTGACTTGAATAAGAGTGTGGCAGTAAAGTGTCTTCCTGGTCGTGTCCAAATTCAATTTAGTTCCTAGAACGAGATTCAAAGAGATTGTTTTTCCGAAACCTTAGGATTCTCGTTAATTGTAAGTTTTGTATTTATAAAATATAATTATTGATTTTGTTAAAATGTGTTTCTTCAATTTCCCTCAACTCTCCACTTCTTGAAAAATAACCCTTATTCTCCGGGCAAAGGGTTATAACACTTATTTTATATGTGAACATTCATTTTTTAAACTTTCTGTCCGCTATATTTGATCCGCCATTTAAAATTTTTGAAAACTGACATCAGATTCGTAATCAGCGACCCAAAAACCTTTGAGTACTATGTTTCACTAAAATCCATTAAAGGGGCAGTCTACTGTGACAAGTGAAAAAACAGGCCGATTTTTCGGATTTTTTTCTAACAAAATATGAGTCGTACATTAAATGAAATTAAACCGTCATGTTTATTATATATTCAAGTATTTGTAAAAAAAATTTCAAGTCGATATATTCAAAGTTGCCTTCGTGGCACTAATTCAAGCTCAGGTTCGCTTTTTTTAGGTGCCCAAACGGTGTACATGAAATCTCGCGTCTAGGTAAGCTAAAGCAAAAAACAAAATTTGATTATCATCTACATAGTATTGAATCTCGTCTGACGGAGGATATTGTCGATAAAAAATTTTGTCACCTAAAAAAAAATTCTTAATTTTTTTTTCTATTTTTGTGCAAAAATTTGATGTTGTTATTCTTTATAAGAATTAAACCAAAAAAGATATCGAAAAAAGCTTCGTTAGACGAAAGACACTATTCCAAAGAATATGTGGTTAAAATTTCATGTCGATTGATTCGTAATTATTGGCTCTAATAACTCTTACAAAGTAATCAATGTGAGCCTTTAAATGTATTATGGAATGTTTAAACACACTTTTGCATTTTTTAAGCGTTTTTCTCCATTTTCTGTCACTCAATTGAAGTTTCAGAACAATGTATAGAAGTATAGTAGTAAATAGTAGCAGCTAAACTTGTTTTTATATGAATTAGTAACTATTTACCTTTATTTTTATCATGGGTAGAAATCAGAGAACGATGAAGGAAAAAACTTATTGAATTATTACTATAAAATAATTTATCGCTTGGATCGATCTTTTATGGACTCTTGAAAGTATTTAAAATTATCATCCTAACCAATTAAATGAACCTATAATTAAAATTTGTAAAGTATACATTTCTTATAACAACCTCCATATTATACAAATACCAAAAAAAAATTCAGACAAAAGTAATGGGCCCTTAATAGAAGTCAATTTTTCTTTGCTTTATAAATTTTGGCCTGCTGTGCTAGCATGTCCACTTTGACGTTCTGTTTGAACGAAATTATGCAGTTTAGTGACATGTCCTTTTATTACAGAATGCATTAAGTATCCAACTAACTAGTCTTGAAGTAAAACTTGCAATTTTTAAACTGTTTTTTGAAGTATTGTCCAGCCAGATGCGGACAATATGCAGACCCTATACTCTTTGTGTTGCAGCAGAATATCCGTTCTCCATATAGGACCCTGATTTGGAAAATCTTTTTATACTTTAAATATTATTTCTACCACACATGCACGAAAACCTCGTGTTTTCGTTCGCCTTAAGCGGGGCAGAACTCACAGTTTTTAGGTCAGTGAACGTTAGAGGTAAAAAAACTTCCGAACAGTGAAAAAAACTCTCATCGCGCAGGCGCATTGCGGCGCACCGCAATTCACTAACCTGAAAACTGCGAGTGCTGACCCGCTAACGCTTACAAAACACGAGATTTTCGTACATCTGTAATAGAAAATAGCATATGCACCTCGGGAGGCCGATTTTTTGTCTCGCACAATGTTCTCCGAACATTTGTGCTTGACAAAAAAACACGGACTTCCCTCCCTTGATGCATAATATACTATTAGGCTCATAATAGGACCGCAATAGGGCCTTTTAATTTTTTCAATAAAATAGCATTATAAATTAAAATCTATGTTTAGAAATAAAACAAATAAAATATAAAATTTTTAACACAATTAGTTTACTCTCAGTATATGATATAATATATGATATATGATATAATATGATTCAAGGCAAATGAATAAAATTATTTTGTTCAAGAAACAAAAATTTTCGAACATTATACTCATTATTTGAACTGATTGCATAATATTCTTGATTTAATACTTTTTTTTGGGTGACGAGGATTCGAACCCGAGTTTGACGCACGCAAACTAACTACTTTTTTTTTGCGTAGGATGTGAAAACCTGCTGCCAGGTACCCTGTAGCCCGTACTACAAGGTTAAGCGGGGGTAGCGATTTTCTGCCGACCCGCTGAAAACACACCCTCCTTTGGGACTTTAAGATAATCCCCAGGTAAAGCCCGCATTCAGTGGCGTATTGACATCAGGGGTGATCTTATATTCCGACTCCATCGCTTACGTGACTTCCTCCATCATCCAGCGGGACCTGCATTCTTTGACGTCCATCAAGATCTTTAACTCTCATAACATAATGTATAAAAGTCTCGATGGTCCGCCAGTCCTCAGCAGAACAAGTCATAAGCAGGATCATGCTCTCTCGTGTAACTTTGCAGTTTAAGGCCGTTCTACATGGCAGTCTGGCGCGCGTCAACGCGAACGCAAAGCCATGCGGGAGAAAAGGACAGAGATATCTCCGTCCTTTTTTCTCTCATGGCTTTGCGTTCGCGTTGACGCGCGCCAGAGTGTCATGGAGAATCCAGGGTTTGGACTTTGCTTCGCGTTTGGCGCGCACGTTAGCTGCGTACATTTTCCGCGACTGAATATATATATATGTATAACATCACGTCAGCCTACTACGAAAAATAATTATAATTTCGGTCGAGAAGACCAAATATACATAAGTATATATAATTATATGTATATAAATAGTCTGTGTGTATGTATGTACATAAGTATGCATGTGTGTATTTATGTATGTATGTATGTATGTATGTATGTATGTATTTATGTATGTATGTATTTATGTATGTATGTATGCATGTGTGTACCCACACAGCACCAAAAATTCCCTGAATTTCCCCTGAATATTGGTCCACATTTCCCGAACATTCGAACCTAATATTCAGGGAAGTTTCGTGGAAGCATCAAAATGTCCGCCATAAAGAATATTAAACGCTAAATTTCCCTGAAAATGTATTTCTAATTTTCAGGAAATTTCCGCATCTAATATTCCTAGAATATTCAGGGAAAGTTAAAAAAAATTTCCAAAATTTTTTTGATCTGGTAATTGATAAAAATTGTATGTCATATTTGGCACCCGTAGGATTCTAGAACATTAAAAACTACTGCGCAGCCGTAAGTGTCACAGAAACCAAGTTCGACCATTGCGCATCATGTACAGAAGATTTACGAATACTGTGAATACTGAAGGGATATTAGATGCGGAAATTCCCTGAAAATTAGAAATACATTTTCAGGGAAATTTAGCGTCCAATATTCTTTATGGCGGACATTTTGATGCTTCCACGAAACTTCCCTGAATATTAGGTTCGAATATTCGGGAAATGTGGACCAATATTCAGGGGAAATTCAGGGAATTTCTGGTGCTGTGTGGGTACGTATGTATGTATGTATGTATGTATTTATGTATGTATGTATGTATGTATGTATGTATATATGTATGTATTTATGAATGTGTATTAAAATTTAAATTCATGTATATGTTTGTGTGTACATGGGTGTATGTATTTGTCTAAGTATGCGTGAATTTATGTGTGTATGTACGTATTTGTGTATGAGTATCGGTATTTAAATTTATGTGTACGGATGTGTGTATGTAAATAGAGTATGTATGTAAATAGAGTATTTTTTCCCCGAAAATTCGGAAATAAATCAAAGGAATTGGTGAAAAAAATTGGAAAATCGTATAAACTTGGTTGGTTTTTTCCCCAAAAGTTAGAAAATAAATTCTAAGTCTATAGATAAAAATATTTCCGGAGCTCGGAAAAATGAACTTATTAAAAAAAAAAATGTAATTTATTCCTAAAGATTAGAAAATTATCCGAATAATATAATTGATTTTCCTCCAAAGTTCTAAAATAAATCCTGCATGCAATAATCCTCTCTAAATCTGAATTAGTTAAAAATAATTAATTTCAAAGCTAAAAGGCATTCACTAATTTAAATAATTAAATTACTACTAATCATTAAGTAAAAAATAAAAAATTATTAGTCACATTTACTTTTAGATTATGTAATAATAACTAAAATATTATTAAAATTCTGTTTACCAATTCAATTAGTCAAACTATAACTATTTTTTAATTACTTTTTTACTAATAAATTAGTCATCTTTTACTAATAATTAGTTATTTCCCAATAATTGCTCAAACAAAAACTCCACCAACGATTTGACTAAACATTTCAAAAATGTACTTACCCTAATAGCACCGACTAGGCCGGGAACGTTCCTGGAATGGGCTGCTGGCCCCTTGGGTACGTTCCCTTGGACCGCTCCAATATACCTGACAAATCCGTTCCGGATTTCACTAGGCTAGGAACGTTCCCGCGGAACGTTCATGGAATGTTCCGAGGAACTTTGAATACACATTCAAAAAATCGCAGAACGGGTTGCGGAAAAAGTAGGCGGAAAAAGCTGAAAATTTTTTTATTAATATTATTTAATGTTTTTAATATGATTGCTTCTATAGAACAGTGGTCACTAAAATCAACTGCGCAGCTCTAGGTGCGATAGAAAACTACTGCGCAAGATATTAACATTAATTATTTTTCAATGTGTATTTAAAGTTCCTCGGAACATTCCAGGAACGTTCCGCGGAACGTTCCTAGCCTAGTGAAATCCGGAACGTATTTGTCAGGTATATTGGAACGGTCCATGTGAACGTAACCCAGGGACCGGCGGCCCATTCCAGGAACGTTCCCGGCACAGTCGGTGCTATAAAGGGTAAAAACTTTTTGTATATAATACATATTTGAAAAAAATAGTGTTTCATTATTTGTAGCAATTCTATGAAACTGAATAAAACTTTTAATAGAAACCTCTCATTATTACCTTATTTTATTAAATTCTCGGACCTATGGCAACATTAATCGCATAATTTTTAGAATAAATTTTAGATGCACACACTCGTGAGAGCGTGTACTTTCCAAATATATTTTCAAAAATTTAAAAAAACCGTTAAAAAAAAAGTTTTTCTCTTTCTAAATTTGTGCACAGGCTCACCGACACACTCACACAAGAAAACGGACTCGCAAGCTAAGCGCGACAGTCGTTTCATTGTGTGAGTCGTGTCCATGATTTCGGGACGAGAATTATCTTTGTGTGAGCTCGTCCGTGTGTTTCTTCATTCCACACTCCCTATTGTTCTAAAAATTACAAAATAAAAATATTTTCATGTCAATTTTTTTGAAAATTATAACCTCATTTTCAAAATATTAACAATCTCACGAGTACGTGCATCTAAACTTTTTTTCAAAACTCCATTTTTTACCATTTTTAACTTTCCTAACGGAACTAAATTACTCTCATTCAGCATTTTTCCAACGACAACGTTAATGAAAATCTTGTTCGTTAAAATAGAAAAATTAATGTTTTAACGAAAAATCACATGCTGAAACAATTAAAAAATTTCAGAACTTGTAAACACCTTCAACAAAAGAATTCTGAAAATTAACTTTTTTAGAATAAATTTTAGTTGCACTCACTCGTGAGAGCATGTACTTTCCAAATATATTTTTAAAAATTTAAAAAAACCGTTAAAAAAAAAGTTTTTCTCTTTCTCAATTTGTGCACAGGCTCACCGACACACTCACACAAGAAAACGGACTCGCAAGCTAAGCGCGACAGTCGTTTCATTGTGTGAGTCGTGTCCATGATTTCGGGACGAGAATTATCTTTGTGTGAGCTCGTCCGTGTATTTCTTTATTCTACACTCCCTATTGTTCTAAAAATCCCAAAATAAAATTATTTTCATGTCAATTTTTTTGAAAATTATAACCTCATTTTCAAAATATTAACATTCTCACGAGTACGTGCATCTAAACTTTTTTTCAAAACTCCATTTTTTACCATTTTTAACTTTCCTAACGGAACTAAATTACTCTCATTCAGCATTTTTCCAACGACAACGTTAATGAAAATCCTGTTCGTTAAAACAGAAAAATTAATGTTTTGACCAAAAATCACATGCTAAAACAATTAAAAAATTTCAAAACTTCTAAACACCTTAAACAAAAGAATTTTCAAAATTAACTTTTTCAGAATAAATTTTAGATGCACTCACTCGTGAGAGCATGTACTTTCCAAATATATTTTCAAAATTTTAAAAAAACCGTTAACAAAAAGTTTTTCTCTTTCTAAATTTGTGCTCAGGCTCACCAACACACTCACACAAGAAAACGGACTCGCAAGCTAAGGGCGACAGTCGTTTCATTGTGTGAGTCGTGTCCATGATTTCGCGACGAGAATTATCTTTGTGTGAGCTCGTCCGTGTATTTCTTTATTCCACACTCCCTATTGTTCTAAAAATCCCAAAATAAAATTATTTTCATGTCAATTTTTTTGAAAATTATAACCTCATTTTCAAAATATTAACATTCTCACGAGTACGTGCATCTAAAATTTTTTCAAAACTTCAAGTTTTGCCAAGTTCAACTTTCTTAACGGAACTTAATTACTCCCATTTAGCATTTTTTCAACGACAACATTAATGAAAATCCTGTTCGTTAAAACAGAAAAATTAATGTTTTAACCAAAAATCACATGCTAAAACAATTAAAAAATTTCAAAACTTGTAAACACCTTCAACAAAAGAATTCTCAAAATTAACTTTTTTAGAACAAATTTTAGATGCACTCACTCGTGAGAGCATGTACTTTCCAAATATATTTTCAAAATTTTAAAAAAACCGTTAAAAAAAAAGTTTTTCTCTTTCTAAATTTGTGCACAGGCTCACCGACACACTCACACAAGAAAACGGACTCGCAAGCTAAGCGCGACAGTCGTTTCGTTGTGTGAGTCGTTTTCATGATTTCGGGACGAGAATTATCTTTGTGTGAGCTCGTCCGTGTGTTTCTTTATTCCACACTCCCTATTGTTCTAAAAATTACAAAATAAAAATATTTTCATGTCAATTTTTTTGAAAATTATAACCTCATTTTCAAAATATTAACAATCTCACGAGTACGTGCATCTAAACTTTTTTTCAAAACTCTATTTTTTACCATTTTTAACTTTCCTAACGAAACTAAATTACTCTCATTCAGCATTTTTCCAACGACAACGTTAATGAAAATCTTGTTCGTTAAAATAGAAAAATTAATGTTTTAACCAAAAATCACATGCTAAAACAATTAAAAAATTCCAAAACTTGTAAACACCTTAAACAAAAGAATTCTCAAAATTAACTTTTTTAGAATAAATTTTAGATGCACTCACTCGTGAGAGCATGTACTTTCCAAATATATTTTCAAAATTTTAAAAAAACCGTTTAACAAAAAGTTTTTCTCTTTCTAAATTTGTGCCCAGGCTCACCAACACACTCACACAAGAAAACGGACTCGCAAGCTAAGGGCGACAGTCGTTTCATTGTGTGAGTCGTGTCCATGATTTCGGGACGAGAATTATCTTTGTGTGAGCTCGTCCGTGTATTTCTTTATTCCACACTCCCTATTGTTCTAAAAATCCCAAAATAAAATTATTTTCATGTCAATTTTTTTGAAAATTATAACCTCATTTTCAAAATATTAACATTCTCACGAGTACGTGCATCTAAAATTTTTTCAAAACTTCAAGTTTTGTCAAGTTCAACTTTCTTAACGGAACTTAATTACCCCCATTTAGCATTTTTTCAACGACAACATTAATGAAAATCCTGTTCGTTAAAACAAAAAAATTAATGTTTTAACCAAAAATCACATGCTAAAACAATTAAAAAATTTCAAAACTTGTAAACACCTTCAACAAAAGAATTCTCAAAATTAACTTTTTTAAAACAAATTTTAGATGCACTCACTCGTGAGAGCATGTACTTTCTAAATATATTTTCAAAATTTTAAAAAAACCGTTTAAAAAAAAGATTTTCTCTTTCTAAATTTGTGCACAGACTCACCGACACACTCACACAAGAAAACGGACTCGCAAGCTAAGCGCGACAGTCGTTTCATTGTGTGAGTCGTGTCCATGATTTCGGGACGAGAATTATCTTTGTGTGAGCTCGTCCGTGTGTTTCTTCATTCCACACTCCCTATTGTTCTAAAAATTACAAAATAAAAATATTTTCATGTCAATTTTTTTGAAAATTATAACCTCATTTTCAAAATATTAACAATCTCACGAGTACGTGCATCTAAACTTTTTTTCAAAACTCCATTTTTTACCATTTTTAACTTTCCTAACGGAACTAAATTACTCTCATTCAGCATTTTTCCAACGACAACGTTAATGAAAATCTTGTTCGTTAAAATAGAAAAATTAATGTTTTAACGAAAAATCACATGCTGAAACAATTAAAAAATTTCAGAACTTGTAAACACCTTCAACAAAAGAATTCTGAAAATTAACTTTTTTAGAATAAATTTTAGTTGCACTCACTCGTGAGAGCATGTACTTTCCAAATATATTTTTAAAAATTTAAAAAAACCGTTAAAAAAAAAGTTTTTCTCTTTCTCAATTTGTGCACAGGCTCACCGACACACTCACACAAGAAAACGGACATTTCTTTATACGTTGGTTTAGAAGAGTCGTTGTTATCGTAAGATCAATAATTGATCCGATATTATGGTCTCTCCTTAACGTCCACTTTTGGCCCTTATTGAAGGTGTAATGTCGTTATGTGAAAAGTAGCAGCTATACATGCGTCTACATGAAGTTTCCACCCACACATACCCACTGCTTATCTCTAGGAACTTGTCCACTCTTAACTTCTGATTGTAGACCTGAATGGCTGACCATTCTGATAAATCCTGGTACCAGGGAGCAAGATCGTTCCTTTTGTTCTGTTCACTAAGGAACAGGACGTGCATCCGCTCCTGCCTGGCTGTCACGAGCATCAGGTCTTGGGCTTTCTTCGATGTATGCAGGTTAACCTGCAGAAACTTTAGGCTTTCGCTTGTTTCAGCTTCTGCAGTTCCTGCTTGTACACTAGGCAGGCATTACTACCGGCCCAATGTGCTACCTTGGTTTCGGTCAGGTCACTGCAAGTTATGCACTTGGGTTCACTGACCTGACAGGCCTTTGCCAAGTTTCTCGCGCCTCCGTATCTCCGACAGTTTTTTATCCTGTCGGGGCCTTTGCAGGCGGGCGTTGAGTGGCTATAACCATACATCTTTGGCATCTTGTCACCTCTAAGTGCTCTCGGATTGGCGCATTTATCCAGCCAATCCGGATTTTACCTACTTGAAGTAGAGTGCGACTTTCGGCCTCTAGCAACCGTACCAGTGCTATTTTGGTTCCACAGAACCGTGGGACGACATTTACTATCCTCTCTAAACTGGGGCTTCTCTTGTTTACGAGGGCTGTAACTGTTGCTCTTTTTTGCAAAGCGGCAGTTAAAGATCCCGCGAACTTCGAGGTCTCTCCACCTTTCTTAAATATGAGGAGAACTTCATTATTTAGTGTTCTCCTCGTCCTAAGCACCTCTGTGTCCATTTCCTTCAGTTTCAAGGTCCTCTTTAGGACCTTCAAAACTTCAGCGTAAGACGTAGCATCCGTCGCCGAAATCCTGATAGCCTCGGAAGACCTAGGTTTCGCGACTTTATTCTTTGTCGCTTTTTTTCTGACTTCATTCTTGGCAGCATATCTCCTTTTGCGGGCCTCCGCCTTCCTATTTACGACGAATTCAAAGCCGTCGTCTCCTTAAGGTGGGCTCTCTTTGCGCCAGATTGCCTGTCGAGAAAATTTCGGCAAACAATTGCCTTTCCCTCGAGGTTCCCGGGGTCATTATGACTCGCGCTGCCTCAGTCGAAAGCTTCTGGTTCTGCGGTTTTCCCTTTACTTTGGGCAGCACCGTGCCTTTCTTCCTCTTTTCCTCCTGTCCGAGAGGGCTTATTTCCTCTAGGAATCGTTTCCGCTTTTCTTCTTTCAAATCAAGGTTTTTAATAACCTTTGACTGGAAACGTTTATAGGCTACTCTTACTCCTCATTCGTTCTTGATTCGTTTCTTTAGACAAATGCATTTATAGCGCGATCAAGTTTTTTCTTCTTCTTCTTCTTCCTGGTGCTCAAACTCGCAAGACATTGGGAGTCAGTAAGTTCTGGGAACAGCCGAACAGCTCCCCTAGTGATGGCGACCGAAGGACAAGCACCTGACTGGCGCTTTTTCAATAGAAAAAAAAAATTTCTCTTAACGTGCAAGTGATTTTATTAGCTGACAAAATAGCGGGCTTATTTAAAAACGATTCCACCACATATGTTATGTATTTAAACATTTGTCATAAAATATTTGCTTTTTTAACAGTTAATTCTTATTTAAAAATTTAATTCTTATTTATTAAATTGAAAGTTTAAGAAAAATAGAATTTATGTAATTTAAAAACAGATTTTGAAATAAATAAATTTATATACATTTTAGTTAGCTAGGGCTGATAAAAATCATGATTCTTTTAAAGAAATTAAAAAAAAATCCGATTTTTTTTATATCAAAAATGGATTTTTTTTATTTGCAATCAGTATATACTGAGGTATATACTGAGGAATTGAGAGCAGTTTATGACACCATTAATCAATTTAAATAAATATAATAAATCAGCACAAAAGTTTCTTGAAGGTAAAGTGGGAATATTAAATTCAGATCTGAGATATAGATCTGAATGACAAAAAATAGCGACCAGATCACAGAGGAATAATCAAGGTGTGCTCGTACTAGAAAGCAATATAATAGCAATATAAATAAATATTAATTAATGCAAACTAATTAAATAATATGTGACGCGTTTTGAAGAAAGGGACCTAAGAAGCAAATTGGTTATTTTACAGGAGAGCGAAAACAAAAGTCGAGCGCGTATGGTTATCTGTATGGTAATCTGTACAAATCGAAAGATATGAATTGTTATAACTTAATAAATATTTAATAAAAACCTTTCCTGATTTTAGATAATGAAAAAGGAACCTTTAATAAAGTTAAAACATCCACAAATTGAAAAACAATTTTTTGCTTCTTAGGTCTCTTTCTTCAGAACGCGTCACATATTAATTATTTTTTATATTCACAATAATCTTTTTTTTAATTTTTACAATTTTTCTAAGAAATTTCACTTTTCCAAAACTGTTCAATTCTTATCTTATTACCTATTTCTTATTTTTACAAAATTTTAAGATTTTTTCTCTTTTAACTTTTGATTTTTTTTGTACTTGATTTTTTAGTTTATTATTTTACACAATTTTGTTGTTATAACATTCACAAAACTTTTTATTTCGTTGATTTTTATAATTATGTATTTCCATATTGTTAAAAATAAATACGCTCTTTTTTGTAAATTTATTCAATTTGTTCACACATCTTGTGATTTGTCAATTTTTTCCGAGCTTCTTTGCAAACTTGCTTATTCTTTCATAAAATTTTGAGATTTTTTTTATTTTTCTAAAATTATTGTTAAACTTATATTAAGTCTAATATTATCCAAATGTTTTTGGTTTAATACCTAAACTTTTTTATTTTTAAAGAATTTTTAAATTTATTTTCTGCCCTTTTTATTAATCTTTACATTTTTGATTCTATTTTTATTAATTCATATTTTCAGTAGATTTTAATTAACTTTAATTATTTAGTTCTACTTTTTACAATTTTTGACAGTTTGTTTGATTAAAGAAATAAACATTTCTCAATTTTCTTCCTATTTCTTTAATTTTCTTTATGTTTTACTATTTTTTAGTCCTTTCTTGCGTTTTAATTAATTCTTTAATTTATGCCATCATTTATGTTAGAAATATTGCTCCTTCATTTAAATTTTTCAATTTTTATTTTGTAATTACGAATTTTTGAAAATATTTGGTCGATTCTTTTATCATTTTTTAAATTTTCAAATTTTCTCCTTCTTTGGCAGCCTTTTAATCTTTTATTTAATATTTTGTTAATTTAAGCTTGGACTAAATATTCTCATTTTAACATCGTTCTTCTATTTTATAAGATATTTTTCCTTTTACAATTTTTTAAAATTTGACAATTTATTTTTTTTTTAATTTGTGAACTGATTTTTCTAACTTTAAAATTTTGTTTTCTTTAGTAATATATTTTAACGTATTTTTAATTATCTTTTATTATTTTTTTTTTATTTATTTATTTTTTTAATTAAAAAAAATGCCCGTAAATAGTTACAATTTTTTTAAAGTGTTTCTACATTTTATATCCATATTTTTATGTTACTCTTTTATTATTGTGTTGTTTTTTTAAATTTTTTTCTTTATTTCTTTAATAATGACCATTACATTTTTTATTTAAAAGAATTTTCTCATTTTTATAATAAATTGTTTTATTTAAATTTTCCCACAATTATGACGTTAAACATTTTTCAATCTTAAGCAAGTTGTCCACTTGGTTTGTGTGACGAATCCTACTATACCGACTTTTATTTCGACAACTCCAGGAATATTAAATGATATTTTAAATCAAGTTAAAATCGTTCAAATTAAATTACCATCATGTGGGGCTATTTTGCGCACAAACCAGCACTTTTCTCACTCTATGCTTTATTAAAATTCAGAATTTCAAAAAATAAAGAATTTATGTATTCAGTTATATTGTAGACATCTTTCTAAAGGTGTCCTATGAGTTAGTAGACAAGAAAAAAATTTTTCTCTGAGTTATTGAAACACAAAATTGTGCACGAAATAAGCCCCATGGTGGTGGTATTTTGTGCATCAAAGTTTGCCTATTTATAAAGTTGTGTAAAAAATTTTTTTGAACGTTTTTGCTGTATGAAGTATTACTTCCAGATATTCTAGAGTACAATAAAGAAAAAAAAGGCCAGAAATATTTTTTTCCTAGGAATTGTTTAACTAATTTGAAAGTAAAACACTAAAATTTCACAAAAAAGTAGATTTACAAAAAAAGTTATTTCTTTAAGAAAATTTTACTTAAAATAACTTCTATTACACTTCTTGAGTTATTTTAAGAGAAAAATTTTGAAAATTAACTTGTGAAGCAAATAATTATTAATGTTAGTTTTTTGAGGTTTTTAAGGCACCATATGTAAAACTGAAATTTTATGCTTATTTCTTGTCTTTTATAACAAAAATAAGACAAAAATGTTTCAAAACAAAATTCTGAAGTAATTTTTACTGACTACAAAACAAATTATTAAAAATTATTATTATTATTATTATTATTAAAATTATTAAATTATTAAAAAAAACTTGATTTTAAAGAATGCACAAAATAACCCACCAAATCCTGGTTTTTCAGTTTTTTACACTTTTTTCTTAAAATATGAAATAAAAAGTTAGCGCATCGCGTATACATTATCACAACTAAATGATCAACAAGTATTATTAATATCTTTAGAAAGACTTTTAAACTTCGGGAGATCTAAACAGAATTTTGAGAACTTTGAAATTTTTTAGCCTGATTTTCACCATTTTACGATTTTTTTCTGATTTTTGATAAAGAATTAAGCAAATTCATTTAGTACTCTCTGTAGTCCAGTTATCAGAAAATATTTATACCAAGTAGCAAACTTAAGCAACTGAATATAAATATTCTATTCACTAAAAACCTTGCGTGCACAAAATAGCCGCACGGCGCACAAAATAGCCCCACTTGACGGTATTTAAAATTTGAAATCTGTGAAAAAATATTGAACATTTAGCTTTGCCGGGATTCGAACTCGGGTCTTTCAATTGGCGCTTGACTGCTCTTACCACTAAGTTGCAGAGATCCATATCAGATTTTTCACAGATTTCAAATTTTAAAAAAATCTGAACGATTTTAACTTGATTTATAAGATCATTTAATATTCCTTGAATTGTCAAAATAAAAGTCGGTATAGTAGGTTTCGTTACACAAACCAAGTGGACGACTTGCTTATGATTCAAAAATATTTGACGTCATAATTCTGGGAAAATTTGAATTAGAAATATAAAAGACGAAATAGTCATAGCTGAATGAAGCGTTAATCTGTGAAATTATATCTGACATGGACCTCTGTAGCTTAGTGGTTAGAGCAGTCAAGCGGCAATTGAAAGACCCGAGTTCGAGTCCCAGCGGAATTTGAAGATATTTTTTATATTTTCTCAGATATTTGACATAATTTATTTGATTTGGATTAGATGTTTTATTATTCAGTATTTCTTATTAAATGTTCTCAGTTTAAAAAATAAACTACTTACAAACGAACATTTGGAGAGTTTTTTATATTGATTGCATATAAAAAAAACTTCATTTTTTATTTATTTATTTATTTATTTATAGAAGTATACGGGTTGTTACACCCAATTACATATAAGGTATACAGATCTTTAGCGACACGTAATGTATAGTAAAAATGGAAATAAAAAAGGAAGTAAGTAACAATTTACAACGAGAATAAAATTCGTTATATTTTATGGCTGTCAAACATTAGCCTGGAGAACTAGACTACGCAGTCTTGCGTAGTCTATATCAATAAACACCATAAATCGATCTATAAAAGTGATCTATATCAATCACCTTGAAAACAAATAATAAGTCTAGAAATAAAAATCTTTGGGATAACAATGGTATGTTAAAAGCCAATCTCAACTCAGAATAATCGTGATTAAAGAAGTTATAGTTCATGCCAGTTTGCCTAGCAGCGAAACGCAAAAACCTATTTTGAATACGCTCCAAGGATCGCAGGTAACAATCCTGATAAGGTCTCCAAATCACAGAGGCAAACTCAATTAAAGTTCGTACCAACGAAAAGTACAAAGTTTTTAATGTAGTAATGTTAACAAAAGAAGATGCATTTCTAACAACAAAACCCAAGGCTCTGGAAGCTTTAGCAATTGTGCAAGATATATGATCACTGAACGTAAGAGAGTCATCTACTATGACCCCCAGGTCCCGAACCTTGGAAACTCTGCATATAAGTTCATTGCCAATATAATATTCATAAGTTAACTTTAAGGCGGATCTTGAGAACGATAAAACGCTACATTTTTTTATATTAAATGATAATCTATTTTCCTCACACCAAGTATACAAACGGTCGAGATCATCCTGAAAGTCAAGATGATCCTGATCAGAAGATATTCCCTTGAAAATTTTTAAATCATCCGCAAACAGTAAAAACTTGCAATATTTAAAAACAGATTTGACATCGTTAATAAAAATTAAAAAGAATAATGGTCCAAGGTTCGAACCCTGCGGGACACCAGAAGTAGGGAAAAAAACATCAGAAAAAGCTCTCTTAAATTTAACTGATAGAGATCTATCCTTAAGATAGCTCATGATCCATGAAAGAGAAACAATTGAAAAGCCCAAAGCCCTGAGTTTCGCCACAAGTGTTGAGTGGTCAACTCTATCAAACGCCTTTGATATGTCGGTATAGACTGCATCAACTTGAACACCATTGACAATGTTTTCCTGAACAAAATTGCAGAAAGTACCCAAATTAGATTCAACTGACCTTCCCTTCATAAAGCCATGCTGCTCATCAATAAACATAGATTGTAAATTATTGTAAATAATTTCAGAGACCAAACTCTCAAAAATTTTAGCAATAACATCCAGAAGGACAATGGGGCGATAATTTTTTACATCCTTTTTATCACCGTCCTTATGAATTGGAACTACGATTCCTCTTTTCCACAAAAACGGAAAAATGCCAGTGGCAAGAGAGTGATTGAACAAAATAAATAATGGCTCCACGAAAGCATAACAGCATGACTTTAACAGTGAAGGTGGAATGTCATCTGGTCCCGAACTTTTATTTACATCCAAGTTACTAAGTTTAAGAAAAATTGAATGTCTAGAGATATTGGAAATTTCAACAGGAATTACATGTTGATTCACATCATAATCCAGGGTACTTTCTGGTAACAATGTATAAACAGAATTAAAATATTCTTTAAAGGCATTTGCTATGTCACTATCTGTTTTATACAATAAATTATTATAAAAAACTTCATTTGGTATCTCAGTTTTTCCGTTTATGGAATTCACATAGTTCCAAAAATACTTGGGGTTAGAAACAACCGTATTTTCCGTGCGTTTCAAGTAACTCTTATAACAAATGCTGGACTTCTTTTTACATTCTGCACGCAGGTTAGAAAAAATTAAATAATCAAATTCATTGTTAGACACTTTATACTTTATGTGAGCTTCTTTTTTTAGTGAAACTAAACGTTTAAGATCATTATTAAACCATGTGGGGTAGTTAGACGAGTTAGTTTTTTTAAAAGGTACAAAACAACTAATAGCGTAATAAACCACATCGTAAAACTTACCCACAGCGTCATCTATATTCGTAGTATCCAACACTAATGTCCAATCAACGTTAGATAAAAAAGTTGTGAAACCAGCCAAATCAACATTGGGATAGTCATATTTTCCGAATTGCTGATTTAAAACTCTATTTTGTGTAATTGGATAGACGTTATTAATTGTTAAGATTAAGGGAGGATGATGCTTATCAACTTCAAGAATAGGTTCCACGGCAAGGCTTAAACTGTAGAAAATAGAATTTATAAAAACCAAATCAAGTATATTGCCCGTAATATTGGAAAAAGTGTTTATTTGGCTGATATTCAAGAAGCCCAGCATATCAGCAAAAGAATCCGCTATTGTGTTAAATAAAACAGACGATCGTATCTTAGAGACACATGCAATCCCATTATCTGTTGTAGAAAACCACTCAACAAAGGGCATATTAAAATCTCCCATAATAAGCAAAGTATAACTAGGGTATAACTTTGCAATATACTCAAATATATCTAGAACTTGTGTATAGACTGTAGTAATTAAACCTGGCGGAATATAAAATGATCCAGCAATATAATGTTTCGAATTAAACGTAAATTTAACAAAAATGTGCTCAATAGTTGACACTTCAGTAGAAACATGGGTGGCATTTAAAGATTTGTCACACGCAATCAAAACACCACCACCGCGGTTACATGAACTGGTCTCTATATTTCTATCAGCACGGAAAATGTCACAATTAATAAACCCTAATTCCGCAGAATCTATTAATGAGTTCAACCAGGTCTCTGTAAAAATTATTATTTTAAAGTCAACCAAAGACAGTGATTTGCGAAGATCTACTAGCTTTCTCCTAACACTTCTGACATTTTGGTAATATACCGTGATGCTAGAAGCACGCGGTGAAACGAGAATTGTAGAGTGCGAGTGTAAAGCAGAAGGAGAAGTAGAAGGAGAGGTAACTAATACACTCGTGGATTCACCAACACCATCACTAACCAAATCGCTATCAGCCGAGACTGCGCACTTCACTCTAAAGTCTGCCTCGATGCCGATGACACTATCATTAGAGCTCCATTTCGGTACACTAAGCGTAGCGTTGTCTCGCCCTCCTGCCGTCGTGCCTCCAACTCTCCCCTCAGCTCCGCCGACTCCTCCAATTGTAGTTTTGTCATATCCCAGGACAGACGTAAATTCACAAGTAGAGGTTGACAGGTGGGATTTCGTTTTGCATCCATGAAGGCCTTGTGCATGGATCTTGCATTTTCCACTGAATTGAAAATGATTTTCACCGGACGGGGTCTTCTTTGATTCTGCGCAAACAAACCAATTCTAAACATACGTGAATCCTTCAGCCATTCAGTTTTAGAAAAGTTGTTAAATAAAGTTTGAACTTCATCAAATAATTTAGGCTGGGAAATTATTCGGTTATTAGTAGTCAAGGTAGAGACTTTCGACTCGTTGTAACCAAATAGAATTAAATTTTTTGCGCGAGAAAAACGATCTGAGATCTCATTCATACATGTTCGAGAAATTGTTTTTGTATACGATACAGTCGTAGCCGTATCGTCCACTTTTTTTACTAAATTATCGAATTTGGATGAGAGTTGCAAAATCGACGAATTGAGAGTAATAATGTCAGTCCTAAGACCACCTATTGCATTCTAAATAATTCCCTCGATGCTTGAAGGTGAATCAGTTTGGACTGTTTGAACACTTAGATCCTGCGAATTATTCTGAAAGGGAGGGGGTGGGGGAATATCACCTCGTGGTAAAGGAGAGGTGGCAGGCGATACGGAACAACATTTTTTAAAACCAACTCCAGGTATCATGATTGTTTCCAAAGCACAGGCCTTGTGGTAGGGGGATTTGCAACCAGGACATAAGACAGCACCAACCACCCTCTTCTTACACCTTGTACACATCTCCGTCGTATTCACAAAGTCAGCCGACTCTAGATCGTCAAGTTTCCATTGCGCAGGTATAGTCACCGAGAGATTCATGTTGGCCCTCGATAGTGACGTAGCAGTTGACCACGTGGAAAGGTACACTCCAATTCAAAATATACAGACAGGGCCAAAAGTTTTAGTAATATCGATTCCAATTGTTTGTTAAACAAACAAAAAACGTACACCCATGGCACAGCACAATGGTAACAATTTCCAGCCACTCTAGTAAAGTGACTTATCCAATCTCAACAATACAGTTCACCAAAATAAATGTTTCTAGCAAATATCCATAAACACCACGTGGAGAAAGCACAAGCACTTGGCAATAACCTTTTAAACAAAATTAACCAATTTCTAACAGAAATTTAGTATATTATAATTACACAACCGGTCAAAATCAACTCGTGAACAAAACTGCGCAAAAATTAGGCACTTAGCGAGATTTTAGATCAAGCAAAACATGCAATATTCGAGAGCGTCACACAAACAGGCCATACCGACCGGCAGCCATATTCAAAGAAAAAAAAAAAAACATCGATCGTATATAGATCGATTTTTGATATAGATTTAATAAAACGACACTTTTGGACTAAAATTTGGATGTTTGTTTACTAGAAGTCCAACGTTTCGAGAACTAACTGTTCTCCTCTTCAGGGACTATAATTTAAATACATATAAAAAAGTTTTTTTACTAAACATTCATAAAAATACAGTCAATATTCAAAGACAAAAATTATAAATTACAATAAAAAACATAATATAAATAAAAAATATAAAAAATACGATTTTACAATTTTTTGATAAAATTAGTTGATGTAAGAGAACTCTTACCTAGAGTTAATACAATCCATAGTTTATTTATAATCCTGACACATAACTTAAACTTCAACTTGAAAATATCAAGTATGTCAAAAAAATTTTAAATTAACAGTTGTCACATAATTAAAATTTATAGTGACTGAAAATTATAAACTGTTCAGTTCACTTGTCAAATTTAAAACTGAGAAATTTGTTAATGATAATTTTACCTATCAAGTTTAGAGACCAATCATTAGTATTTGTAAATATTAAGGTTTTGAATGCACAATACAAATTTTAATAATATTTGGAATCGTTATAAGAATTTAATTAGGATATTGAAATAGTATTTATTTTAAAAATTCAAGAATAGCATTGTATGATGTATTAAAATTTTCCAGATCATTTTTTACATTTATACAGTTATCAGCTGCCTTTTTAATATGGACCATTTCTGCAAAAAGTCTCTTATATTCATTAGGTTCATTATGCAATATTTCAAAATTTTCTCAAAGAATTTCATGAGGCGTATTATTATTTCATTTTCTATGTCTGCTGATGACATTATGGTATTTTTCATTATAGCCAAAATTATCGTTATGTTCTTTTAATCTGATTCTCAATGGTCTGCTGGTTTGACCAACATAACATTTTCCACAAGAACACGGGATTTTATAAACAACGTTAGGTTTGTCTATTGATTTTAATTGGTCTTTACCTAGTTTAATAAATTTATTTAGTTTGGAGTTAACCTTAAAAATTGTTCTTATATTATATTTTGATAATAATCTTTTTATATTTTCTGAAATTTGTCCATAATACGGAATCGTTACAAAAGATTTTTTGTTATTATCTACGTTTTGAGAAGTAAGTGTTCTTGGATTTTTTATTTCATTTAATCTTTTATTTATATGTTCGTTACTAAATTCTGAGGGATAACTGTTTAAAAAAAGGAGGTCTTTTATTAGTTTTAAATTTTGATCGTGGAAAGATTTATCAGAAAGATGGATAGCTGAATCAACCATATTTTTTATTATAGCTATTTTGTGTTGAATAGGATGGTTAGAATAAAAATTTAATAATCTTCCAGAATATGTGTCTTTTTGATACCAATTAGTCATTAAAGAATTACCTGTATTTTTAATTATAGTTAAATTGAGGAAATTGATCGATTTATTAATTTCAATGTCATGAGTAAATTGCAATCTTTCATGAAATGAATTGAAAACTGATAAGACTATGTTAACTTTTTCTTTGGGTATAAACATTATGGTGTCATCTACATATCTACGGTAAAAAGGAATTTTAAAATCCAATCTACTCATAACATCAACTTCTAAATCCTCCATAACAATATTTGAGATAACAGCTGATATGGAGGAACCCATTGGGGTACCGAAGACTTGCTTGTAATATTTTTGATTAAACTGAAAATATGTATTATTCATTAAAAATTCAATGCCAATAGGAAATTCTTGTTTAGGCAATTTAGTATATTTTTTAATAAAATTCCATCTTTTTTTAATTCCTTTTTTTAACATGTTCGTATGGAATATTGGAAAACAGTGATTTTACATCAAGGGAGACCATAATATGATTATTGGGAATAGTTGTTTTTTCAATTATGCTTTTAAAATCAAGTGAATTCATTACATGTGAATTAGGTTTGGGGAGCGATTTTGTTAGAATATTGTTAAAACATTTTGCCATAAAGATTGTAGGGGAGTCAATACAAGAAACAACCGGTCTTAAAGGACAATTATTTTTGTAAATCTTCGGTAATCTATAGGCCCTACATATATTTGTATTACGTGTTAAAATATCCTTTCTCTGTATTGAACCAAGATATCCTTTTTTTCTCCATTTGTCTAAAAGATTAAAAGTCCGATTTTGTAAAGATTTTAATGAGTTTTCATCTATTGCTTCATACGAGCTTTCATCATTTAATAAATTGTTTATCTTATTATTATATTCAACTTCATTTAAAATGACAGTAATGTTACCCTTGTCAGCTTTAGTAACAAGTAAATCTTTGTTATTATTGAGAAAAAGGTTAGTTTTTTTAACTTTTCCAAAAATATGGTGGTCGAAATTAGTCAAGTGCTTTGGTTTTTTGATGTAATTATGTGAAAGTGATAACAATTTACGTCTTAAAGCATCTTGGTCTTTGTCTGGAATTTTTATTTCAATATTAGTTTCAATATCCTTTACAATGTCAAAAATATGGTCATTTTTTGTAGATAAAAAAAGAGCTGAATTTGTCACCCAACCTCAATATGTCAATTATGTCATTATCTATTGTTTTGTCAGCTAAATTTACCAACCAAGGGTCATTATCATTAATCAAACGATGCTTATTAATAACAATAGGTGGCGATTTCGTTGAATTATTCAATAATAAATTATTAAATTTCTTGTTATAGATATCTATATTTTTTTGGTCTATTAAACTATTTTGAAAATTGATTTGAGAGTTATATAAGTCGTCAGGAAGTAATTTCTTCAATTCTTGTTGAATTAGGTTTTTGGAAGAGTATAGAAAATTTATTTGTTTATGTATGTCTTGATTTGAATGTTTCTAAATCGTATTTTAAATTTATGATTTACATCAAATATGTTGTTAATTATTTGTTTATTATAAAAATGCAGATTTTCGATGTTCAGGAAGGCGTTGTTAATACAATTTGGAAATATGTTGTATTTTCTGAATTTAATAAGGAAATCCTTCCTTATAGATGTAATTCTGATTTCCTTATTTATGTCTAGCCATTTTTTGAAAACTTCAAAGGCCTCCTTTCCAAATTGTCGTTGGATGTCAAACAAAAACATAGTGAGAGTGTATACTAGTCGATATTTCAAAGTTTTATTTTAATCCTTTTACGTCCGATAATATTATAGATTAATGAACCTAATGAATATAAAAGACTTTTTGCAGAAATGGTCCATATTAAAAAGGTAGGTGATAACTGTGTAAATGTAAAAAATGATCTGGAAAATTTTAATACATCATACAATGCTATTCTTGAATTTTTAAAATAAATATTATTTCAATATCCTAATTAAATTCTTATAACGATTCCAAATATTATTAAAATTTGTATTGTGCATTCAAAACCTTAATATTTACAAATACTAATGATTGGTCTCTAAACTTGATAGGTAAAATTATCATTAACAAATTTCTCAGTTTTAAATTTGACAAGTGAACTGAACAGTTTATAATTTTCAGTCACTATAAATTTTAATTATGTGACAACTGTTAATTTAAAATTTTTTTGACATACTTGATATTTTCAAGTTGAAGTTTAAGTTATGTGTCAGGATTATAAATAAACTATGGATTGTATTAACTCCAGGTAAGAGTTCTCTTACATCAACTAATTTTATCAAAAAATTGTAAAATCGTATTTTTTATATTTTTTATTTATATTATGTTTTTCATTGTGATTTATAATTTTTGTCTTTGAATATTGACTGTATTTTTATGAATGTTTAGTAAAAAAACTTTTTTATATGTATTTAAATTATAGTCCCTGAAGAGGAGAACAGTTAGTTCTCGAAACGTTGGACTTCTAGTAAATAAACATCCAAATTTCAGTCCGAAAGTGTCGTTTTATTAAATCTATAATATTCTCGGACGTAAAAGGATTAAAATAAAATTTTTGATATAAAAAAAATCTATTTTTGATATTAAAAAAATCCATTTTTGATATTAAAAAAAATCATGCTTTTTATGAGCCCTGGCTAACTGAAATTTACATAAATTTATTTATTCGAAAATTTGTTTTTAAAATACATAATTTCTTTTTTTCTTAAAGTTTTTTTAAACTTTTGAAATCACGAATGAACAAAACTTGTGATTTTTAAAAATTTATTAAGATTTAAAATAAGAATTTCAAAGTTTACAAGTTTTGTTAATTTACGATTTAGAATAATTAAAAAAAAGTTTACGCAAGATAGGCATTTGATTAATTTCAAAAACGCACTTTTGAATAATTTTTCAACTTCCTAGAACTTTTTTAAGTTTCAATATTCATGCCCTCCTTCTAACCAAAAACATCAATTACATATTATTAAAATTAAAAGTTTTTTTTGTATGTGATTTAAAATACTTGTGAACTTTTTGGTTAAAACATTGGATTGATATTAAAAATAAATTCTTTAATATTTCGTAATTCTCGTACTCTTATTTAAAGTTTCAAAAACCTAATTGTCTGTACTGCAATAAATTGAGAAGTATTTGAAATCGTTAACTTACAAAATTTTAAGACACTTTAATCGATTTTTTCCGACACAGTAAGTATTAAATGTTTAAAACTTTTAATAATAGTAGAAAAATTACAAAATATTCATCAAATTATCGTTAAAATAATTTTAACGTCTTTCTTAAAAATTGAAAATCATAGAATAACAAAGGTTTTTAATTTATAACAAAGTATCAAGAAATTTTGTTCCAATTTTTCCCACTAACAGACTTAATATATGTATTTTGCAACCGAATAGAGAAAAAAAATTAGTAAATTAATCAAAGAAACTTAAAATATCAATTTAAAAAATTACAGTTAAAATTTTAAATAAGAGTTAACTATTAAAAAAGCAAAAATTATATGACAAATGTTTAAATACATGAAATGTGTGGTGAAAACGTTTTTAAATATGCCCGCCATTCTGTCAGTCAATAAAATCACTTGCACCTTAAGAAAAAGGTTTTTTTCAATTGACAGTCGTCTATATAGCTTAGTGGTTAGGTAGTTTGTTTGCCTGCGTCGAACCCGGGTTTGAATCCTTGTCCCCACAAATTTGTTTTAAAATTTTTCTCCACAATGACAGGTTTTCTCTATCAATTAGAATAATAAATATTAATAAATATTCAAACGCTTACAAAAAAAAGAAATTTTTTTTCAATCTAGAGGTTCTGTTGAAGCGTTCCTGAAGCTTCCCTGGAGGTTCTGTAGAACCTTTCCTGAAGATTCCCTGAAGGTTCGATGTAAGCTTCTATAAAGATTCCCTGGAGGTTGGGTGGAAGCTTCCCTAGAGATTTCGGTAGAAGATTCCTTAGAGATCTTGGTGGAAACTTCCTGGAAGGCGGACATGCTAAGGTTCCTGGAATCGTCTCTCCGAATCTCAGGAAACTTTCAGGAAGACATTGTGCTATTTGCATAGCTGCTTTAGACCCGGTGTCTGATGGCTTGCTTTATCGCTATTCTCGGAATTCGCTTATCGACTCGGTAATGGAAGACCTAGATGCGTGAAAGTTGGTGGTTTCAACTCAAAGAAGACATCTGTGGATGTAGATCCACAGTTCGCACATCTAGAAATTGACAAGAATTATCAAAGAGCCTTAGTACAATACTACTGGCCTGGCATGTATCGCAACATGAGAGCGTGAGTGCGCACTTGTGACACCTGTCATAGGATCAAAGCTGACCAACGGCCGGCAGCTGGTTTGCTGGAAAGACAAGTTGTGCAGAAGCCCTGTCAAGTCGTTGCGATCGATGTCATGGGCCGGTTGCCTAAGATAGCATTGGGCTACGAGTATTGTGTGATGTTTAAAGAAATTTTTACGAAGTGGATCGAGTTAACACCCATGAGAAAAGCCAATGCTGAAACGATCATAAATGCTTTCGAAAATCTAATACTGTTCAGCTGGGGCACACCGGAAGTGCTAGTGAATAAATACGTGTATAACAGAATACGTGTATAACTTACGGGGATTAGAACAACAAACAAGATGTGAGAACTTAACCAAATAATAACAAAAAACGATGGTATGTTGAAAAAGGTTTATCAAACGTATGAAGTTAACATAAACAAAACCGAAGGGAGTAAATAAATGTCCTCTGAGAGTTTATAATTAGAATATTGTAGAACCCACGGTGAGGATGTGGGAGGCGAAAATTTTAAACTCCAGGTCTTTCGGCGAGTTGATGACACTAATAAGATTCTCTGACCACGAGAATGTTGGCTGGATCCTAACAGGACATCGACGGTTGAGAGCGCACCAGTAGTTAAGGTCGTCTAGTGCAAAGGGGAAATCCTCACTAAAATCCCGCGAGTGGGGCATTCACAGATGGGTACAAGCAAGGTTATGAGAAAATTCTCTCACTATCTGTTGCCAGAGATAACAACTCTCAGGTGAACGTTGACAGACTGCCCGCTACGTTCCAGCGTCAGTCCCAAGCTTACATCTCCCCTCCAAGCACCATGGTGGGGTGACCAACTTTCTTATTGAACAAGACAAGCCCCACGAGCCCGGAGGAAGCAGGCATCTTTATACTTGCGCTGCAAAATTCAAAAACAACCCAGTTACAATGAAAATGAACAAAACGTTACCAAGTCAAGGAACGAAAGAGTTTAGTCAATAGTCTAATGAGAACCAAGTAACGGAACACTAACAATTGAATTCAAAACCTCAAAGAATTCTAAATCAACTGAATTAAAATATGAAATTTTAACATTCCGCCCGCCTTCGTCTACCGTGGTAACGAATTATTGGAGGGATCACATTCAATCTCAAGAGGTCGACAAAAGGTGCCAGTCGCTGTTCTGACGTCAACAACCCGTACAACATTGTCGGGACCTGGAAAAGTTTTTGCGATGCGTCCTAGAGGCCATTTTCCCGGAGGATGCAATTCCTCAACTAACAGAACATCACCCTGTCGGACCTCTGGACCAGCACGGTTCCATCTATAAATTGCTTGATACTTTTAAAGGCAAGACTTGGACCAGCGAGACCAGAAGCATTGAGTAATTTGTGTAAGATGTCGCCAACGAGAAAGGCGATTACTAGGTATGAGCTCTAAATTAGGTTCCGAGGATGAGTGTCAGTGCGTTACCTATTAAAAAATGTCCAGGGGGGAGGACATCGAGGTCATCTGGGTCGTTTGTTAGTGGACAAAATGGTCTCGAGGTAAGGATGACCTCAACTTGGTTGAGGACCGTGGACATTTCTTCATAGGTCAGAAGTGAATCACCAATAACTTTTTTAAGGTGGAACTTCATTGATTTCACCCCGGCCTTCCATTTTCACCGAAGTGAGGAGCTGCCGCAGGGTTAAATTTCCACAAGGTCTTATCATTTGCAATTATAGAAGCGAATTGAGAAAATTCAGATTATGCCTGTGAGAACAAGTTTTGGAGTTTGCGATCAGCTCCCTTAAAATTGGTACCTGATTCGCTGGAAAGTGTGGAGCATATACCTCTACGGACAGTAAACCGTAGATATGCGGCAAGGATGGACTGAGAAGAGGAATCACTGACAATTTCAAGGTGCACCGCAGAAGTAGAGAAACAGACGAAAAGAGCTATCCAAGCCTTATAAACTCGAGCATTCTTACCTTTCTACGTTTTAAGCTGGATTGGGCCAGCATAATCTATACCAGCATCTAGAAAGGCTCAGGATGGGTTAATTCGAAATACAGCTAGTTGGCCCATAAGTTGCTGGGCTTAAAGTCGTCGATATCGAATACAAGTGGTACACTTTAAAATGTATGAACGGACAGGAATCCGACCACCAAGAATCCAGTAGTTACATCGAATATGAGAAAGTGTCAATTGAGTGGACCCGTGTAGGGTGTGATGGTGTGCGTCGGAGATAATCAAAGCGGACAAAGGTGATTCTCGTGGCAGGATGTATGGGTGTTTGGCATGCGAGGATAAAGTGGAGTGTAAAAGGCGACCACTCACCCGCAACAAGCCGTCTCCATCGAGGAATGGGGTCAGATTCACTAATGAACTGGATTTATGTACCTCCTTGTTTTCCAATAGTGAGTCAATATCTCGAGAAAAATAATGTTTTTGAATAGTTCGAACCCAGAATTTAATTGCGGTAACCAGCTCATGCAGGAAGGAGCAAGAGCTGTGACATGAACGGCTTTAGTTCGCTCTTCCAAATCGCAATTAAAGCTATCGGATACCGAAACACCGATTGACCAGTAACTCGTATCCTGAAGTAGCCAAGGAGGACCGTGCCACCATAACGGGTGTGATTGTAACACGTCAGCGGACACTCCTCGAGTTGCGCAATTTGCGGGGTTTGCAACACCTGCAACATGTCGCCATTGAGTGGAGGGGAGATGATGGAGGATGACTTTGACTCGATTATAAACAAACTCCTTTCACCGCGATGGATCATTACTTAGACAAGTAATAACAATTAATGAATCAGTCCAGAGGAAGCATGGTTTGGAAATTAGACCTAAGGTGTTAATACAGGAGGCAGTGAGTTTTGCTAGCATCACAGCTGCTGAAAGTTCAAGACGTGGGATTGTCAATCTCTTTAACGGCGCCACTTTGGTATTTGAGCATAACAAATAGATTTGATTCATATTTAAGACCTTTACATACACAGCAGCTGGCATAGCCTTCTGAGACAAGTCATAGAACCCATGGATTTGAATATCAGATCGGAAAGTGATTCCGATCCATCTTGGGATTGTGAGTGAACCAACTTCCTGCAACTGATTGAGGATAAGGAGCCATTTTTGAAGCTGGGAAAGGGGTAACGTATGATTCCAGTGTAGCTAGACTGACCATAAGTCTTGCATAAAGACCTTTGGGGAAATAAGAATATGTTAGAGAAAACCTAAAGGGTCAAAGAATTTTGAAATGGTTGATAAAACTTTTCGCTTGGTCCAACTCTCTTCGCATGAAATAGAAGAGGGTATGTGGTAACCGAATGAATTTGAGACTGTGTCCCATAGTAACCCAAGAGCAGGAACAAAATTGGGCTTTATTGCATGACACGATGTTCCCATTTAATCATCATGCGGAATGGGTGACAACAGATCAGGATTATTAGCTATCCACTTTCTCAAGAGAAATGCGCCCGCCTTGCAGCTGTTGATTGACTCCTGAATCTGGTTGTGTAAATGGCCAACAGTATTTCCACCTCCGAACATATCGTCGACATAACGACCCTTATTCATAATCTCAACGGCTAATGAAAATGAGCGGCCCTCGTCTTGTATAAGCTGGGCTATAGTCCTTAAGGCTAGGTATGGAGCACATGCTAGCCCATAGGTGACCGTAGTCAAATGATATTTTTGAATGGCGATACATTTTCTCGATATTGCATGAGAATGAATTAAGGACGATGCGAAGCTTAGGAGTTGGGCTTGACTTAGTGATGACTCTAAGATGAGAGAGATAAAAAACGTTAGGAGGATCACGATACATTTAAGTTATCAACGATGTTGTTACAGACCTTCGCCGACCGGCTAGGACCTGGTTCATGGGTTTGATTTCCTTGAGACGCAGATGGGGGTTGGATCTTCTGGGCATTTTGGAATGCTTGTAATGAGGTTATACGTGCAAAGGGAAAATTTTTAAACAGTTTCCATGTAGGTGGTTCTTTTGTTGGGCCGAGGTGGTTGTCCAATGCTCTAATGGATTCAGAATCCATTTTTTTAACCATGAGATGAATAAGGATATCATCCCACATGTGAACAGGTCGATTAAGGCTGTCCAGAGTTTGATAAATCTGCATAACGGATGTGTACAAGCTTTGAAGTGCAGACGCCGATTTAAAGTTAATTGGAGGAATAGCGAAGAGATCTTGGAGAGCAGAGTTGAGCAAAAAACGTCGGTTATCGTAGCATGAGATTAAGGATTCCCATGACTTTTGAAAATTGTCTACAGTCAATGGGGTATTCTGCAATAAAATAGCAGCTGAGCCACAGAGGCTAGTTTTAAGGTAATGCAGCCTTTCAACAGATGAAACAGTCGGATTATTTAGAACAACTGAGGTTCATAAGTCTTTAAAAGGTAATTATTCGGATAGAGATCCATTAAATTGAGGCAAGTTAATTCGGGGCAATCGTGTACTGTGACCGTCAGTGGTAGTACGTGATAACGTGGAAGTCATTTCCGGAGCAAGCGGTTTAGATGATCCAACGGGAGGATTGGAATGGGTATCCAAAAGAACCTCCATACATTATTTACTGATAGTAAAATATAGATTTTTTGCAGAATATACTACCATATTTGCTTTAATATTTTAGAAATCGATTAACCAGAAGGTCCTGAAATACAAACAGTAAAAATATATTGTTTAATTAATGCTTGTTAATTGTTATAAACAAATTATGTAAACAACTTCACATTTTTCATCTTTTTCAACTGAAAAACATTTCTTACCACAAATTAACTAAAACTTATGTTAGAAAATATATCTCATTACAAAGTGTCAGTACATGCATATAATTATAAATGTTAAAAACAATTAGTATAAACAAATATGATATAGAGCATCTAAAGAACTAAAGAAATAATTATTTTTCAAGTCGAGTTAGATTTTAGAAATCGATTAACCTGAAAATCCAGGAATATAAACATTGAAAGTATATTGTATAAAAAATGCTAGTTAATTGTTATAAACAAATTATATAAACAAATTCCCGCTTTTCATCGTTTTCAACTGAAACCCTTTTTTACCACAATTTAACTAAAACTTATGTCAGAAAATATATCTCATTACAAAGTGTCAGTATATGCATATAATTATAAATGTTTAAAACAATTAGTATAAACAAATATGAAATACAGCATCTAAAGAATTAAAAAAATTGTTATTTTTCAAGTCGTGTTTTATTTTAGAAATCGATTAACCTGAAAATCCAGAAATAATACTAGCATTATTTAAACAATATACTTTCACTGTTTATGTTTTTTCGATTTTCAGGTTAATCAAATTATAAAATAAAACTTGACTTGAAAAATAACAATTTTTTTACTTCTTTAGATGCTGTATTAAATGTTTGTTTATACTAATTGTTTACAACATTTATAATTATATGCATATACTGACACTTTTTACTGAGGTATATTTTCTGACATAAGTTTTAGTTAATTTGTGGTAAGAAATGATTTTCAGTTGAAAACGATGAAAAATGTGAATTTGTTTACATAATTTTTTTATAACAATTAACTAGCATTATTTAAACAATATATTTTCACTGTTTGTATTTCAGGACCTTCTGGTTAATCGATTTCTAAAATATTAAAGCAAATATGGTAGTATATTCTGCAAAAACCAAAATATCACAATTGTTTATACGGTTTACATTAATTTTATTTAAACAATAACAAAAAATTAAAAAATCGGCCTCGACAGAGTTTTCTGGAATTTAATGCAGAGTATTTAAAAAAAAAGTTTACATCCGATGAAAATTGAAGGCTCTAAGGCTATTTTAAGCCCCGTTTTTTTAGTATTCCCCACTGTGCAGCAGTTAAGGTTGTCCAGTAGGGGGTCCGTTAAAAAGTCGACTTTCGAATTTTGTTTACGTTACCCTCCAGTTTGGTTCCAATATATAAAAAAAAAAAAATTTCTGTAAAATTGCAGCTTCATTGATTAATATTAACTTGTGCCAGCAATTGATTGAAATTTCCCGTTGTAAATGCATGGGAAAAATAAACTTTTTTTTAAAAAATTTATAACTTTTAAAATTTTTTGCAAAAAATTTTCCAGGTCAAAAATTTCTTCATTTTTAGCTATATTTTAAGTCAGCGTTTTTAAAAAAATTTAATTTTCAAAATTTTGAAAATGGCGGATGTTCAAAAATGGGTCAATAAATACATTGCAATATTTGCAGCGTTTTATAACATAAATATTCAAGAAAACTCAATAGATATTCTTATTCGGGGGTTTTTTAGGTCGCTAATGAAGATAACGATGTCAAAAAAGTGAAAAATTGCAATATTTTTTAGTAGAAAATTACTACTATTTTGACAGTTGCATAACTACTAATTGAGAAAGTGAACTTTTACAATTTTAATTAATAGATATTTCACTTTTAAATTTGTAGTTTGCTACTAAAAACTAGTGAAAATTTTTACCATTTAATAGTAATCGATTTCTTGCCAATTCATTAGGAGAAAATCACTAATTGAAAGTCAGATTTAGAAATCAGTTTTGCTTATTATTGATGATCAAAAACTGAATAATTAAAATGTAAAAATGTAATAACTATATTTAAAAAAATAAAGTGTGTTGAATCCGCCAAATTGGATCGGCTTTATTGAAAAATACATTTTTGACATGAAATTTGTTAATGGGGACCCCGAAAAGCCCGAGAACGGTGTTTCAAGGCGATTTCTTAAAAAATTTGGAAATTCAAAATTTTGAGTCCCCCATATTGGTTCCAAAATTATGAAATTTAATTTTTGACATCGTAATCTTCATGAGCGACCTCAAGAACCTCCGAATAAAAAGATCGATTGAGTTTCCTTGAATATTTATACGATAAAACGCTGCAAATATTACACTGTATTTTTTGACCTATTTTTGAACATCCGCCATTTTTAAAATTTTGAAAATTAAATTTTTCTAAAAACGCTGCCTTAAAATATAGCTGAAAATAAAGAAATTCGTGACTTGGAAATTTATTTGAAAAAAAATGAAAAAAGTTATGAAATTTTTAAAAAAAAGTTCATTTTTCTCATGCATTTTGAATGGGAAATTTCAATCGATTGCTGGCACAGGTTAATATTAATCAATTAGGCTGCAATTTTACAGAAATTTTTTTTTTAAATTGGAACCAAACTGGAGGGTAGCATAAACATAATTCGAAAGTCGTTTTTTTAACGGACACCCTATTGTCCAGTGTAAAAGGGACATTCTCACTAAAATCCCGCGAGTGGGACGTTCATAGATAGGTACAATCAAGGTTATGAGAAAAATTCTCTCACTATTTGTTGCCCGAGCTAACAACTCTCCGGTGAACGTTGACAGACTGCCTGCTCCGTTCCAGCGTCAGTCCTAAGCTCGCATCTTCTCTCCAAGCACCGTGGGAGGCTATACAACTCTCCCATTAGACAAGGCGGGCCTCACGAGCCCTAAGGAAGCGGGCGTCTTAATACTTGCGTTGCAAAATTCAAAAATAACCAAGTTACAATGAAAATAAACAAAACGTTACCAAGTCAAGGAACGAAAGAATTTAGTCAATACTCTAATGAGAAGCAAGTAACGAAGAACTAACAATGGAATTCAGAACCTCAAAGAATTTAGAAACAATTGAATTAAAATGTGAACTATTAACAATATGTAAACCAAGCATTCGAAGGGCTTACGGAAGCGTATGGTATTCGACACTCATTTACTCCAGTGTGCCACTCGCAAAGGGACCCAGTAGAACGAGTAAACAGAGTGCTTAAGATAATGATGTTTGTGAAAAAAGAGGCAGTGGGATGTCTGTTTAAGAGAATTCAGGGGTTAGCCCTGATTACTTGAATATTGCTAGAGAGCCACGCCCTCGCAATAGTTTACGCAGAGAGGTCGAGGAGCTGGTCGATCCAGTTCCGACAGATACAACTGAGTGTCAAGAAAGAATGTTTAAACTCAGGGAGTTACAAGATCTTGTGACCTTGAATCACGAAAACGCGTTCGACAAGCAAAAGAGCTATTACGATCGACGCCGACGTCACGCGGTTTTAAACTCGTAGATAAGGTCATGTGCAAAGGCAAAGTTAAGTCCTCGAGTAGAAAAGGCATCACCCGTTGTTTTGGGGACAAGAATCAGGGACCGTACTTCGTAATCAGGGTAGTTGGAACCTTTGTCTACGAATAAGAGACAGCGGAAGAGCGACGATTAGGTAGGTTTTTGGTGAAACTTTTAATTCCGTACCGTAACCAAGAACCTAGGGAGGGGGAAGAGGGTGAAGAAGATGAAAGCTTAGATATCCTATCCACCAGTCACCCACGACAAGGAAACGACAGAACCGAGCAGGAGTAAAAATGACTTTTGTTAATTGTGACCCCTCGTAAGGAGGCATTTTTTTCAAATAATGATGCCATAGTCGTTTAGATAAGTCCTACAAACCAGCTAAGAGTTTAAGGAAGCCCCCTTACAGACACGAGAGTGCAGGGGAGACACAGAGTACATCTAAATTTATTTTATTTATAGTAAATATCGAGTTAGTTAACCCAACCATTAGCTACTAGGGAACAGGGGAGTTGAATAACTCTTGAGGTCACCTAGGGCAGTAGGTAGTCAAGTTTTAGTTCCAAGAACCTTCTAAGGTGGGTGTAGAACTCGAGAAGAATGTTAAAATTCAAGAAAGTTTACAAAGATGAGACAAAAGAGGTGTGTGGACAGGATGGTCTGTTACGGAGCAGCGATGTGGTAAGGCTCCTCTGCTTGTCAAAAAAAGAGGAGTGCAAAACATAAATTACAGTTTGTTTGTCGACGTTGATCTTTTGTAAATTAACTACTTTCAGATATTTTGTAAAATCGCTTGTTTTGTTTCTTAAAAACACGATGTCTAACTGATACCTACTTTTATTAGTACTTGTAAATTACTGACGCGAAGCCTCGTCAGCGAGCCGCACTGCACAAACACAACACAACACCCACGTACCACTAGACGAGGAGGCCGACGTGGAGGATCAGTACGATCGATGTCGCGATAGTTGGCCAGCTGGTCGAACCGTGTTGACATCTGGCCAAGCAGACGACACGAGGTGACAGCTAGTCCTGAAAGTGACGCCAGCGGCAGCAGCGGACGGGGGGTCGAGAGTACAACCCAGGGCCACCTACCGGCAAACGCGCAGGAACCTACGTTGCGTGCGCCGGACCCCGGAAAAACTCAGTGTGTACTGAGACGTGGACGCATCGAAAGTGTCGGAAACCTTTGTGGTGAAAACCGAATTAGGTGAGGATTTTAGGACGATTTTGAGAAAGCGAAGTGCTGCTTACTGACGGATGTCTGATCCTCGGGAGGTGTGGCAGCGACTCCAAGGTTAGTTTCCTTTTTCTTATTGGAGATCGGTAGCTCGAAGAGCATCGTTGTGCGCGGTCGCGGCTGTGCTGAGCCAAGGTGCTTAGTGTTTTTTTTATTATTTTTGTTATTGTGTTTCTTATTATTAAATAATTCAATTAAAGTTAGTTTACTTAACACGAGCTGGTTTTATTGAGTTTAATTCGCAATAACGCGCGAGTGTTTATCGGTAACTTTGGTTGTGTTGGTCTATCTCTTTTTTCTCTCTCTCTCTCTCTATCTCTCTCTCTTGTAGGTGAGAAGATACACGCCGTGAGGTAGAAGCTAGCCGGCCAAAACGCAGGCCAGAGGATCTCAATCCCGGACGAGCCCGGGTGGAAATAATATAAAGTGTTTAAATCAAAGTCAAAAGTGTTTATAATTTCCCTGGCGGACGGGCGAGACCAAATTGGAACCGACGAAAGTTCCTGTTTGGTCCCAGTTTGGTCCCGGTTCGGTTTTATGCCGAAAATAAAGAGAAATATGTCGAAAATGGTGTTGTAAAATAATAATTTCGATGAAGGGAGTTACTTTTGTTAATTTCTATGCGGATTTAACTTGGAAACTGTTATTTTAAGAGAGAAAACATCAAGAAATTAAAACATGGAAATTTACGGAAATTTCTGAAGTAAGATTTCTAGTTGAGTGATAATGTAGATTTAACACTTGATTCATTTAGATTCATTAAGAAATGTGTATGTTACTAACAGAAAATGTACAGTTTTTGATCGAGGATGATAAATTTAATCCTAAAGAGGACATTAGAATTGGGACTTTTAGGAATCAACAGTTAAATATCATAAAAATCAAGAAATGTAGGTGTATATTTTGTGTTTGAAATGTCAAATTAGTGTGTTAAAATTAATAAATTATATAAAACAAAAATCGTGTAACTTTTCCGTTTTCAAAAATTTTAAAAATTTTATCAAATAAAACTTTCTTAACTCCAAATATACTCTACAAAAAATTTCTCTTTTATACTGTTTAATACACAATAATAACTTAAAATTACTTCACTTTTTGTGTTGACAACAAAAACTTTACTTTTAGTAAATTAAAAAAAAAACTTGTTTCACTTTTTTGTTTTTAAATAATTTTAATTTAATCTATTTATTACTTTTAACAAAAAATGCTATATTTTTTGTGTTCTGAAAATAAAACTGTTTTAATAAAAAATTTTAATTTAATTGAAGGCAAAAATCGTTTAATTTTAGTGGTTAAAAAAAATTGTACTTTCTCTAAGTTAAATTATAATTTAATTTAAAGCAAAAATTGTATCGCTTCTTTGTAACAGATGTTTTTTATATTAAATTTTAGTTTAATGTAATTAAAATTTTTTTTTTTAACTTTTTCGTTCTCAAAATCATTAAAATTTTTAAATTAATTCGCTTTTAACTCAGTAACTTTTCTTTTTTTTTAAATAACAATTTTTTTTTAATCACAATAAGAATTTCGATTTTCTTTAAGCTAATTTTATTAACTGGACCTTTTTCATACATAGAAGATTTATTTTTTAATCACAAGAAACAAGTTTAAAATAAAGGTGAAAAATTCCCTTACAGATTAGGTAATGTGATAATCGTTTCAAATATAAACAAAAATTTTAAATTTAAAAGTCAGACAGAAATAAAGGCGTGTTTTTTCAGCTGCATTTTTGGTCATCAAAAATTTATTGTCCTCTTTTATGTTCAGCTGGAAAATTGTTTTTCAATAGAATTTTGTTATCGTCAATTTATCGTCAATTTAATATTACAGAACTAAACTGAATTTAAATTAATCCTAATTGTCATTGATTTTTTAGAACACCGAATTTTTATTCAATAGAATTTTTATTTTAATCACCATTCTCTTTAATATAAATTTTATTTAAAAAAATATCTTTTAATTATTAATCTAATTTTAATTTAACAGAATTTCCATTCAAAATAATTTTAAACAAGTCGTATTTTTCATTGGCAAGATATCCACTTTTCCGAATTTTTGTTTGTTCGAATTTTTATTTCTACTAACTTATGTTTGATAGAATTCTTAAAAGACGGAATTTTTATTTTAATTAAATTGCAGTTGTTCGAACAAATCTCAGCAGTCACGCAGTAATTAAACACGTATCATATACAAATAAGGTACAAATCATCGGTCCCTCAGTGATTAAAGTGTGATCATACAGTTTTTGGTCTTAAATAAAACTGTCGCTAGAAATCAAGTCACAGATTTTGCAACTTAAGGAAAGTTCGATATAAAACAAAATGAGCCACCTGTCAAATTTTTCTTGGGTACAACGAGCTATTGTGCGACGTGTATACACAACCTATCTGTGGGACCACTTTTGAATTCCAGCTGCACCAAGGAGTCTGCAGCCTAATTCATTGACGGGATTTTTAGTTTTTATCTCTCTTTACCATCAACAACAAGGATCTATTACCACCAGCTCAATATTACCTAGTTCTTAATTTTTTCTCACTCAAAGTAAGGCTCAATTTTACACCACCATTGTTCTTATCAGATTCTCATTTTTATATATGTATAAATAAATATTCTTACTAAAGTTTATTGTCTCATTGACTTGTCCTCATCCAAATCAAATTTTTCATTGAATCTGACTTAAAAGGAGGAAATTAGGGTATATTTTGGGAGGCTTTTACGTAACAAAAGCCCTTCCAAATTTTGGTGCATCGATCAGGGAAGTAAAGCAAGTTAATGAGTAAAAATTGACAAAAATTTTTTTTAAATAAAAAAAATATATCCGATAAAAATTCCAATGCATCAATGAAGTAAACATTTGTTTTCAAGGTAATGAGTATACTGAGCTGGTAAATAAATAAAAAAAATAATAATTAATAAAAATTTAAAGATCTGACGTATCTTAGTAAAAGTGTCAATATTTTAAATTTTGTATTATGTGATATCCTAATCATTAATTAGAGAATTGTGAAACATTATTCCTAAAAGCAAGGTGCATTCACAATTATTACCTTTATAGATTTAACTGTGAATAGGGGTTCAAGTTCTCTTTTAAAATACGGTATAGTTTGAGCAGTTTTCTTACCTTTCTTTTTGTTATTCTCTTTTGAAACAAAAAATTTTCTTTATTTTCCAGGAAGTGAGAATATTTATATAAGAATCTTATATGCAAATTGTGATGAAAATTAACTTTTATATAACAAATAAAATTTTTTGTATTATGCAACTTAAAATTAATTTCTGATTCAAATGAAAATAATACTGACTCTTTACATTTAACTCGTTCAAAAATAAAAGAAAATCCAAAACTGTCTCTAAACTCAGGAATTCCTAATTACAAATCAAAGCCATTTACTAGTACACCGAGGTATCCTAAAATAAATCTAAATCCTAATTTCACACAACAAGAAAAACAATCTGACTCGGGATTTATTTCTACTCAACTTTTTGATAGTGACAATAATTCTAATAGTGACTGTAGCGATAACGAAGAAAGTACTGCGGAAAAAACTTTAATATAAAGCCATTTAAATAATTTAGAAGAATTTGGATTTAATCAAAATCAATCGCAATCAAATAAATCTTTAATAGAAGAAATAAATAATTCTTTCGAAAATCAATCAGGAAATATTTCTGACCAATCATCTAATAATTCTGAATATACATAGTTTTACATAGTTTTAATACAGTACAGGAATTAACAGAGAGATGAAAAACAATCTACGCGCCAGCAAAAACAGTTTATCAATTGCCAGGAGAATTAGGGGGGATGTACATGTGGGAGCATGAAAATGTAGTATCTTACGGTTCGAGAATCGCGAAAGCGGCGGAAAGAATTTTAGACGCGCATAGAATAAATAATGAAAATGCAGTAGATGCAACATTTAAGATCGTTAATTTTCTCATAAATTAATCTAGAAAATACCGAGAATTGAGATAAATCAACATCCGCTGAATTAAATATCTGAGGAGTTGGTAGGTTATCATTAGTGTAAACTGAATTGAAATAATCTGCAAAAATATCTGCAATGTCAATGCCATTATGTACACTTTCATCATTGTGAAGAAGGTTATTCGGTACTATCAGGCCACTGCAACTGTTACTGTTAATGAAACGCCAGAAGGTCCCAACATCGGATTCGATTTTATTTTCAATTTTCTCAATATAATCAGTGTACAGAGCACTACTGAAACGGTTACATTCGGTTCTTATTGACCTAAAAGCCTCATAATTTCTTAAGGTTTGATTCTGCTTATAGCGTTTGTGCAAAATTTTTTTCTGTCGAATAAGTTTCTTTAATTCAAAATTAAACCATCTGGGAAACGTAGTAACAAAAATTTTTTTTTTCGGGACATGTTTATGAATGATGAAATTTAAGTGATAATATAAATGTTCTACGGAGGTATTAATATTTGGGTTAGATAGTTCTAAGGTCCAATCCACCTCAGCTAAGTATTCATTAATTGCTTCATAATTTGCGTTTTTAAAATCCAGATTAAAAGAAGTTTCTGTTTAATAATGTAGACCACCCTCTGGATTTCCCTCTATACTTAAAGGTGGATGATGTGAATCACAACGTACTAGAGGGTCGATCGCAAGTTGAGTGGAAAGATTGTTAATATTTGAGAATATTAGATCCAATAAAATGCCATTATAATTTAATAATTCATTCATTTGATTAAGGTTTAAAAAACCAAACTCATTTGCAATCAACTCTCCCGCCTGCTGACTCACATTTTTGACAGTTAACTCAGAATCAATAGAAACTCCCAATCCCTCATTATACCAAGAAATCCCAGGAAGGTTATAGTCGCCCTGGCAAATAAGCGTCACCGATTGCGGACTAAAAAGGTGCCGATAAAGTCCGCATTTGGTACCGAATCGGTCCTGACGTTAGAAATTAAAATTCATATGTTCCAATTAACTTGTACAGTATTTATTTAATGAAATTAGTTAATTCTGTAATCATTTTAATAAGTATTATTTTTTATTATTGAAAGAAAAAGTAAAAAAAATGTAAAATTTGAATTCTATATTTTTTAATTTTTCTTTCCTTAATAAAAAATAATACTTATTAAAATGATTATAGAATTAACTAATTTCATTAAATAAATACTGTACAAGTTAATTAGAACATATGAATTTTAATTTCTAACGTCAGGACCGATTCGGTACCAAATGCGGACTTTATCGGCACCTTTTTAGTCCGCAATCGGTGACGCTTATTTGCCAGGGTCACCTGCTAATAAAATTTTCGTACATTGTGATTGGTCCATAATAGATTTTACTGTTTGTATATGATTCTGATAAATATCAAAGGGCGACGAGGGCGGAATTTAGTCGTAATGCAAACCTAAAGATTTTAGGTAAATAATTAACTAGTTCCTAATGCGCAGTAAATCAATATCATTAATTCTTATGCGCACTTGATCATCATGTTCATGACGCATGCGTACTAGATGTTTATGGCAATTACACATGCGCAATAATGCTCTATGGCAATTACACATGCGCAGTAATGCTCTATGACAATAGTACATGCGCAGTAAAGCAGTATGGGATTTAACTAAGCTTAGTAGTTGGTACTTTCTTTTAATTATGTGAGATAATTTTCTCAACCCCCCCCCACTCCACTTATTTTGTAAAATTTGTAAACTTTTCTAAAATTTTATGTTATTTTAATTAAATTTAAAAACATTTTAAAATTTGTAAAACATAATTTTTTTTGTCTTACACCTATAAAATCTAATAAAATTGAACACAAATGTTTTGGAATGCTGATTCTCTACGTTTTTCTTATAATTAAAGGTGGGAGGTGTTAAAATTTATCAACATACTATCAGAATATTATCATGTCAATTAAAAAGTAAAAAAATTTTACATTTAAAGGCGTATTTTCTTTATATACTTGACATAAAATTTATGATAACCCACCGGTCGTTTCATACATTTAAAAACCTTTTTCTTGGGGTACGCGGGGGGGGGGGTGGGTTTAAAATTAATCAACGTACTATTAGAAAAGCTTACAGAAACCTACTGCGCATGCACAACTACACGAAAAAAATAACTTTTGAAATATTTATAAACTTCATTCTTGAATTTGAGGCAAAGAAGCAAATTTAGTCGTAATGCAAACCTAAAGATTTTAGGTAAATAATTAACTAGTTCCTGAGAAATTTTTAAAGATTAAATGAAAAGTAAAATTTATATTTTAACTTCTTTCAGTCTTACTTTAAACATGTCATTTACCTGTAGATTAGTGATTTAAATGAATTATTTTAAAATATGAAACAGAAAAATCCTACGCTAGAAGACTTGAACTTGCGACCCCTCTCTCTAAAGCCGCTTACTGTATCCACTAGGCCATTTACGCAGTTGGAAGTCTTTACAAATAGGTTATATACAAAATCTTTTAATTCATAAAAAATCCCCCTATACTTCGTTATAATTATATTTTTTGTAAAGACACTTTAAAGTTTAATAGAATTTTTTTACTTCTTGGAAGAATTGAAGAATACCCTCATATTATTATTCAATATTATAGAAATTTTAATATTAATAATATTTAATAACACTATTTATTAGTTATTTAAAATTAATAATGCAAAATACTCATTAACAATTGAGAATGCATTATGAAATTAAGGTTTTCGTTAAAATGCAAAACAACATATTCATGAAAAATAAAACTTAAACTAATATTTAGTAACTTTTTTTTATTGATTTCACGAAACAAAACAATAACTTCCTTTCAATGTTTCGAAACAAAAAATTATGCCTTAATTAAAAAAAAGATTGGTTTCATTTTCTTTAATAATACAAAATATATAATTTTTTTTAGAGTAAAAAAAAAAAAATAATTTATTGATAGTTTTTAAATGTACTAACCATATCACAGTAAATAATCAACATTTAAAAATTAAATGGGATATTTATTAAAAGTATTTATTAATGGAAACATTAAAACAATTATAATTAAAATATCGAAGCCAAAACTGACGAATTCGTCAAAGGTGCGAATAAGTTCTATTACGTAGAACGTACCCTGCACGTATTGTTAATTTTTACAAATATTTTTTTAATTTATAACCGTGCTTTTGATATTAGAAGCATGGTTTTACGAAGCACATTGTTTCACAATTGCAATACCAAAAGATTTATCCATATCTTTAAATGATAAGTATATATTTTCGGAATTTATAAAATTATAGTTTGGAAGGATGAATTTGACACTGATTTAATATTGATATTAATATAAAACTAATTTATTTAAAATTGTGTATAATTCATCGTAATATTATAACACTCTCTTATTAAAAACAATTTTAGTATATTATTTGATTTAAACAAAATTATTAAACAATTTATTTTGATATTAATAATATTAATATTACTAATTAATAAAAAATTCTTAAAGCAAAATTATAATCTTTATATATAATTTTCAAAATATTTAAAAATAACAACAATAAAATAAATGATAAGTTCATCATAGTTTTTAATATTTAAACTTAGATAAGCAATTTCTTTATCAATAAATATAATTGAGCGAGCGTTAGCGAGCGAATTAACATCGCTAGTTCCTGAGTATGTTGCATCATTTTAGAAGTTAAATATATTTTTTTTGTTGATTTTGAGTATTTATCTCTGATAACTTTTTGTTTTTTTCCTAAGAGGTGGTTTTTTAGGGTTGATTAAATTAATTTGTCAATTGAAAAAAATTAGAGGGCATATTCCTGAGTATGTTCTATTATTTTAGAACTAGATTATAATTTTTTTGTTGATTTTAAGTATTTCTCTGTGATATCTGTTTCTTTTTTTTCTAAGGTGTGGTTTTTTAGGGTTGATAAATCTATTTGTCCATTGGAAAAATTGGGGGTAAATTCCTAAGTAAGTTTTATTATTTTAGAAGTTGAATATAATTTTTTTGTTGATTTTGAGTATTTATCTCTGATATTTTTTCTTTTTACCTAAGGGGTCGTTTTTTAGGGTTGATAATTTAATTTGTCAATTAGAAAAATTAGAGGGCATATTCCTAAGTATGTTGCATCATTTTAGAATTTGATTATAATTTTTTTGTTGATTTTGAGTATTTCTCTGTGATAACTTTTTCTTTTTTTCTTAGGTGTGGTTTTTTAGGGTTAATAAAATAATTCGTCAATTGGAAAAATTAGTGCGCATATTCCTGAGTATGTTTCATCCTTTTAGAACTTGATTATAATTTATTTGTTGATTTTGAGTATTTCTCTCTGATATATGTTTCTTTGTTTCCTAAGTGGTGGTTCTTTAGGGTTGATAAATATATTTGTCAACTGGAAAAATTAGGGTGCATATTTCAGCGTACGTTTCATCATTTTAGATTTTTATTATATTTTTTGTAAAATTTTTTTAATTTAAAATTTTTTTTTATTTTATCTTTGGGGGTGGTTTTTGGTGGTTGCGGACTTTCTGTCCTTTGTTAATTGACTTTTTAATGTTTTTTATAATTAATGAATTGATTTGTAATATTGAAACTAAAAATTTGTTTGCTTAAATCAAACGGTGTTATTTGAATTTGGTGCGAAAAACATATGATCTGCTCTGATTGATGGTCAATCTGCGTAGGTTAATTTTTCGTGTAGAAATACGGGAAATCACAAAATTTCAATTTTTTCAAGTTTTCTGTCAACTATTATTAATTTGCCATCCGATTATTGATTTATTTTATCAATAATTACATGTATTTTTTGATTATAATTGCTTTTTAGGACAATTTCTGTTTTGGGATAGCACTCTATTTACCATCCTACTTGCCATTCGCTCATAAAATGACAAGTTTCAGTTTTTCATTATTTTCCCTCATAAAACAATTATTTATAAGTCAAAACTTAATCAAAACAATCAAAAGTAATATACTTTATCGTAACTAGTACTTCAGAAGTACATTTTATACTTATTTCTTTTTATATTCAGCATAAAACCGAACCGTTACCAAACTGTAACCAAACGGCAACTTTCAGTGGTTACCGTTAGGGTGAACACGGCCGCCAGGGGTCTCTTTAATCTGCTGATATAGGCATTGAACTGCATTAAACTTTTTGAGGCTTTGACTACGTTTAAAATTGTTTTCTTGAAGGCATTGAATGGCATTTAATTTGATGCATTATCAGATAGCATTTAATGGCATTTGGATCTAATTCGTGGTGTTTCACTTGAAGGTAAAGAACTGCATACAATTTTTTTCATAAAATTTGTGAGCATTCAAAATGATTAAAATGAAACAAATATCAATCAGGAAAACGCGTTAAATGGCATTGAGGACAAAAACGGAATTAGTAAGCATCTGTTAGCATTCAAATGACTGTTTTTTTAAATGCCAATTTATGCGTTTTAAGCAACCTCTTTTTACCGGGAAGGCTAATTGTGAACGCCGGTATCTAGTTTGATTTGTTCAGAGTCCCTTAATCTACATATTTATACTACTTGACTAGAGGCTTATTTTCTCAGTGTAATGTTAAAATTAAATGTTAGAAAGTAGTATAATTTACTCTACTTAACTTTTAGTCAGTTCAACAGTTGACGCCAATATAACTACTTATTGTTAACTACACAAAACTAGTAAAATTTACTACACATAAAAAATTAACAAACGATTGTTAAAATTATTATTTTAACTTTTTTGTTTGTGTTTGGCTCTAATGGTCTCGATAAGTTGCAAAATTAAGAAAAAGTTGCAACTCTCTAGCTTTATTTGATAGAAAGTTGTAAATAAATAATAATAGTAGTATAGCTAAGAGAGATCCAAACCATAGTTCCGATTTTCGCCACCAGGTGGCGCTGCAGTCAGTTATATGCAGTGGATTTTTAGCATTTTTGTTTATACATTACCGTCGGTCGGTAATGCAGATTTCGTGCGTGTTACCTTGTGTCGGTAATGTAGATTACTTGCTTGCTCGACGGTAAGGTAGATTTCCGAAATCGGTTACCCTTAGTCGGTATTACCGTATGTCCGAATTGTCTTGGGTATTCTCCTACGTCATTTTGATTTTTACCCCTACTTTTGCGCGGGAATTTAAAAGTTACCTCTACTTTTAGGTTTTTCAAGCAAGGGATTTCTCCATAGACGGCGCTGCAATCGAATCGCACCAAATTTAACTTAAAATCCTAACCTTTCTAAATTGCATAAACTGCGTATTGTTGTTAACTTTTACCTTAGGACTAGTTTGCATGTCTTTATGATACCATCCATCTGTAGAATTTGCATAAACAATAAGTTGTTGTTAACATTTATGTTAGAAATAAGTTACATGTCTTTGATACTACCACCCACAACCTACCACCCACTGCCTACCTAGTATATGTTTTCAATGTATGTATCATATGCCTAACCCCCCCCCCACCCACCCATCACCCATTTAGTATATGTTTTCAGAGCAACTATTCTATTCCTAACACCACCCACCTACCAAACTTATGTATTGTGACTTAAATTTTCAAAATAACACCCACCACCCACTTTTGCATATATGATCTCAAATGTCGAAAATCATAATGAAAACCGCGGGAGACCGTAAAATCGTGAAATATCGCACAAGAATAGCAGGTGGATTAGGGAGTGGGTCCCCAGTAAGAAGGCCGCCATTGAAACGGTTGAATGCCTTTAAATCCCGTTTTTGGGTGAATGCCTTTAAATACCTACGAAAGCATTAATTGGCATTGACATTTGCTCATTTTTGATCGAATGCCTTTTAATTCCTATAAACGCATTATTTGTCATTAAAATGCAAAATAGAGGATTGGGTTTCAAATAGCATTCGTATGAATATTTTCAATGCCGCTTAAATTATTTTTTTTTTATGAATGCCTTTGAATGCCTAGAAATGAGTTATTCGGCATTGAAATCAATAATAAAAAAACGCATACTATATGCTGCAACTGAAGATCTAGTTTAAACTTTTAGTACAATACAGACCTATACACCCGGTTGTAAATCCGTGTATAAGATCATCTACTGAACTTGTACATGATTCTGGATAAAATCATGCACAGGTGCATTGACTTGTCTTGTGCATGAACTTGTGAATGGACAGCACGTGAATTTGGAACAACGAACGTGTACATTTTCATGCACGCACAATAAAATCTGATACAAGAACATGTGCATGAACGTGCAAATGTTCATGCACATAATTTTCTATACTTTAAATATTATTAACAAATGTTACTTGTTTTATAGTGGTCCCCTACCTTTTATAGCCATTAAAATCTACTGCGCAGCCTTCACTCCCATAGATAACTAATGCGCAACGTTTAAAGTTTAATAAATAATTATCCATTTTCGTGTACAGATTCATGTGCATGTTCGTGTGAATGTTCATGCACATGAAATTATTTGCCTTTAGAAGCGTTTATGAACATGTGCATGTTCCTTTGCACGTTCGTTGTTCCAAATTCGTGTGTTGACCATTCGCCAGTTCATGCACAAAACAAGTCAATGCACCTGTGCATGATTTTATCCAGAATCATGTACAAGTTCAGTAGGTGATCTTGTACACGGATTTACAACCGGGCATAGTTTTTTATATAAGAAATAATACAGTTTCTTAATCAGGATTATTCAATTAGGGAAGTGAATGAATAATCTTTAATCACACGTACAAAAATAATTTGTAGAAATATATCTATTTATAAAAATATATACACTGAGAAAATTCTATCTGTGATGATTACAGAACTAACCTGTACTGTAGGGACGAAATGACCATTTCTGTTTTATTTACTTATTAACCTTGTTGTTCTTAAGAATATGTCTGCTAATTTTACAAAACGTTCTGTAATCTGTCATAAGCTGTACTATACTTCGCATCAAATTTTTGTTCAGTTATTATTACAGGATTAGGAGGAAAAAAATTACCTTTAAATACAGTGGTCTGTCATAAAAGAAAGTTAAATTATTACAAAACTCATTATATAAAGCTGTAAGGTTCCTTTAGGCACAGAGTGCAGTATAGACAAGATAATTTTACAGAACTGCTTTGTAAGCATTACGTACGCAACATTAAAGAAGGTAACATTCGGCAGCTTTCGGCTTCTTCCGGCATCTCACGGCTTCACTCGGCAACAGAAGACGCTACACACGACGTTGTAGTTCATATAGACGGGTCAAAACTAACTGACATGTGCTGTAATAGCTGTGGTCGTTAAGGCGTTCGTGATAGGGTCCGGTCGGGTCGCGCGAGTTCGAATCTTTCACCATGCGAATTTGTTTTCAAATAGTTAAAAAAAATATATTTGTAAGCAACAGGAGGGAGGATGTATCAGTAAATAAGTATAGGCTACGTGCGAATTGCGTACATAAATTGACTGAAAGAGAACAACTGAAAAACTGGAAGAGAAATTTTTTATATGTGAACAGGTTAAATTACAGAACTGTTTTGTAACGTTTCACGGTGAGTTTATATCTTTTTCCAAGTTATAACATAAGTATTTCTTAGACTCTTTAATACTCGTTAAGCATATTTTGTCCTGTAATTTTATCACTACGTACGTTAATTTCTTTGTTCCTGTAACATTAAATAGTGTGAGACAATCTCGTTTTTTTTATAAGATCATTTTATATACTATTTACTAAAGGTGGCGTTTCGTCCCACCAGTACCATAGCAGTTCTGTAATCGTTACAGATATAATTTTCTCAGTGTATAATTTATTTATCTTTTATACATGTGTATTACATATTATGCATATTCATACATCTCTGGTGAAAAAGACCCCTTAAGTATTTCAAATATTTAAAATAATCCTAAAACAAATATTATTTGTGAATCGTTTGTTTTTTATTGATTTATAAATTTCGTTAAGACGTTTACCGACGGTTTAAGAACCGTAATCTCTTGTTGACTTTTATTAGAAAACTTTTAAATATTTAGAAAGTTTTAACAATTACTGAAATAATTATTATCTTCTATTATTTAACTTTGTAGTGAAGTATCATATTTAAAATCGTTTAATTTGGAAAACTTCAATATCTCGCAGATGCTTATTCTCAAACTGTTAAAAATTTAACAATTTTGTTTGTAATTCGTTATTTTTACACTAATTTTTCTTTGTCAATTTGGTTTATTTCGAAGGTTGCAATCACCTGTAGTTTTTCACTATCAGGAACATTAATTACTTGTTGAATATTATTAATAGGTATTTCTGGATCTTCATCAAACTTCTGTGAAATTTCATCGTCTTCTTGTGAATTTGTTTGAATTTGTTGTGAAGTTTCATTGACTAGTTCCAGATTTTTGTTGATTGGTTGCAGATTTGCAGCGATCTCTTGTAAGTTATTATCCGGTAATGTTAGGTGATTCTCATCAGAAAGAATCTGTGTGATTTGTTCTTGTACAGTTCCATCAAGTAGAATACCATCAACAGTTTTTTCAGAATCTCCTTGAGGATTACTGCCAATAGCCTTTCGCACATTTTTTGGTTTAAATGCATTTTTCTTTGTTTCTTTAATTTGTAAAATTTTCTTTGCCACTAATTTTTTATAAGTAGAATCGGCCTCCATTTCAGCTTTTTGGGGATCAAAACCTTTTTCAGTAAGTAACCAATGTTGGTAAATATCTAAAAAATAAAGATACGCAATTATGAATAAAGTGTACTTTGGAAATTAAAATAAAAATTTGCAAGAACGATTTTTTCCATTTTTGGAAGGCCAATAATAAAACACATTAGTCACATATGTAGTGGTGTAGCTACGTTTCGATGGCTTAATTTGCCATCCTCTTCAGGCTTTTAAAAAAAAATTCAAAAACTATTCACATGACAAATTGTCAAAATATTAAAATTTTCGTCAAAATACTTTAAAATCATTATCGTAGTTGACTAAGTCACCTCGTGTCACAACGATCGTGATTTTAATTTAATTTTAATTTATATAACGATAATGATTTTAAAGTATTTTGACGAAAATTTTAATATTTTGACAATTTGTCATGTGAATAGTTTGTGAATTTTTTTTAAAAGCCTGAAGAGGATGGCAAATCAAGCCATCGAAACGTAGCTACACCACGACATATGGGACTAATGTGTTTTATTATTGGCATTCGAAAAATCGCAAAAAATGTTTTTGCAAATTAAAAAGGAAGCGAAAAAAATTTCTCTTTATAAAATAAAAATTATATAATGATGATTATGAAAAGTTTTGAAGTAAATTGAATGGTTTTCTTAGGTTCTTATCCATTATTTTGACAAAGCATTGTTCTAATTCATTCGATTTTTAAAATTCTCAACTATCAATTTTCAATAAATTTTCAATTGATTTTAAACATATTATATATATTTTTATTTTATAAAATATCATTGGGGCCAACATGAAATTTTTACAATGCATAGTGCAATGATGAATTTAGATTATTGCAAAGTTGATTTAATTTAATTTTTTTTTACTTATGTAAATTGTAATTTACAAACTATTGATAATAATTTTTTTCGTTTATTATTGCTTTTTAATTTTTGCTATTTGGATATGGGTTAAAAAAATCATGGTTGCTACAGAACCTGGAAAACCTGGAAATGTCAGGGAATTTACAAATGCAACCTGGAATTTAATTAATTTCAGTACTTTTTCTTCATTTTTCCAGACAAAAAATCCCAAAATTTGTTGTGAAAAACCTGTAGAAGTCGGAGACTTTTTAATTCAGACTTCAGTATCAACCATGTAATTATTGTCATGAATATTTAAATTTTTGACACAAGTTTCAATTTATTTTTGTTATTTTTGAATTATTTTCTTCAAATTTCAATTACTTTTGTTATTATTTGGGTATTTTGTCATTTTCCAATTATTTTCTCCATATTTCTATTATTTATGTCATTTTAGAATTGTTTTCTACAAATTTCAATTATTTTATTCAATTTTTTTATTGTCTTGAATTTTAAAATTTTTTACACCAGTTTAAAATTATTTTTTCAAATTTCAATCATTTTCATCATTCGTTTTATTATTGTCATCAATTTATTCATTTTTTATACCTTTTTCAATTATTTTCTACAAATTTCAATTATGGTTCTGAAACTTGAATTACTCTTTACGTTTTTAATTTTTTTTTAACATTTTTGAATTATTCTCTTCTAATTCCATTTTTTTTTTAATTCAATTAAGTTATTTAATTTTCAATTATTTTCTTTAAACGTAGATTTTTTTTTTAATTTTTCAATTATCGTATTTAATTTAATTTTTATTCCAGCTTTTGATTATTATTTGTGTTATTATTCAATTAGTTTCTTCACATTCAAATTATTTCGTCAATATTTCAATTATCGTACTGAAAAATTTATTTTTTTACACCAATCTTAAATAATTTTTACAAATTTAATTTTTTTTCATTCTTCAATTATTTTTTTGGAATTTCAATTATTTTTGAAACTTCTAAATTATTTTTTTCAAGTTTCAATGACTTCGTTTCAATTTTTGTCTTTATTTTTTTATTTTTAATCAATTTTTCATTTATTTTTGTCATTTTACAATTTTTTTTAAATTTGAATTGTTTTTGTTATTTTTAAATTATTTTCTTCAAAATTTATTTAATTTTTTCATATTATTATTATAAAATAATTAATTATTAATACCTTTTATTGCTAAAACAATATTTGAGTCCAACCGTTGAATAGATTCGTCTGTTGGGTTGCTTCTATTGCTACCCTTGCCTGAGATGGTGCTATTTGATAAAGTTTCATATCCACAAACAGCAACTAAGATATTCTTTGGAAATGTCTGTATTCTTCCATTTGGAACAGTGGCACAAGCTAAGGCATAAGCGTCTGTGGATATCCAGATATTACGACCCAAGTGAATCTGAAATAATTATTTACATTTACATGTTTCACAAAAAGGGATTTTGGAAATTGTTTAAAAAAGGATTATATTAAATGTTATACATTCAATTTTTAAAATTTTTTTGTTGGTTAATTACTCTTCTTTTTTCAAAAATTAATGTTTTTCCCATTTTTTTCCTTGAGGTCTTGTGAATAATTTTCCATAAGTAGAAACTTTTAAAAAATGCTAAAATAATTGAAGTAAATTTGTATTGTGAAACAAAGTATTTCAAATCACCTATTTTTAAATTGAAAAGAAAAAAATTTTTTAAATTCATTTTAAACATTCAAAAGTTGTATCATTTTCAAATAAGAGAAATGAGTGAACAAATTTTTTTTTGAGGAGAAAAAATATATCTATACTTAAATACACTTGACAATTTTTGTTTTGTTTTATTTGAAAATTTTCAGTGAAATTTGACTAATTCAAAACCTAGAAAAGCAGTCACTGAAAATGAGTAAAATTTGATTGATTCAGATTTAGACAGCAGAGAAATCTTACTATATGTTTTTAATCAATCAAAATCATATTACAAAAATCAAATATTTTTATTTAAAACTTTCTTAAGTTATTCATAATAAAAAAAATTGGTTTTTTAACTAACAAAAAGTCGTAAAAGAAATTTTCTAATAATAAATGGATATTTGTGTTTAAATATGTATCAAAAAACGTGAATTTTTTCCCTTAAAAAGGTGACAGAAAATTGATAACAAATAGAAGAAAAAAAATATTACAGAAATTTAAGAAAATAATTGAAAATTAAAGAAAATTATAAAAAATTAAAGAAACAAAATATTAAAGAAATTTAAGAAAATAATTGAAAATTAAAGAAAATTATAAAAATTAAAGAAATAAATTGAAATTTCAAAAAGTAACAAATAATTTAATAATTTAATTAACAAAAAATATCAAACTAACGAAAATAGTGGACAATTTGAAACAAAATTCGAAAAATGGGTAGATTAATACACAGCCGAACAAAATAATTGAAAAAATTAAAGAATAATTTTATAATTTGAAGAGAATAATTTGAAATTGAAAAAATTGTAGGAAATTGTTGAAAATGTCGGAAAATAATTAACTATTGAAAGAAAGAATTGAAAAATGACGAGAATAATTGGAAAATTGAAGAAAATATCTCAAAATTGACGAAATTAATGTGACAATTGAAAACAGATTTTGAAAAATGTCTAGATTAATGAACATCTTAAAAAAAATTTTAATAATTGAACAAAAATTATTAAATTTAAACAAAATAATTGCAAATTGAAAAATTATAAAAATTATAGGAATAATCGTTGGAAATAATTGCACATTTAACAAGTAGATTGAAAATATAAACAAATAATTAACATTGAACAAAATAATTGTAAACTAAAAATTTGAGAAAATCATTAAAAATTGAAGAATTGAACTGAAATTTAAAGAATATATGTAATTGAAAGTTAAAAAAAGTAATTAAAAAAGCCGAGAATTATTAAATACATTAGAAAATAATTATAAACTGCAAAATGGAATTAAAATTTTATAAAAATTAAAAATGGAAGGAAAAAATTGAACAACTTGATTTAAAATTGAAAAAACTTATTGATAATTGAAAAAAGGCAAGAATTTTTTAATAATTAAGAAAGTAATTGAAAATTGATGAAAGGAATTGAAATTTGAAGAAAATAATTAAGAATTGAAGAAAAAATTCGAACATTGAATTTGAATTTTATGAACATACTTCGAAATATTTACAAAAGAAGTATATATTTTTAAGCCCAAAAAAGATGAAAAATCATCGAAAAGGTGAAAAAGGTGACAGAATTGAAAAAAGGTGAAAAGCAGACCTGTCTATGACGCCAGTGACTTTCAAATTTTGTGGTAGCAATGTAATGTCAATATTCACAAAGATTTATACGTATTATTTGTGAATATCCCAGATAACATTAGTGAGCAATAATTGCTTGCAAAAGTCACTCATGGCGTGCAACTTAACCTCATTTAGTGAGAGCACTAAGCACGCAGATGCGTCCTCAATTGAGACACATTTGTGTTGAACGTCGTGCGGAGCACATGCGTGTGGACAGCATGCAAGCACCGAGTGAGTGCATATTGCAGATCACAGAAAATGGTTGTAAATAAATTATTTTTTATTGTTTATTGAAAAATAAACAGTTTTTTCTCAGAGTAATGACATTGATGAGTTGAAAACTCATTAATTGTTGAAACTGGTCGATGGTGGCGCTGGTATTCATAGACCCGAATTCAATTAAAATGCATTGGATAACACACAAAAACGTTATTTTCGCTCATTACAATTAATTTATATTTTAATTATGAAGAGAATAGACCTTTTCATTTTAGTTGCTGTCTTTTTTCAGCTCATCTAATGGTACTTGCATTAGAAGAAAACAGAAAAATTAAATGAAGGTCTATGTATTGTGTTGCACTCCTTAACGCGAAATTCAAAAAAATTAAAATAATTGAATTATGATTATTAATTTTGTAAAATATTATTAAATAAATAATAATAAAAGAATTATTTGTTTGAATTTCCCACCAACAAGTGGAACACAATTTTCAGTACAATGTTTAAAAACTTCTAGAACTGAATTTTTAAAAAATAAAATTTATTTTGTCTTATAATTTTGTTGATACGTAAAAAGATAAGTCTTTAAGGATAGTCTATTAAAAAAATTAGGAATTATTTCTAAATAAAAAAAGTCATGAAAATTATTAAAGAAATAAAGAGAAATTTAAAAAAAACACAAGAATGAACCAGTGATATAAAAATATATAAAAAAAAAAGTAAAAACACTTTTCAGAATGTTAATCTATTTACGGACATTTTTTTAAACTTTAAATTAAAGAAATCAAATAGATAAGAAGATAATTTTAAAAAAACCTTAAACTATATTACTGAAGAGAAAAAAAATTTAATTAGAAAAATTAGCAGGGCTGATAAAAATCGGATTTATTTGATATAAATCAGAAATGTATTTTTTTCAATATAATCAGTATTTAAAATCTCCAAATGTTTATTTGTAAGTAGTTTATTAATGAAATGAAGAATAAATTTAAGAAAACAATACAATGAAACAGTGATATAATTACATATAAAAAAGTAGAAACTCTTTTAAAAAAATTAAACTATTTACGGACATTTAATTAAAATAATAAGTAAGAAGATAATTAAATAAGATAATTAATAAGATAATTAATTTTTTTTGATAATTTAAAAAAAAATTAAAATATATTATTTCAGAGAACAAAATTTTAAAATTAGATAAATTAGAGAATTGTTTTACAAATTGAATAAAAAAAAAGTCAAAAAAATTTTGTAAAATTTTAAAAAATTTTAAAGGAAAAGAAATTCTATGCAGTATAAGAACGATGTTCAAATGAGAATATTTAGTACAAGATTAAATTCACATAATATAAAATAAAAGAATAAAAGCTTTCAAAAAAGTAGAAAATTAGGAAATTTTAACATCAAGAAAATTAAATAAATCCACAAAAGAAAATTAAAAATCATTCAAAAATAAAAAAGTTTAATCAAATTAAACCAAACACATTTTTATAATATTAATCGGAACAAAAGTTATTCCAAATGAATAATTATGGCTTTTGATTAGAAGACACATAAGTTAATGTAATTCTCTTAAAATTGCAATTTTTAACGGCTCATTTTGTAAAAAATAAGAGTGTCCACACTTTCACTAAAAAAATTACATTAACTTATGTGTCTTCTATATCAAAAATCAGAATGATTCATTTGGACTAACTTTTGTTCCGATTGTTCGTCCGATTCCTCCTTTAAATAAGTTCACCAATAAATTTAGAATAAACTTAAAAAAATGGGATGATTTATTTTTAAAAATATGGAAATAATTATGAAAATCAACGAAATAAAAAGTTTAGTGAATGTTATAATACCGAAATTGTGTAAAATAATATTAAATAATTTGCACAAAAAGAGGAAAATTAAAGAAAATACAAAAATAAAAAGACAAATAAAAAAAGAAAAAATATAAAAAATAAAAGTGGAAATAAACTTAAAATTTTGTGAAAATAACAAATTATAAGATAAAAATTAAACAGTTTCGAAAAAGTGAAATCTCATAGAAATCATGTAAGAATGAAAAAAGGATTATTGTCAAAATGAAAAAAACTAACATTATTTAATTATTATGTATTAAATTAATATCCATTTAAATTTGAATTAATTAAAATTTAAAAGTTTGAATAAATTTGAATATGAGTAAATTGACGTTTGGAATTTATTTAAATTATTATCACTTAAAGATATTAAAATTTAATACAACTTTTTGCTATCTTTATACAAAAAATGTGTAAATATTAGGTATTTTTATTCAGGCAGTTCGAAGTAAACAGAAATGCTTAAATTGTTTTTTCTATTTTTTTAAATAAATAATTAAAAGTATTTAGTTTTATATTTAACCAATAATATTAAATTTATTTGATATTTTGAAACATTAACATTGTATAAAAGTTTGATAATTTTGAAACAAAGTATGTTAATTATTTAATATAATGAAATTTATATTAGCTTTAGGATCCATGAAAAAATTATAAGCAATATAACGGGAATTTACACAAAGTTAGTATAGAGATAGGAAAATTGTGCTTTAACATAAAATCACAATTATCCTCGAAAAAGTTTAAAGGTAATGAAAAGTCTAAAAATCTTATAAAATATGGGCATTCTATTTCTAAACGACCCTCTTCAGAAACAATTGCTAATATCAGACAATTTTTAAAAAGTTGTTATTATTATTTATTATGTAATTTATATACAAAATGAAGTTTGGATGTTAACCTTTCGAATATCTCAAAACACGTTGTTTCCGATTTATTAAAAATATATCTTAAAGGAAAGCTTAAATATTCTAGTTTTTATCTCCGTAAAGCTGATAATGGACATTTTAGGGGATTTTAAGGAATTAATTAAAATTTACAGTTATTTCAGGGGTTAAAATAAGTATGAAAAGAGAAACACTCTTTTAGTAGAGCGGCATTTGTCTTTTTTTAAATTTGGTATTTTATTAACTTTCAATTTTGTATATATAATTTAAAAACTAGTAGAATAAAAAATGAAACAGAAATGATATTTATAAATAATAAATAAAAATGAAATGATGTATAAATAAAATTATATATAATTTGAAAGTTAATAAAATACCAAATTTAAAAGAAAATAAATGTTACTCTGTTAAAAAAATGTTTCTCAATTAATACATATTTTATTCTCTGACATGACTGTCAATTTTAATTAATTCCTCAAAATCGCCTGAAATGTTCATTATTCATTTTACGGAAATAAAAAATAGAATATTTAAGTTTCCCTTTAAGATATATTTTTAATAAATCTGAAACAACGTGTTTTGAGATATTCGAAACATTAACTTCCAAACATTTTATTTATAAATTAAAAAGATTTTGACAAAATTCTTTTTATCAGTGTAAAATTTAGGAATTTTTCTTTAAAAATTGTTAATTACAAAAGTAATTTGGTCTTAGTAGGTAGAAGAAATATTTATTCAAAAATTGTTTCAAATAGGCCGAAATTAGCAATTGTTTCTGAAGGGGGTTGTTTAGAAATAGAATGCCCCATATATTTTCTAATTTAAATTTCTTTAAATTGAATGCGGCCAAAGTTTTTTAGGAAACTATAAAAGCACAACTGAGCCTTTCTTTTTAGTATAATTCGATTTTTAAAACAAACACAAAGTTCCTATCTCCATGGATCTATATAAAAGCCATAACCTTTGGAAGTAAAATAATAATTTAAAATTTAACGAGAATCAAAGTCAGAAACATCCGCTTCTTCTCCATTACTCTCGTGTGAATTATCGTCATCATTTTCCACTGATTCTAACTGTTGGATCTGGGCGAGCAGAACTTCGTCTGTTAATTCTTCGTCTTCATTTTCTAACATAGATGACTGTTTTTTAATATTGTTTCGGTATCTTTGTTTAGCAGCACGAAGTACTTCCAGTATTTCGTCTTTGTATTCAGTTTTTGTCAATGTCATGATTTTGCTGAGGCACTTTTTCGCTGATACTGGAAGAAATAATAAAACATTTTAGCAGAAAAAGAAACAAAATCGTGTAACTAATTATAATAAAAGATAATTGTTTTAAAAATTTCCAGTTCAAATCGTTGGTTTTAAATATTTTAGTTAATTTAATTAAAACTAAATGTCAATCAATTCAAATTTCCATTCATCCAATCTTTAAAACTCGGGAGTTATACCAATTGAGTAAACCAGTGTGAAAATTAAACTTTCTTAAACAATTTTTAGTATTTTCTATAGCCAATATGTTTTCTCACTTTTTAAATAATTTTCCACAATATAGCGGATAAATTTAAAAAAATGTTTGTAGTTCTGGAAGGATCAACATTTTTGTTATTTTTATTTTTAATAATAAAGCATAATTTTAGATTATAACTAAGCTTGGAAAAAGATTGGCACCCTTGAGCACTTTGTTATAATTTCACTTTTCTCTCCCTTTATTTAAAACTAGGACACATAAAAAATCGGCCAAATAGACATTATATCACTTAAAAATTAGGCTAAGTTAGCATTCGGTTAAATAACAATTCAGCTAAATTGACATTCATTTAAATTAAAGTTCTTTTAAATAATTAGTCGGTTAAACAGAAATTCTGTAAAATGAAATTTATTTTAAATAAGTTCGGTGACTTGAAATCAAAAGTTTTAGTTTTCTCAAAAAACAATTTAAAAATTAAATTAGTTAAATCCTGTAACGATCTAAATCGTTTACTAATTCGGTAAATCGTTGTCTCCCTCCGAGTTCGCTCTTTTAATAATCGTGGCGTTAGTGCCACTGTAAGAATTCGAATCTGCGCGGTTTCCAGTTGCAGGTGGCGCGTCGAGCGTTAGCGCAGCAGACGATGTCGTCACCTGTTGCCGGCACCCGCCAGATTGATGCGAGCGACGCACGTGTAAACATTAGTTCATAACGTTTAGTTAATCATAGCGTGATTATAGACTTATATCGTCAATAAATTGTGTTGATTTGTGCCAAATTGAGTGGTGGACTATTTTATTCACTCCTATAAAGGATTGCTGTCCAATAGCGCATTGCGCTAATAAATATTGTCGAGGGAGCAGAATTACGCCCAAGCCGCCGTCTCATCACTGGTAAGTTCGCCTCCTCTGATTTCTCTGGCTTTATTTTTCACCTGGTCTTTGCTCTCAATGGATTTGATCGTTTTCTCAATCTCTTTTACTTCATCGTAATTAACTCCTCAATAAAAGTGTGGTAAGTGTTGTGCGCGTATATTGTGTCTGCCGGTCGCGAGTCGAACCCCCTTTTCTCAATCTCTCTAGTTTGAATTCTCTTGTTAAATTATTAATTATTATTAAATTCTCGCGAGGGTGGTCACATTTTTGGCGCCCAACGTTCCTTTTTAGTGTTTTTTACTAAAATCTAATGTTTTTTGCGCAATTTTCTGAAAAGGAAAATTCCACTTGCTGTTAGCAAAATGGCGTCGCCATGTGGCTTTTTCCCGGAAAGAAAATTGCTTCTCTAAGTATTCCCAACGTAGAAAAATGGCGATATATTCGTGCGCGAAATTTCTCATGATAGACTAAAAATTTCTCTACATTTTTCGTCCCGTTTTTCTTACCAAAACACTTTAAAAGCGCACAATATTTAGACACACTAATTGCGTAGAATCTTTGTAATTTCCGAACCTCGCATCAATCTCACGCTTCATTTTCGGTTCACTGCCATTTCAAAATTCTCACGAACTTTTATCTTGAATCCTTTTATGCTTGCGAATTAAAAATTAGTTTGATATTCCAAATAAAATAAAATTAACAAAAATTTTTCCGAAAAATGTAAAATTTAACTTTTTTTTATCAATTCAAATTTCTGCTTCGCTTTTAGAATTACGCATGTAAAGTGACTATCTTAACAAAAACTTTGTTTATCAAATGCTTATGTATTTTTAATATTCTTGCGAATTCGATTACTTATTAATTGCTTATTGATAATTTACTATTGTTTATGAAAAATTTATCACGATTTTGTAATTATCTTGTGATAATTGCCATGGGTGACAAAATAATTTGTCAATTTAATTGAATTTCGAGTGGCCACATTTTTTCCCCTCGCTACAGTGAAACGCCAGACCTTTTGTTCGGGTAACGAAAACGTAAACACGGCAGTGTTTACATCAGACCGTTATCTCTGTTTCTTGCCGGTCAATATCAAATTTAAATAAAATTCAAATTTAAAATATTTCTCGCCTTGAGAAAATAAAATTTAAAATCGACAAATTTATATTTCTAGAGAATACGTGATTTGAAATCGAAACTTTTCTCCACATTTTTTAATTATGGTTTATATAAATCTAAGCGCTCCTTTTTTTTATTTCTTGGAAATTAAAATTAAATTTTTACTTTATTGAAAATTACAAAATTAATAATTGCGCCCTAAAATTCTTTAATTTTGATTAACATTTTTTACGAAATTTAATAATAATGACCATCATTAATTTTTCAGTTCACGAAAATTTTTCTTACATAGAATAAATTGAAAAATCAAATTGGTAAAATCGACTGAACTGATTATTTGATTTAATTTAATTATTTAATTGATTAAAGTAAACTAAATTAAAATTAAAAATTTTTTTTTCTTTTATCATTTTTCCAAATTTAACAAAATTAAATATTTGCGTTTTCGAATCTTTTGATTCCGATTGCGCATCATTTACAAAAATTTATCCACAAAATAATTAATTAATAACCAGTTAATTTTTTCAATTTTTCTCAAATGACGAAAAATAAAAATAGGAATTCTGCTGAAAAAAGAAAAACCCAAGAAGCACGAACTCAACAGAACGTATTCAAACGCTCGAATATGATTCCTCGATCACCCCCAACCGGCAACCAGCCCCCCCCACCAGTAGTTACAACCGCCAGTGAAACATCTTTCACTCAGCACCAACTATTTGGAAACCCCTGGCAAGGAAATGCCCCCGGCGGAACACAACCCCCCCCCCCGGTCACAACGCAAAGCGTTGACCCGGGAACGCAAAGCGCTCCGAACAATGCGCAAAGCGCTCTAAATCAAGAACAAAACGGTTCCCAACGAAACAGAAATTTTCTTGATGAAACACTAAGCGATCTGGACGAAACGCAAAGCGTTCCGGACAACGCTACGGGTTATTCAACCGGGCAAATCCCCAAAATAACTATCGCAAAATATCGGGATTCACATCGCATTTTAAAAAGATCGGCAACTCCACTAACCTCGGGAAAAATTAGTAAAGCCATTTCCAATATTCAATCTTTTGCACAGGAACAAGCAAACTACAATAATGAATTTAAAAATTCATTAAAAGATTTATTTGCCAACCATTTAGCGGAAACACAAAAAATAATTAAAACATTAATTTCGGAAAATTCTCGACAAATAGACGTGCTTCGATCCGAAACTAACCAAAATATTAATTGTTTTAAAAGCGAAGTAATTTCAGCCATGAACAATTATCAAGTAAACACGAATCAGGAAATTTTGACACTCACGCGGAAAGTCACGGAGTTACACATGAGGCAAGCGCAATCTCCTTGGCATGATTCTCGATGGGAATCCATCGATCATGAATACACAAGAGACGAGCACCCCATTCAACTCACCTCGTTACCCCCCACTCTTGCTACCACTACGGTAACAACAACGAGTGCACAAACGAGCACTGCATGGAGCACGGGAATAAACGCTTCAAGCGCACCACCCCCACTCTCCTTCTTGACTCCGTCGGTGAGAGTCCCCCCTCCTGCTCGTACCCTTCAGTTTAATGACGCTCCTAATTATTATGAAGCGCAACAGAATTTGACAAACGATTACGAGTCACAAAATTTAATTCTATTCCCTACACCAAATCCGACCCCGAATCCAATATCAAGGCCATTACCTACGCAGAACCAAATAGCTAATATTCATAAAATCATTAAATCCTGGGAATTAAAATTCCCTGGAAAACTAGATGCAAATGATTTTATTGATGAATTTGAATGTAAATTAAGCGCATCAGCGATCAATCCCGATCATGCGCTCTCCGTACTTTCACAAATTCTCGCCGGTTCCGCGTACACGTGGTTTACGACTTTTCGTAATAACTGGACTTCGTGGCCCGAATTTGCAACAAAATTTCGCAAAACCTTCGGTGACACCAACGACGACCAGCAAATTACGAACAAGATTCAGCGCGCCATTCAAATGGCCAATGAATCAGGGATCGAATTTGTAATTCGCATAGGCGCACTTTACAATAAATTATATTGTAAAGTATCGGAAAAAAGTCAGCTTGACAAAATCTACTCGGGTTTGCACTCTGATTTGATTGCGCAATTTGATCGAGATACGTTCTCGTGTTACGACGAACTAATCGAGAAAATACGCAAATATCAAGAAAAATTAGAAATTATGCAAAACACCGACAGAATGCGCGAGCAAGACAACAAAAAGCCTCTTGCCTCGCGCAGAAAAAATCAGCTGAATGCGATTGAATTACAATCATCGCAAAACGACTTAACTTCCCCCGAAATGCCCGATAGCGAATTAAAACTGGAATTAAAATCTAAAAACAATAAAAACAATAACGGAAAAAAACAAGCCAACAGTGAACCGGAAACTAACCTAAATAAATTAGAAATTTATAAAAGACAAATGGATGTCTTACAAAAGAAAATACACGGTACCGACAACCGGAAGGATAGCACATACGCTCAGGCTGCGCACGGCGCAACCCAGCCCCCCTCTCCTCCGGTAGCCACTCATGACCCGCGCGCCCCCTCCACTTCTGGTTTTTACCACTCCTCAGGCCCTGCTTCGTCGCAGAAGGGGGGAGGAGATAGTGAATCGACCGCGCAGTTCAATCGCGGCCCAGACAACCGCAATTTTGGCAACAGAGGGCGCAATAATGGTTTTAGGGGTGGTAATCGTTTTAATAACAACCGAGGTGGTAACAACAGAGGAAATTGGAACGGTTATAGTCGCAATTATGGTAATAATTACAATTACCAACACCAATTTCATGTACCCCCACCTAGTTGCCACATGGATTGCCAGTGCAAAGTAAGCCCACCAGCACAGCCATCTTGGCCGCCTCAAACGCAGCCACCTTGGCCGCCACTAGCGCCACCTACCCAGCACTCGCACCCCTGGCAAAATCCCTACGATAGCCACTATCACGATCAGCGTCCAAACGCTGGCAACACTAACCAGTCAAAAAACGACAGCAGCGCCAGGAGAGATTAGATCTCCCTGGCGAATCAAAAACTAAGTTAAGCAAAAATTCAAATACGGCTATCGATTCGAAGCACCTAAATTTAAATAAAAACGCCAATACCGATGATCGTGCAATTCCGAGTAGCAGTCATGACGCTCAGGACTCAACGTGTGTTTCTCAAAATGCATCAACGCTTAATCAAGCGTATGCCAGTAGAAACAACACTAGTGACTCCGAAAGCGACTACGACGATATTTACTCGGAATCCGAGACGGAATATCTGGACTCTGACGAAGAGCCCTCCTCCACTGAACCAACGTGCTCAGTAGGACCGAGCTTATCTTCAGTCACGTCAATGCCTTTAGCTACTCCAACTACCTGCATAGTAGCAGCAGTCGAACAGCTTAGGTACCTAGTGGATAAAGGGCCAGCACCGCCCCTACCGTCGCAAAAACGGATCACGATAAGGGTATCAATAAAAATTGGCGATAATAAAATCACAGGCCTCCTCGACACAGGTAGCGATCGCACCTTTATGTCAGGAGAGCTATTTGATAAAATTAAAAATTTAGCGAATGGCGAACCTTTAAAAGACGCAATAACACGCTCAGGCGTTCAACTCGCACAGCGAGAACATATCGCCTCGCCACGTTATTCTGCAAAATTCGATACTTAAATTAATGATTGTTACGGCGAACTGTGGTTCACAATTCTTGACGGACTTGCATCGCCAATTATCTTAGGAATGGATTTTATTTTCGCATGGGAAATCGTCATTGACGCAATCCGGCGTCATTGGTTTATAAACGGGTCTAAAGTTCGGCTACCTTTAAATTTCGTGAATGGTACGGAAAATGCACTCAACTCCATGCAATTAATAGAGCTAACGTCCGAACAGCGGAAAGCTTTGGACAATTTTATTAATAATAAATTATCAAATTTTACCTCGGGAACCGGTGTAACTGATTTGACTACCCACGTCATCGAATTGACCGATTCGACACCAATTAAATTAAAGCCATATCGCAGAAGTATCGAAGCTAATAAAATAATAAATGCTCAAATTGATTCTTATTTAGAAAAGAAATTTATCGTTCCGAGCAACGGCCGTTATGCTAGTCCCGTCGTGCTTACGTATCGTAAGGATGGCAGGCCAAGGGTTTGCATCGATTATCGTCAACTGAATAAAGTAACGAAAAAATCAGCATATCCCCTGCCGCGCATGGACAGCATATTAGACGCCTTATCAGAAGCTAATGTTATCAGCACTATCGATCTTACCGACGCATTCCACCACATACCGGTCGACCCGAAGTCACGTGAATACACTGCCTTTGTCGTCCCCGGTCGTGGACAATTCGAGTGGATTCGAATGCCTTTTGGCCTCACGAATGCGCCGGCCACTTTTCAGGCCTTGACCGATAGGTTAAAAGACAAATTCGTCGACTATGTCCGAAAAAACAAATTGCCCGAACGCTTCATCAATCAAGTCCATGCATATTTGGACGATTGGATTATTATATCCAAAACGTTTGAGGAGCACAGCTTGCTGCTGGATATTGTATTTACAATATTACAAGATGCAGGCCTATCTATCAATCGAGATAAATCCCATTTCGCCAAATCATCGGTCGAATACTTAGGATTTCTTCTCGATCAAGATGGGCTCAAACCGAATCCGAAGCGTATCGAACCAATTTTAGAACGCCCCAGTCCACGTAACCGTAAAGAGTTACGCCAATTTAATGGTTCAGTTAATTGGTACCATAGACATTTGCGCAATATTGCGAGAGTACAGGGTCCACTAAATAAATTAGCAAGTCCCAAAGTACCATGGCAATGGACTGAGGAGCACGAGAATGCATTCCAGAAAGTTAAAGAGTCGTTAAAAAGCGCACTGACTCTAGTTGCACCCAAGCCAAACTTCCCGTTCATCCTTTATACCGATGCGAGCGATACTGGTCTTGGCGCAATCCTGACGCAAGAAGAAGGAGATAGGGAAAATCTCATCACGTGCTTAAGCAGACCTTTGAGAGGTGCTGAACTAAATTATACCACCACCGAGAAGGAATGCTTAGCCGTGATTTTTGCAATTAAGAAGTTGCGCTGCTACCTCGAAGCCACCGAGTTTACGGTAATAACCGATCACTCGAGTTTGACTTGGCTACAAGGTGTACAAGACCCTAGAGGTAGGCTCGCAAGATGGGCCTTAGAACTGTCAGCAAACAAAGCGCACATAGTGCACCGAAAAGGTACCACTAACGAAGCGCCTGACACGCTCTCACGTTTATACGAGGATTCCCCTCTAAACACGTCCCCTCTAGACTTGAACCTTGTCCGTAAAAAGCCTTGGTACGAATCAGTAGTAGAACGCACAAGATTAAATCCTGAAAGTAACGAACGATATAAACTCGATTCCAACGGCGAATTATATTATTACAAACCTAACCTGATTAAAGAGAGCATCGGCGATAACAACGCCTGGAAAAAAGTATTAAAAGAGAAAGAAATAGTTCCCACAATATCGAAATACCATGACACCCCTCAGCCTGCTCATCAGGGCATTAATAAGACGTATTACGCAATCCTTGGCCATTATTATTGGCCCGGCATGCGTGAAGACGTAAAGCGTTACGTCAATCGCTGTGACGTGTGTCTCAGGTGCAAACCGGATAACTCACCGCCTCAAGGCCTAATGTTTCCCCGTAAGTTTGCCGAGCCTTGGGACACGGTTTCGTTAGATATAGTAGGCCCTCTTCCGAGATCCAAATCCGGAAAATGCTATATTCTCGTATGCGAAGATACGTTCACACGTTACATTGAGTGCTACGCCCTCTCGAAAGCAGACGGTCCTAAAATCTCAAAATGCCTAAATGTGTTAGTAAATAAGTGGGGAACTCCGAGAACTTTCATTACGGATAACGGGACGGAATTTGTCAATCGCGTCATCGCAAAATTTATGGACAAAGTAGGATCTACACAGCGCACAACGCCCGTGTACCATCCCCAGTCGAATCCGGTAGAGCGGGTAAATCGTAATTTGAAAACGATGATTGCAAGCCTCCTCGGTGATGACCATCGTGAATGGGACATTCTACTCGATGAAATTTAATTTGCATACAACACCTCTGTACATTCCTCCCTAGGTGTTACCCCAGCGTTTCTAAATCTCACTCGTGAACCGCGACGAACGGGTAGACCTCTAACAGACGTAAACGCCACTGACGAAACTACCCCCGGTTCCACGAATGACTGGCTAGAGCGCATAAAGCGCATAGACGCACTTCGTGAAAAAGTAAAATCCGAGATGCAGAACGCCAGTAAGAAACAGAGTAGAACGTATAATAAAAACCGTAAAAATAATATTACATTTGAAATAGGCTATCTGGTGTTTTACCCTAATAATACTTTATCAAGTGCCATCCGTGGCTTTAGTTCTAAACTGGCGCCACGTTATAAAGGCCCAGCATTAATCTCAGAGAAATTGTCACCCACGGTAGTCGTCATCAACGACACGCTTGGGAAAAAGATTGGAAAATATTATGTAGGCGATTTAAAATCAGCAAGAAGAAGCCGTAGGCCCCATACTACGTTGTAAATTTGTTTCAGGTTTAACATCGACGTCATGGACTCAACTACCGGCAGCAACAACACGGCAATATCTCGCCTATCCGACATACCGATCTTACGCCTAGCTTCATCTTTGACAGAGAAACCTGACGCCAACGTTACTCTTGATTTCGTCGAGGAGCCACCCTCTGGCCTCGTCGCCCTACGCAAATCAGACCTAGAGAACCTCATCATAGCGCATCGATCCATATCAGATCAACTGGTCGACTCAAAAGGGGAAGTCAAGACCCTGAAAGAAGAGCTCGATGTTGCCAAATCAACGTCCCCCATTGCAACTCTGGGAGACGTCACGGCGCATTATAAAATGCTCATGGATTTAACCAAGGACCGCCAAAATTTTTCAGACCAGCTAGCGAAAGCCAAGGAGGAAATATCACGACTGACTGGAAAATGCGCTCGACTCCAAGATGATGTCGACTCATACGAGAAGGATTATGATGATCTAACTCATGATTATTACTTCCTCGAAGATATATATACGCGCACGCGTAACCTCTTCAGGAAAACGGTCGAAGAAGTCTACCGTGCCCAAGTTGAACTGCGCGAGCCTCGATTACGCCATAGGGCCCCTGAAGGATGCGTCAACTGTGGCATAACCGGACACAGCTACCACACCTGCAATCAGGACTACAGTGGAAAGTTTTGTCAGAGATGCACCTCCACCGACTTTCCCACAAAGTACTGCCCGTGGCCACACTACGCCAAGGGACCACCACAGGTACCAGAAAATCGCCGATGTAAAATCTGCTGGAGGCCTAAGAACCTACCCGACGTAAACTGTGCCGAATGCCGGAAAAGGATGATCCAGGACGCCGTTGCTGAGCGTTATGATACAGCTCGTTCTATACCAGAACAAGTGGCGCGCTCTTCAACTCCAATAGATCCAAGGAAGTCACCATCAATCGTCCAGGCCGTCAGTAACGCTGTAGGACGTAAAGAATTGAAGGAGATCTCTGTCTCCCGAATAGTTATGCGCGATAATGTGCAATCACCAGGCTCGTACGACTTGCCTAGGTCACCTAAAGCACAAAAGGACCTCGACAAGATCGGAGAAGCCTCCTCCGCTCCAACCATCGAAGGAAGCATAGAGACGCAGCATTCGAGTTCCAAAGCAGAGGATACTGCTTTGTTAGGATTACCGGATGAAACTTCTCAACTCGATATCAACAAGGATGCCGAATAAATGCGCATTATGAAACTTTATTTGTTTACCGTTTTTGATTAAAATTATTCTTTTTCTTTATATGTCGACATATGTTTGACAATAGCACCGTTGTGTTACTAGATCTATAATTATCTTTCTTAATTTCGCGCAGAAGCGCTCTTTTCGTTTTTTGTACTTTACTAATCAGATATCGCAGCAGCGTACTGCGGGCCTTGTCCCAGTATCAGAAGCACAATAATTACTTAAGCGTGTTAGCGCCAATTATTAAAATTAATAAAAATACTTTTCTCATAACCCCTCGTTTACTATTATTATTACATATTACTATAAGAAAAGAGAAAGCGATCAATGTTTTATTTGTCAGGTCATGATTTATATATTTTCTTAATCTTATGATTTTAAAATCGATTCAAGTCCTAGTTTTCTTTCACTGCTTTTCAAAAAAAAAAAAAATATATTCTAATATTTTTATTATGATGCTATTATTTTATTTTTACAGTACCATAACCAGGTGAGATTACTAAATGCCAAGAGGGGCGAACTGGATCGAACCTGGAGGGTAACAGCGATCTAGAAGGGGGGAGTGTAACGATCTAAATCGTTTACTAATTCGGTAAATCGTTGTCTCCCTCCGAGTTCGCTCTTTTAATAATCGTGGCGTAAGTGCCACTGTAAGAATTCGAATCTGCGCGGTTTCCAGTTGCAGGTGGCGCGTCGAGCGTTAGCGCAGCAGACGATGTCGTCACCTGTTGCCGGCACCCGCCAGATTGATGCGAGCGACGCACGTGTAAACATTAGTTCATAACGTTTAGTTAATCATAGCGTGATTATAGACTTATATCGTCAATAAATTGTGTTGATTTGTGCCAAATTGAGTGGTGGACTATTTTATTCACTCCTATAAAGGATTGCTGTCCAATAGCGCATTGCGCTAATAAATATTGTCGAGGGAGCAGAATTACGCCCAAGCCGCCGTCTCATCACTGGTAAGTTCGCCTCCTCTGATTTCTCTGGCTTTATTTTTCACCTGGTCTTTGCTCTCAATGGATTTGATCGTTTTCTCAATCTCTTTTACTTCATCGTAATTAACTCCTCAATAAAAGTGTGGTAAGTGTTGTGCGCGTATATTGTGTCTGCCGGTCGCGAGTCGAACCCCCTTTTCTCAATCTCTCTTGTTTAAATTCTCTTGTTAAATTATTAATTATTATTAAATTCTCGCGAGGGTGGTCACAATCCTTAAAAAGAGAAAACAGATGAATTAAAAGAAAAGTTTCCTAACGTTCAAAAAGTTTTGATTTCTTTATCTAGCTATTATAAGCACACTTTTATAGAATTTTAACTTTTAAGTTACAGCGAAAACAGTCAAGTTTCTAGGGTATGTGAGAGTTCAGAACTGGGAATGGATATAAGGTAGTCAGCTTTTTTAGTTTTTCATCAAACCATTTATTAGCTTAATCCTCGGAGAGTATATGATATTATGATCCAATAAATAAGAATAAAGAAATAATAAATATTTTAAAATATTTTTTGTCTCTTTGGTATTTCAAGTAAAAAATAGAAGGAGTAGTTTAATTCTTAATATTTAAAAGACTTACAATATAAAAGATTTGACATCTTGGTGTTGCCAAACTGTGTCGTGGTTGTGCTTCCATACCACGTCAACTTGGTCACCAACTCATCAACCATTAATAATTTCAAGCAGTAGCTTAAGTATGGTCGAATTTTTGATGCACCTATGTTTAGTAGATAAGTATGCTGAAACAAGAACAAATTTTTATTTATCAAATCAAAAATAGCTATTTATTTAAGAACATACACGGGTAACAAAACCCATTAAAGTAATATGCAATAAATTATCAAAATTATTAACAAAATATAAAATATTAGCTACAAATATATTTTGTAAAATCATTTTTAAAATTCATATTTTTCACAATTTGACCTTTCAATTTTCAATTAACAAACATTTTGTCGCGAATTTTAAAACTGACCAATTGAAAATTATCAAGTAAATTGTAATTAGTTAATTTCAGAATTTGAGTAAAAATCTTTCTGTTGTATGTTTCTCAGGCCATTTGTAATTTCAAATGAATGGAAATAAAAATCAATGGTTGCAAATAAAGTATATGTGAAATGACAATTTGATAAAATGGATATTTTTTGTATTTTAAAATTTGGTTAAATTGGATTTTTTTTAAAAAGTGTGTTAAAAAAACCTTGTAAAATTAAAATTATATTGAAGATGAGTTCGGTGACATAAAATTTATGTCTAGTAAAAATTCGAATATATTGAATTTCGATTGAAAACAAATTCGAAAAAGGATAGTTGGCTACAAGAAAATTATATTTAATGAAATTCTGTCAAACGAAAATCCTAAACAATGAATTTCAGACGTTATTCATGCGCTTCTTTAATGGTTAATTTCCCAATTTTTTCAATCACTTTTTAAAAATCTGTCCATTTCTCGGTCTAATCGACACCCTGATATTCTGTAAAACATTTGGTTAATACCGCGCATTTTCAAATTCCGTAAGGGCTATGTTGAAGGGCAAATTGCACTAAAAGTAACTTTTAAAGGATTTGCAGATACGCGGCATTAACCAAGTGTAGATGCGCGGTATTTCAGTAGCTCCAATGATATTTTGTAAACTTACGATGTTTAACTTTTTGGTATAGAAACAAAGAATATGTCGATTTATCTGGTCAAACTTATGTAACGAATCGATTTATTTTGAAAGTTAATACTTTTTTAATTGTATTATAAAAAACAAAAAACATTTGTTATTAGGGGTCATCCACATATCACGTGATATTTTTAGGGCCGGGAGGGGGGTAAGCAAAATATCACGGTCCATGAAAATTTAATTTTTTAACTATAGACAAAGTATCACGTAGGGGGAGAGGGGGTTCAAATTAGCTCAAATCTGTATCACGTGATATGTGAATGACCCCTTAACCATTTAAAAGTTTTTGATGTTTCTCTATATTAGTTTAGTGTATAGCATACTCTAAAAAACATTTTTAATTTATATAGTTCAAATAAAATTTTAAATCTTAAAGACCATTCTGTTAAATATTAAAAAAGGTTAGGTTAAAGTTAATTTGAAATAAATGTTTAGCACCAATTAGGTAAATTGTCACAAAATAAAAAACTATAAATTTATTTATTTTAAATAGAATTGAATAAACTTTTATATGATTTTCGAAAAAATTGTTTAACTTTTAATTTGACGGAGTAAATTTTTTGCAAATAAAAACCGTCTAGTAATGAAGGTATTTACCATTCGATTAATGCGGTCGTCATTGTTCGCAGCTTCAAAAGTTGTGAAATCCTCGAGAGTTTCTAATGGAAACCCTTCCATCCCTTGAAAGAGGGTGTGTTTAAATTCTTCTGCAGTGACATTTTTTGTTAAGAGGTCAATTAACTTTCCATTCTGGTCGATTATTTTTTCGTTTTGAGCCTTTAAATCATAAATTTGTTCTACAAGCGCTTTATTCATATTCTCGGTATCTCTAAAATTATAAGAAAAATTATATAGTATCGCTATCCAAAACAATGACATTACATTTTTTAATGCATAGTAAACTGGTTTATACAAAATGAAAAATATAATTACGAGAGTAAAGTGCTCGAGCTTTTTCGTTTGGGAGATGAGTATTTTTCTCTCTTTCAAGCGAAAAAGTAGAGAGATGAGAGAAAAATACTCACCTCCCAAACGAATAAGCACGAGTACTTTACTCTCGTAAATATATTTCTCGTGTGAATAGTTTCATTGTTTCCTTAAATCTTTATATAACTTTAGTAATTTCATAGTAAATGTTTTGACTTTTTCAAAGAACTCATGGTAATTATTATGTCAAAAAAGAAAATAATAACATATCTTTGTAAGCGCTGTTAAAAATCAACATTAACTTTGAAAAAAATTACTTTATGAAAGTAAGTCCTTGAAATTTCTTTCAATAACTAATAGAAGGCTACTCATTTAATCATGCGTAAAATAAGCACAGACAAATTGAGAATTCATCTCAATTAGCTACTATTTTGTGCATGTGAGGTTTTTAAATAATAAAATTTGTATATCGGGTTGTTTAAGTTGTCTTCATGTTCACATAGGTTTTAATGGCAGTAAATTTATGAAAAAAAACAACTGACTTCGAAGACTTTTTATATCATGAAATTTTATAGACAAAAATATTTGAATTCAGTTTTTCTAATTATATAGGTACACTGATCGCCAGATATGCTTTAACATATTTCCATTGAACCTACGTGTTAAAATGTTAAAGCATATCTGGCGATAGCTGTACATAACCTTAAGGGGTTAGGCCACTGTAGAAGGCTAAAAACTAATGTCTTTTGCGATTTTTTTTTTTTTTTTGTAGAAAGAAAAGTTGGAGAGTAATTATATGTAGGGATGTTTTTAGGCATCTTTTAAAATTTACAAAAAAAAATTTTTTTTAAAAAAATAATACAAAATGTCACTTTTAGAGATATTCGCGTGAAACGGTTTTTTTCTAGGACCTCCACTGCACGCAGTCTACAAGTTTTTAAAATGAATATAGGAAGAATTTTGGAGTAAAAAAAATGAAAATTGTTCGAGTTATGCTGCATGCAGATTTCAAAAATGGTGTTTCCAGAAAAACGCTATACTGACGTGCTTTATGTTGATAATGCTTGAAACTCAAGATGAAAGACTTCTAATGACACTCAGTGAATAAGAATAGTTAGTTACTGGAATAATAAACCCCCCGAGCAGGTACCATCTTACTGTTTCGGAGTATCTGGTAGGGCTTTGGAAGAACGCGAAATTTCAAGGAAAAGAAAATCGGATCGATATGAAACCTTTTTTCTCTTATGTTACTGCTTAAAAAGGATTTTTAAAGCAAACAAAAAAATTTTGGTTTTTTGAAAATTCTACAGTGGCCTAACCCCTTAAGCAGTTTACAAAAATAGTTGCTTAATAGTTGTACATATAATTAAAAAATAAAAGAGAATATTTTTAAAATGATGGATAAACTTACTTTAGACGGTCTAAGATTTTGTTGAATTTGTCATTCTCTGTAACATTGTTTGGCAAAATGTTATTTGTGCCCACTAGAAAAGGAATATCTTGGATATTGATGAACCCATTATTGTTGGCAATCATCTCACTATCAACAATGTCTTTCGGTGGCATCCTATAAAATAATTTTAAAAATTTTTTATTGTGTTCAAAACTATTTGCGATATTAGAAAATATTGCAATTTGCACATTTTTTAAATATCTGATACAAAAGCTAACAAAATGCCAGACTTTGGAATAATATTTTTAATAATAAAAATGCGATTTCAGTCATTTCGGAGCAGGTTAACCGTAAGAAATAAAAATTTTAAATTCTGCTAAGATGAGTAAGCCTGATTTTTGACGTATATAAATAGTAGCTCAAAATATTTATTAATATACGAGATTCGTTATGTCGATAAATCTTCTGTTCATTCAAACGTATCAAACAGTACTGATACAAAAAACGATTTTTTTTTAAATATATAAAATCAGAATAGAAAATTTTCAAATATTTATTTGTAAATAGTTTATTTTTTAAATGAAGTAAATTATGTCGAATAAATAAAAAAATGTTGAAAAAATATCTTCAAATTCATATAATTGGAAAATTAAGAGAATATTACGTAAAACCAACGAAAAAATAATAAATTATAAAAAAAAAGCATAAAAATTAAAAGAAAAAACAACACAAGAATGAAATTGTTACATAAAAATATACATAAAAAAATAGAAACTCTTTTCAAAAAACTAATCTATTTACTGATTTTTTTTAAATTAAAAAAATAAATAAGAAGATAATTAAAAAACGTTAAAATATATTAGTAAAGAGAATAAAATTTTAAAATTAGAAAAATTAGAGAATGACAAAAAGTAAAAAATTAATTAAAATGCAAGGAAGGACTGTAAAAAAATTGTGAAGCAACAAGAGAATTAAATAAAAAGAAAATGGAGAAATGTTTTTTCTCTTAATCTGGCAAACTGTAAAAAAATGTAAAAAGTACAAAAAATAAAAGATTTTTGTAGGAAACTTCTAAAAAAAATTATATACCTAATTAATAAAAATAAAATAAAAAATGTGTATAAAGATAAATTAAAAGACCAATACATAAATTTCAAAAACCTTTAAAAATAATAAAGACTTTAGGAAAATTAAACGAAAAATATTTTTATAATATTACACTTAAAACAAGTCCAGCAATAAATTTAGAAAAATAAAAGATATCTATCTAAAAATTTTGTGAAAGAATAATTAAGTTTGCAAAAAATAGACAAGATGTGAAAACAAATTAAATAAATTAATTAAATTTACACAAAAAGGAGATTTATTTTTAAAAATATGGAAATAATGAAGGAAACCAAGGAAATAAAAAGTTTAGATTAGTATTATTGGAAGGCAATCAGAACTTGGTTTCCGAGCCAATCAGCCAATCAATCAAAAATTGATGTAACTTGAGATAAAAACTGATTGACTCAAAAACAAATTTCGGATCGTCTCGGAAAAAACTGCTTGAAATTAAATCCGAAACTCTCATCAGGGATAACAAAATTGTGTGAAATAATATTAATTCATTTGCATAAAAAGAAGAGAATTAAAAAAGATGCTAAAATAAAAAGTCAAAACAAAAAGAATACCAAACATTGCCCACGGAAATTTAGGCAAATTGGAAATTTAATGATAGAAAGTCATGTATTCAAGCAAAAACACAGTTTACAAAATTTTATATCGATTATAGAATAAATAAAAATACCGAAATATATTCAGTAATACAAAAGATTTATAAGGTACGATGTCTTAGAAGTCTCAGGCATTTCAAGAAGAACGTGATCGTATGCTGAATGAGATTAATTATATAAATATACAAACATAATACGCGACATCGTCATGACATTTTTTTATCTATGTGTGAAGTGTGTCTTAACAAAAATAAGAGAAAACGAGGTTTAGTTTCTAAACTAATTCTTCATAACGAAATGAATAGTCGCTGACAAGTAGATAGGTCCGTGAACTATCCCGATGTGTACTTCTGCCAAAATATCAAAAATATTTTAGAGAGGAATAAAATATTTTATATTATTATAAGTTGAAATAATTATCACTCAGCAGTAACTTTTAATAAGAAATAAGAAAAAAGCAATCACTCTGAGTCAAAATCTTCGCTATTTTATTTAAAACATAACGTTTCATCAGCCTTCATCACAAACGATAAAATGAGTTTAAAGAATCCTGTAAAAGGTTAAAACACAATACATCGAAAATTAAAAATTAAATGTCAAAACTGTTAAAATACATGTTGTGTAAAAGTCGATGATTAAAATTAAACTCATAAGATTGAATATCATAAAAAATACTTTTATTTCCATCGTTGCACTTCGCGATCAACTTTGAAATCCCTGAGACTTCTAAAACATCGTACCTTGTTTTCTTCTTTTAAACAAATTTTATAATTTTTCGAGTTATTAATAACCGTACAATAAAAATCGTTTTTCCATTGATTAAAATTTTCGTTAGTCATATTAACAGATATAAAACTTTATCACGACAAGTCAAAAGAGAGAATGAACAATTACAATAACTTTAAATGACTGAATACATATCGGTACTATTTATTTATTTTATAATTTTGTTATAATAAAGACTTTTAAGATTACTGGTTTATTTACTAACTTTTTAAAATAAATAATTCTTATTACTTACAACTGCTTTACAGCGCTTGTGTCTACGTTATTATTTGATGTCAGAACTCCAGAACTATTAAGGGCGGAATTATTTACAACAATCGTCAACTGTTCTTGATTATTCAAACCTATAGACGATTCGATTGTGGCACCGGATATTGGTTGAATCCTTTAGAAACAGGAAATAAATTGAAACATAAATTAATAAAAATTGAGATTTTCTTGAAATTTCACTGAAGTAGCGAATGATTATTTTCATATTTCCAGAATTGTTCTGAATTTTCCCTAAACGTGAAGTACAATTTTCTCGGATTCGTTTTTTTAAAATAATTAATAACTGATTATTGACGTATTAACTGGTTTAAAAAAAATATTAAAGAGAACTTTTTTTAAAATTCAATACGTTATATTTATTTTGAAAAAAAACGAGAACATTAAAAAAATGTAGCTATAACTATCAATTTAATTATTCTAATTATTCTAAAATTCTTGTTAAAACGTACGAGATAATTAAATAAAACCAGTTAAGATTACTAGTTTTCTTTTTATTTTAATAAATGATTTTCAGTGCTTACTTTTGATTCACAGCGCTCGTTATTACATTTTGGTTATTTGCCGGAATTGCCAAGTCAGGTTGTTTAGACGAAGATGCTTGTGAAATCCTAAGCAAACAGAAAATTAATAATATTAAAGCACCATTCATTTTATTATTTCACAAATTTATCATTTTCTCTATTTTCAATACAGAATTGTATTACTTACTGTTCAGTGGAAGGGTTTTTTTTCGGACATTGTGAAACTTCTTCTCTGATAATTTTTCATTATTATTCAATTGGTTTCCCAGACCACGACTTTTTGCAATCATTTTTAGTCTTTCTATTTCCGTATTAACTTTAACAGAATATTTACATTTTTTTCTCTCCACTTCATCTTCAGAAGTCATAATTTTGCTTGGAGTTCTGATTTGTCTACCACTCTTTGATTTCCGAAACTCCCTTTTGGCATCGCATCTTTCTTGTCCTTTTAAGTTAACAAGATGTGCCATTACTGCAATAAAATAAAAAATAAATTAAACTTTTCTTTTAAATTTTATTAATATACAGTGGAGACTCCATTATCCGGACCCCTATTATCCGGATTTTCGATTATCCGGATAAATTTCAATTTTTTTTTTTTTTAATTGTAAAGTTTATTAGCATTTAATACCATGAATATTTTAAATATTTAAAGGTAGATCATTATTAGCAGTAACCATTGATTTGCAAAACTGAATTCTATCGAGAATATACAAGAAACAAACGAGAGTATGTTTCTTTTCATATTTCTTTTAAAACTTTTTTTAAACATTAAATGCAGTAATCCAAATAATACTATTTTTTTGATAAAGCTGATTCAATTAAATTGTAATACAGAAAATTTTTTTATTTTCAATGTTATTTTATTGTATTTATTATTACAAATTTAAAATTACAATAGTTTTCATTTTAAGCATTTAAAAAGTATATATTTAATAAAATAATTTGCATTCAGAAATTTATAACAATTATTTGAGTAAAAAGAACATTTGATTTTTGTTGTTGTTTATGTTTTGTGTAAAAATAACACACTTTGATTATTGTCTTTTTCTCATTAAAGCTAACTGAAATTTTGCCATTTGGGTTGCCCAAAGGAATCCTTCCATAAAGAACGTTCTACTGTGAAGGGGATGTTTTTATTTTGACTTATTTCAAGACTTATTCTAATATTTTTTTCGTCTTTAATTTGAAAAGTCAGTAATAGATGTCGCAGCAGAAAGCGATGCCGATAAGTTAGATATTTATACAAAAACAAGTATTATCATATTCAAATTTTCCTATAATTATGACGTCAAACATTTTTTAATCGCAAGCAAGTTGTCCCCTTGGTTTGTGTTACAAAACCTACTATGCCGACTTTTATTTCAACAATTCAAGGAATATTAAATGATCTTTTAAACTAAGTTAAAATAGTTAAGATTAAATTATTTAAAATTTGAAATCTGTGAAAAAATATTGGGCATTTAGCTCCGCCGGGATTCGAATTCGGGTCTTTTAATTTCCAGTTGACTGCTCTAAACCAAATAAGCTACAGAGGTCCATGTCAAATATAATTTCACAGTATAATGTAAACGCTACATTCAGCTATGACTATTTTGTCTTAATATTTCTAATTCAAATTGTCCCAGAATTATGACGTCAAACATTTTTCAATCGCAAGCAAGCTGTCCACTTGGTTTGTGTGACGAAACATACTATACCGATTTTTATTTCGAAAATTCAAGGAATATTAAATGATCTTTTAAAGACCCGAGTTCGAATCCCGGTGGAGCTAAATATCCGATAGTTTTCACAGATTTCAAATTTTAAATAATTTAATCTGAACGAATTCAACTTGATTTAAAAGTTCATTTAATATTTCTTAAATTGTCGAAATAAAAGTCGGTATAGAAGGTTTCGTCACACAAATCAAGTGGACAACTTGCTTGCGATTGAAAAATGTTTGACGTCATAATTCTGGGACAATTTGAATTAGAAATATTAAGACAAAATAGTCATAGATGAATGAAGCGTTTACATTAATCTGTGAAATTATATTTGACATGGACCTCTGTAGCTTAGTTGGTTTAGAGCAGTCAACTGGAAATTGAAAAACTCGAGTTTAAATCCCCGCGGAGCTAAATGTTCGATATTTTTTCAGATTTCAAATTTTAAGTATTATCATAACATGAAATAAAAATTTTGATTTTTCAAGGTTAAATATTCAAGTTAAATATTTTTCTTCCAATCATGCACAAATGTGAGTTTTGCGCATTTTTAAAGAAAATAACGAATGAATCGCGGGTGGGCCTCGTAATGTTGACTAACACAATGTTCAAAGAACTCGACTTCGCACTCGTTTTTCAAACATTGTGCTCGTCAAAAAACTCGGGATTTCCACCCTTGGTGCGTAATATACTATTTAAACGTTCCATTTAGGGAGAGAGGGTGTCATTTGCATCTAAGTGTAACGTAAGAGGAGTGGGGACCAAACACCCCAAAAATTAGTGGAACGCTCTTTATGGATAACCCCATACATTACTTTTCATAACGCAGTCTTAAAAATGGCGTGATTCGGTTCTCTGTAGATAACCAGGAAGTTGCAAATTTAAGAACGATTCACTATGTGACGTTAGAGTGCAAACAAGTACAGTCCAAATTGCATGTCCCCCACTTTTCTACTTTTCTTGCACGCACTGTTTGACCAACAGAACAGAGTTGATATCTTTAGCGTGAGTAGTACCGCTTCAAAATCTAATCTGACCGTATCACTAGCGCGGCGTGTTGACAAGTAAAAAAGTGTGAGTCATTCAATTTGTATTGTATTTGTGTACACTCTGACGTGATATAGTGAATCGTTCTTCATTCTGCAACTTTCTGGTTATCGATACAGAGAACCGAATCACGCCTTTTATGACTTTGTTATGAAAAGTATCGTTCGTAACTGCGTGAACAAAGCAGTCGTTTTGAAACTCGCGCAATTTTTGCAACTCGTTTCACTCGTTGCAAAAACATTGCTCTCGTTTCAGAAACGACTGCTTGTCACCCATGTTACGAAATATACTATAATCTTGATGGATGAGGCGGGGCGGTTATACAAAAAACTGATAAATATGGTCAGGTTACGTTGATAGAAAAGAGGGTTAGGTATTAGTCGCGTGCCTGCTAGCTGAAAATCAATGCTTTTACAAAATATTCTTTACAAAGTAAATATACAATGACTACTTAGAACCTATGCCTATTATTCAGTGTTTTTTTTAGTATTTTTTCTAAAGTATAAGCTTAATTTTGATTATTATTTGTTCATTGAGATAAAAGTTTTCTTTTGCCAAGCATGGAAATATGTTTACATTGATTGCCTTGAAAGAAATCACACTTATTTGGCGTAAAATCTAGTTTGCTTATCTGCCATGCGCAAAACAATTTAACATAACCTTAAATTCTTAAGTCTATAATATTTTATACTAGAAATGCATTTTTACATTGGGGCAAGAAGATCTTTTTCTCAATGATTGATTTGAATAGCAAATTAAATAATATTTAACTTTTATTACACTTTTTCAACACTCTCGCTCCTGGGTTTTTTTTTAAATGTTGCAACTTTGATTAATAATAGCTTATTTGATTAACAAAAACTTCTCTATAACTTTACCAGATTTTATTTTTAAAAAAGTCTACTATTTTTTAAATATAAATATTTGATTAAGAAAAAAGTTATGTTTTTTTGGGATTATTTTTTTTTTAACAAATATTCATATTAAAAAAACATTTAATTTTTTTTGTAAATTAAATGTGGTAAAGTTGTAGAGAATGTTTTTGTTAATAAAATAAGCTACTATTAATTAAAACTACAACACTAAAAAACTTGGGAGTGAGAGTGTTAAAATAATGAAAGTTAAATGTTACTAAATTTTCTATTTAAATCAACAAATAATAATCGAAATTAAGCCTAATCTTTAGAGAAGATACTAAGGAACACGGAATAATAGTCATACTCAATATTCATTGCATATTTACTTTGTAAAATATATTTTTAAAAAGCATCAACTTTCATTTGGCAGGCACGCGACAAATATATCTAAACCAAAAAGCTATGTATAACTAGAATCAAATAAAGCATCTACAGAAACTAGAATCAATTAAAATTTTCTTAAAAAACAATATTTCCCTGTATGTATAAAATTCATCATTTAGTTGATGAGTAGGTATTTATTTTTTATTTAACGGGTAAGACCACTGTAAAGCACGAAAATTAGACCTAATTTTAAGTGTTTTTTTACTGGAGCAGAATAAAATGAATTAAAATTCGGTTTATTTATTATTATTAGGTATCTATTGAAGTATAAAAAAATTATTTTGCTATGTTGAAAAGTTAAAATGGTGGCCTAAATTGTCGATTTAAAAAAGTCAGTTTTTTAAGTAGAAGTCTACGGCCGGTAGAAAATCTTTTTCAATTTTTGATCTAGAACCAAAACCCAAAATTTTTATGAATTTGCAATTCAAAATCTAAAGAAGTACGTAGGGGATTTTTGGGGGTTTTGTGAAAATGGCATACATTTGAATCAAAATTTCATGTTTTTCGGTAAAAAATCGATAGAAAATTATAATTTTTTTTTTATTATTAGATAAAAATCCCTAAGTACTTCCACGAAGAATCTTATCATGTAGCTGCATACTAATTTCTAAGTAAATCGGTCAAAAATTGTGCGAGAAAAGTTACGGGCCAGTTTGAAAAATGTGGCACCTTTTTAGCTAAAAATAAATTTCAATTTTTTGAATGGTTCACAGTGGTGTAAACCCCTTAAAAATTAAAATGATTCAAAAATATTTTTTCTTTCAAAAACACAAAACAAGCGGCACAAAAATTGAATACCACGAGCTCCGTGAAGTTACCACTACACGGAGAGAAATAGATGCTACGGGGTACCATCTAGATGGTACCAGATACCATATCTGATCTTAAATATATACGGACAAGAATCTAGATGGTACGGGATAGCATCTGGATGATACGGGTTAGCATTTAATAACATAGGGACCAGACTGAAGTGGGAAACGTTTCTGAGTAACGAATGAAAATTTATTTTTTTAAACAATTTTTTTTAGGGGTTGCGACCCTTAAGGAAGTTCTACCGTAAATCGATTAATCAAACAAATTTTGATAAAACTTAGTGTACTGCTAGATAAAGTTTCTACAATTTTGTAGTTAAATTTTTGAGACCTGTAGGTTCTTGGGAAAAAAGTTATGATCGATTTATTTCTTCACTGTTTAACCTGTTTAACATTGATTCTTATGAGAATTCATTACTCTGTCACATATTTTCGTACTAAAAATTATTAATTAACGAGATAGTGATCAAAGTTTGTATAGTTAAACACAGATATGTAATGAACCGATATTGTATTTAAAAAAGGACAATAGGTTCCTGTGAGAGTTGCAATAAATTAATTTGTAAAAATATTTCACGTTTTACACGATACAGTTCAGACGTTCTGATATTTTAAAATGTTAATTTTGATCGCACATGAAAAATAGTCATATTAAAAAGGTAAATAAAGTTAATAAAGTTAATGAATACAATTGTTTAATTGTATATCAGTAAAATTAAATTTAAACCTAACCACAAAATAATGGTCTCTGTTTTGACTAGTACGCAAACGGTAGAACCTCCTTAAATGTACTATTGAATGTTTTTTTAAGCGTTTTTGAACTGAATTGGATCTTTGTAACAAAAAGAAAGTGAAAAAAGAAAGAAAAAATAAGAAAATTTTCATTCGTAGTAACAAAGATAGTAAAGTTCTTACCATTTATTTCTCTCAGTGTACAACCTTTAAAAAATAAACTTTTTTTTTTCTTTTTGGAATCGTTTGGAAATGATTGGAAACTAAATTTTATTGTTTGAAAAACAGAACTTAAAAAATTGCAGTGATTTTAAAAAATGCAGTGCTAATTTCACTCTTGCACTGAGTTCCAACGTCCTTAAAAGCAAGCGAAATAATTTGCTTCCTCATTGAGGAAGCAATAATTTAATAATTTGAAAGTTAATTGGAGAAGTTATTAAAAAAAAAAAAAAAGAATTTTAAATGAAAGAAAGTGAAAAAACATTAATTATTTTACGAATTTTTGACCAATTATAAACTTTGTATTTGTTAAATTCTATTTTGAGTATGAAAAAAAATGTTGGCAAAAACGATTTTTTTTCGATGAAAAAAGGTGTTTAAAAAATTTGATTGGGTATTTTAAAAAATCCCTGTCCAAATTTAGATATTCATGAGCTTAATAAATCATCGAAATTTTAGTGGGCTCCGTTTAAGTGTCTTCAAGATATCCTGTACACAAAAAATGCTATACACACATACATTTGGAAATTTGCTTAAAAATGAAAATTTACGTTTTTTAGATTACAACCTAATCTACAAATTTTTGATCTCATTCACAACTGTTAAGAAAGATTCAGTAAATTTCTTATCAATAGAACAGCCATAGGAAATTACTGACTAAAGACAATTCCAATTCAGGGTGGCCACAAAACTAAATTTACAAATTTCCCTGACATTTCCCTGACTTTTCCCTAACATAAAATTTTTATTATACGTAACAAACAAACAGCTTAAATAAAATAAGATTTTTCTTTATTCTTAAAAGTAGGGCTGATAAATATCATGATCTTTTTAAAAAAGTCAAAAAAATCCGATTTTTACATTCTCATCCTAAATGAGAAGGTATTAAATTTGTGCGATTTTGAACTTTTGCTAAAACCTACATTTCTCGACGTTTTGAGACCTCCTGATTCCAAAAAAATGGGTTTTACGAAAGTGTCTGTCTGTATGTATGTCTGTCTGTCTGTCTGTGTAAAAATTTTTGAAATCCATTAACTTGAGTAAAAATTCATCTATCAATTTGAAATTTGGTATGCGTTTTAAGTGACCAAAAATACAGATCGAGTTCGTTAGCCAGCTATTTTGGACCAAAAATGTCAAAAATAAAACATTTTCAAACTTCAAAAAAAAAAAAAATTAAAAAAAAATTTTTCTCTATTTTTTTTCTTAAAGTACAATAAAAAACAAACAAATTTTATTTATAAAAGTTTTTGATATAATGCAAACCCAAAAAGATATGAATTTTTTAAGTTTTACAATTGTGTACAAGTCTTGTTTGAGGAGAAGGGGGGGGGGGGAAGTGTAAATCGGTTAGCAAACTGTTGACGCATTCTCATCTTAGTAAACTCAAGTAGAAATTAACAAGAAACTAACTATTTAACTGCTAAAAACCTTTAAAATCCTCAAAATACACGTTATATATGCATAAAATAGAACATAATATGGGAAAATCATATACAGAAACACTATTTTTTTTCAAAAAAATAAAAAAACTCCCGGTTTTTTCTTCCTATTTACTTTCATTGATCACAACTAATAAAACTGCATCAAAAAATATTGACTTTTTTAAAAAATTTTGGAAATTTTGAATAAATTCATTTTTACATTCTCATCCTAAATGAGAAGGTATTAAATTTGTGCGATTTTGAACTTTTGCTAAAACCTACATTTCTCGACGTTTTGAGACCTCCTGATTCCGAAAAGATAGTTTTTTTTTTTTTTATATAAGTGCCACATTCGTCTTGGTTGAATGGAAAATTTGAAATTCGCCTCTCAGCCTTTAGAAACAGTTTTAATATTTTGAAATTTAAATATTTGAGTAAATTGAAGTTCTTTTAAATTTAAAACATTTGTGAATAAGTAATATTATGTGGTTATTAGTAATATATTAAGAATAAATTTTAAGTAATGAATATTTTAAGATCACATTTTTGGCATAAAAGAAATAATGAGACAGGCACACAATAGAAATACACACTAGTGTATTTCTATCTGATTTTTTGTGCTGAATCCAAATCTGAAGTCAGAAGTTTTAGATTGACAAAATTTTTTGGGTTAAACTTAAAAACTGTTGATAAACACGAATTAGAGCAAATTTCAAAAAAAAAATTCGCTTAGACACTACAATAGTGTATTTCTTTTTGATTTTGGGTGCTGAATTCGAATTTGAAGTCAAAAGTTTTGGATTGGCAAAATTTTTTGAAAATACCTCAAAAATTTGCTCAATAACACGAATTTGATTCCATTAAATGGAAATAAACGAATTGAATTATTCCAATGTATTTTTTCCTTCTGCATCTTAATCTAAAGTGAGAATTGTCTCTATTTGGGTATCAATAGATTCGTTGAAAAGAACTGCATGTGCACTGCAAAAACATGGTATCTTAAATTGGACAAAAATGTCTTAAATTAAGACATTTTTGGTGTCTAAGACACGAAAAGTGTCTTATTTTAAGACATTTTTGAACAATTTAAGACACCTATTTTGCAGTGTAATAGTTATAGTTTAAATCATTTTTTAAAATTATTTACAAAAAAAAAAATTCTAAGAGTAACGGATTCCTCTCATTTTGATGCAATTTAACCTCTTCTATATGGTCACTAAATTATCCCTTTCTATTTGAGAGGATTTTCCTTTTCTTTCTTCTTTTGTCAAATTTACAAATTTCACATATTATTGTAAAATTCATAATTTGTCACAAACTTGATATTTTTTTACATAAAAAATTTACCCGTTTTAAAATTAGAGTATATAATTTCCCGAATATATGTCAAGTATCAGAATTTTTGATTATTTTTTAATTCTTTATACTATTAAATTAGGTTGAAGTTAAACAAAAGAGTGGCTATGTGTCAAAAATCCTTTTGCTCTCGCAAAATTCTCTTACAAATTGAGTAATAATAGAAGAGGAATATTCCTCTGCTAACGAGATAATTTTTTTTTTGTGTTTGTTGTAAAAAATTATTAGTAAAATCTTAGAAACTCCAGAAAATGAAAGAATACTTGATAAAAACTTAAGCAAAGTGCTTTGCGTAGTCCAAAAATCGTACAAGGCTTCGAGCTCGGGTATAAGATCAGAAGAAAAAAATTAGGCAAAGTTACTCGCGTGTTATTTGTATCAAAAACTTGGTCAAAGCTGAGCGCTGTATACGAAATAAAAACTACGCAAACGCCATGCTTGCATTTAGAAAAACTCGCATTTCCCTTTTTTTTTTTCATATAATTTGTTTAAACAATGAACTTTTGATTTCATAATTAAATAGAAAATTATCATTTTATACACAATGTGAATTTAAATTCAACAATTTTTTAATTTTTATCCGGGTACTTAATGCTAACAATTTTTCTTGATTTTCTCAGTTCTACCAAAATGTCATTTCCCTAAGTTTTTCCTTAGTACGGCAGTGTACTATCTCGGCGATTTCATTTTCCTATTTTTGCTTATATTCGTGTTCTTGAGCACTTCACTGCAAAAAGAGGCGTCTTACGGTAAGACACTTTCGGTGTCTTAGACGGCAAAGATGTCTTGTGTGAAGACGTTTTTCACGTCTTAGACACCAAAACCGTCTTACCGTAAGACGTTAACAAGACACCTTTTTTTGCAGTGTTGGATCTAAACTCAACAAATCAAGCCAATCTGACAATTCTAACTCCACATTAGGTACACTGAAAAAAATGTTTAGTCATATGAACAAAAATTTTGTTGGCTTAACCAAATTTTTTATGACTAAACATTTTTTTCAGTGTATTAGTGCGAAAAATTACATAGCAATACACTAGTGTAGTGTCTTGTCTATGACACTTTTTTTGGGTGCTTTTGTAATTTATTATACTGCACGCAAATAAAGTGTCTATATTATTTTAAAAATAAAAAAAATACATAGTAATAATTTGAGGAAAAAAAGCGTGTTTAAAGTATTAATACTTACTGACATATTGTGTTAACGTACAATTTCTGTTTGTTAGACATTGCTCTTAATTGTATTCTAAATTTGAGTTTAATACTATATTGATTTGAAGACTAGTCTTACTCAATCATGGAATTGTATCGAGGCAGAAGTCAACTAATATCAATAAGTTCAAACAGAAATTGTAGTGTTTTTTAATGACATTTAGGTGCAACAACCCTTTGCTTTGAAGATTTAAGTAACTGAGATTTTTCTTTTCTCTCCAGTAAATCGCAAATATTCCGGAAAGTATTAGTATCGAGCGCGAAGCGCGAGTGCCGTGATGAGAATGTATTCCTTAAAGGCGTAGAACTTTAAGACAAAAAAAGTTTTACATTTTAAGTGAAAACCCAATTTAGAATAGCGCTAAACAGGCCAGATTAAACTGGCTCATGTCGTAGGGAGAGTATTTAATTTCGATAACGACAAGCATTCATCAGGAATGAATAGAATGAATAGAATGAATACAATTTTGGAAAATTTTAAAAAAATTAAGAAAGAAAATAAATTTTATAAAAAAGAAGAACTATGTTAAAATAAGAATATGTAGAGTACAAGATTAAATTTACATAATATAAAATAAAAGATAATAAATAAATGAAAGATGAATGAAAAAGAAAAAGAATAAAAAATAAAATGAAAGATGAATGAAAAAGAAAAAGAATAAAAAATAAAATGAAAGATGAATATGAAAGGTAATAAATACTTTCAAGAAAGTAGAAAACTGAGAAATTTAAAAAATGTAGATAAAAGCATCAAATAAATGTTTTCAAAAATTCGTAATTATATAAAATAAAAACTGAACAATGGAAAAAAAGGAAAAATGTTTCTTAGAAATAAAAAAATGATGACAAAAATTAAAAAATTAATCAAAACGCAAGAAAGGACCAAAAGAAAATGTGATACATCAAGAAAATTTAATAAATAGGAAGAAAATGGATAAATGTTTTTTTCCTTAATCTAACAAACTGCAAAAAAAATGTAAAAAGTAGATACAAAAAATAATAAAATTTGGTTAGAATATACTAAAAAATTAGAATTAATAAAAATAAAATTAAAAAATGTATGTATCAAGATATGTAAATAAAATATTCATAAAAGAAATTTAAAAATCCTTTAAAAATAAAAGAGTTTAGGCAAATTAAACCAACAATTTTTTTTATTATATTACACTTAAACAAGTTGAACAATAAGCTAAGGAAAATTAAAGAAAATTTGAAAATTTTATGAAAGAATAAGTGTTACGCGTTCTGAAGAAAAAGACCTAAGAAGCAAAAAATCGTTTTTCGGTTTATTGATGTTTTAATATAATCAAAGGTTCTTTTTTCATTATCTAAAATCAGAAAAGGTTTTTATTGGATATTTTTAAAGTTATAACAATTCAAATCTCTCAATTTGTACAGATTACCATGCGCGCTCGACTTTTGTTTTCGCTCTCCTGTAAAATAACCAATTTCCTTCTTAGGTCCCTTTCTTCAGAACGCGTCACAAGTTTGAAAAAAGTCTCGCAAAAAATAGACAAGATGTGAAAAAATATTGAATAAATATTCAAGAAAATGAGCATATATTTATTTTTAAAAATATGAAAATAATTATGAAAATTAACGAAATAAAAAGTTAAGTTATTATAAGAATTAATTAATCTTATTATAGTTATTATAACAAACTTGTGTAAAATAATATTAAATAATTCGCATAAAAAGAAAAAAATTTTAAAAAATCCTAAAATAAAAAGGCAAATATCAAAAAATATCAAAAGTAAAAGTAGAAAAATCTTAAAATTTTGTAAAAATAAGAAATTATAAGATAAAAATTAACAGTTTCAAAAAAGCAATATCTCTTTGAAATATTATAAAAAGCAAAAAAAGATTATTGATTATTTTATGATTTATCCATAAATTTGTGGGTTTTGTTTATGGCTTGCGATGTTCTACATGCAGTATTAGACATTCGGAGAAATGTAAAGTTTTTTTTATTTAAAACATGATTTTAATGCAAATTCAATAATGATTTAAATCATGATTTTAATCAATAACAGCCCCGCTTAAAAGTAGTATTAGTTTTATTACATTCTTAATAAATGTATATAAAATTATTTTATAATAGAAAAGAAAAACAAGAACATACGTCATAATTAATAAAATCTTTTGCATAGGCTATTTTAAATGACTATTAACTTTAAACGAATATAAAACCGCTCAATTCTTGCCTAGGTGACATTTCATTGTTTTCAATTTAAGAGAGAAATTTTCCCTGACATTTCCCTGACATAAAGTAAAACACTAAAATTTTACAAAAATGTCGATTTACAAAAAAAGTTATTTTTTTAAGTAAATTTTACTTAATAAAAACTTATACTACACTTTTTGGTTTATTTAAAAAAAAAAGTTTCAAAATGAACTTGAAAAGCATGTAATTATAAAAATTATTTTTTGGAGTTTTTTATGGTACCGCGTGTAATCCCTGTTTTTCAGTTTTTTACACTTTTTTCTTAAAATATGCGTTAAAAAGTTAATGCATCACGTTTACACCATCACAACTAAATTGTCAACAAGTATTATTAATACTTTTAAAAACACTTTTAAACTTCCGGAAATCTAAACAAAATTTTGAGAACTTTGAAAAATTTCAGCTTGATTTTTACGACTCTATTATTAAAAAAAAAAAAAATGTATTTTATACTAAAAAAGTAGAAAAAGGCGCAGTTTTTCAGTGAAAAAGTCGAAAAGTCGGAAAAGTCGATGTTTTTAAAAAAAGTCGCATTATCCGACCGGACATTTGATCAGGAACTCATATAACAGTCACATGCCTAGATAGAGGAAAGTTAATTTGAAGCATTTTAAACAATAAATTTGTAACTTTGAAAGAATACAAAGCTTCCTCCACGAGGAAATAATTAGAAAAATATTTAACAGTCTTAGAAAATAATTTTAAAAAATAAGATTAATTAAAAATTTGGGAAAATAATTGAAAAATGATTTTAAAATTTGAAATTTGAAAAAAAATTTAAATATTATAAAAACAACAATACTTTGAAAAAAAAAATGAAATTTCAAACAATCAAATGACAAAATTGCAGATTTTTTTTAAAATAAAAAAAATAATTGAAATTTCAGAAAAATACTTGAGAATTTTATAAATTAATTAAAAGAAATGAGAATAATTAAAAATGGAAAAAAAAGAATTGAAGGAAGCTAAAAATAATGTAGTATGTACTATTTGATCCTTAGTGTAATAATTTATTGGTTACATTTGATGCCAAAACGTTTGAAATAAAGATTTAAGTTGTATTTTTCAAGTATCTTAAAGTCAATGTAATTTCTTTTTTAAAAAATCTAAAAATAACTTAAATTTAAGATAATTGATAAATTTTTTTGGAAATTAAAAAAAAATTTGAAATACTTCAAAGTTGAAGAAAATAATTCAAATTTCAGAAAAACACTTAAAAATCCTAAAAAAGAATTTTACAAACTGAGAATATAAATTTAAAATTAAGAGAAATAATTGAAAGGAGTATATTTACCAGTTTCTGCAAAATTACTATTAAGTGGCTAGGCTTGGGCTGTAATGGAAATTTATAACCGGTTTTAGGTTTTCTAAAAAACCGGTTTAGCAATCGGTTTTCGGTATAATAACCGTAACCGATTATTTAAAAAAAAACTGATAACCGTTTTTTTTAAAAAAACGGAATAACCGGTTATTTTGAAAAAACAGAATAACCGGTTATTTTGAAAAAAAAAAACCGAATAACTAGTTATTGAAAAAATTCGAATAAAACCGGTTATTGAAAAAATGCGAATAAAACATAAAACCGGTTATTGAAAAAGAACCGAATTAATATTGAAAGTAAATTAATTTTAAAATTGATTTTAAGATTAAAATTAAATATTAAGATTTTGTTTAGAAAAATGAATGTGAAGAAGTAATTCTTAAAAACACTTTGAAACATAATGGGTTTTTTACTACAATTTTTATATTTAAAAGAAAAAGAAACCTTACTGCTTAATGTTATAATACTTTCAATACTTAACAATCGTAATATTTAATTTTATTCTTTGATTCAATTTTAAAATTAATTTACCTACGTTTAATATTAATTCAATTCTTTTTCAATAACCTGTTTTATTCAGGTTTTTTCAATAACCGAATATTCGGTTTTTTCAAAATAACCGGTTATTTATTTTTTTTAAATAACCGGTTATTAGGTTTTTTTAAAAAACCGGTTATTCGGTTAAAAAAAAAAAAAAAAACGGTGAACCGAAAAGTAAAAAACCGGTTTTACAAAAATAGTATAACCGGAAACCGGTTTTAGACACAGGCCTAAGTGTATTTGACCAGTTATAGAAAATACATAGGGAGAGACAAACAGTTCAATAAATTAGACAATCTTTATTTATTATTATTCAAATAATGAGAAATTATATAGTCAGTCTGCTTTTTCGAATATTAATTAAACAAACATTACAAAATATAACCAGTGATGTATTTATTATAAATGTTATTTAATATATTTAAGAAACGTAAATTCGATCAATGGGAAGGTAAAAACGAAAAGTAGCAATTTGAAAAAATGAGGTAAAAAGTGTTTATGTTTTTTTACCTTCCCATGGATCGAATTTACATTTTTTAAATTTATACTAGAACGGTATACGACCGGCTAAATAATAGCTCATGATTTAGATAATAAAAAGTAAAGTTTGTCTAATTATACTGTTTGTGTCTTCCTATGTATTTTCTATAACTGGCCAAATAACATATTTATCTTATTTGGCCAGGAAACTGCCTAAATAGAAACATGTAATATTATTAATTCGTATACAATTAGATATCTAAATCTGAAAAGAGAAAATTTTGTTTCGACAACAATCAAGGTTTCATTAACAATAAAAGTACATTAAAGTATTATAAGTAAATAAAATAATTTTCTTCGTTAATCTAATTTTAATATAATTAAATTATAAAATTACTAAATAAATGTAAAAAAAGGTGAAAATAATGAGAAATTAGATAAAATCTCAACATAACCTACAAACTTACTGCCAATAATTATTTCTTGAGTGTCCCAGATGTTAAAATAATATATTTATAAAACTCGAATCTAATCACTTATGTCTAAAAGAACAGAAGACACTAAAACGCAAAAACTTTGTACACAATATCACTTGTTATCAACACCTTTTCCACGCTAAACGTAAATTCAACCGGTTTACACGACTATTGCGCAGTCTATGGCAGCTATGGAGCTATGGCGTCTTCCATGTACCCCACGCGCTTTTAAGGTGCGTTTGCACCAACAGATAATGCGACGCACGCTGTGCTACTTACGTAAATATGAACGTGCACTTACGGCTCGACAATCAAGGCGCGCAGAATGCGACGCACGCCGTTTTTTGTTTATGTGCGAGCACAATCCAAACAGAGCAAACACACAATGTGCGGCCACACAAAATGCAGGCAATTAAGGTGCTCTCACGCACGCACAAAGTGCATCGCAAGTCGTGCGACCTACGTGCGGAGCACTAATGTTATCTGGGATGTATTTATAATGGTTCAGATTTGTTTCAATAACTATAGAAAGCAATTTTAGATAAAATTTTCGATTTTAATGCACATATTTGTTAGCAAAAGGAAATAAATAAAAAATAAAAACTTGAAAAACAGACACTTTTTGAAAAAGAATGAAGATAAGGGGGGGGGGGAAAATCTTGATTTTAGGTGCCTTAGGTAGTTTTTTTTAAAAAGGGGAAAGGGGATTAGGTACAAAAGGGGAGAAACTGTGATCCCTGAAAATTTCTCCAAACTGAAGGCTGATCAAATCTAAGGACAACAATTCTCTCAACTGATTTTTATCTCAACGTTTCTCACACTTAAAAGACAAGTTAAATTAGCAAATCTGGATGTATTAGAAATAATAGAGTAGCACAATTGGTGCAATTATATAAAAGATGATGATATAAAAGAAAGCTAAATGTTATTTTTAGATAGTTTTTATAAATTTCGAAACATTGGCTATAAATAATGTTTAGCTTTTATTTTTAGCAAAACAATTAAATTGCACCAGTTGTACCTCTCTATTATTTCTAATAAATAAAAATTCCCTAATTTATCTTATCTGTAAAAAGTGAAAAACGCGAATAGTGAAATCAAATGATACTATTTTTGCTCATAGACTCGAACAGCCTAAAGGTGAAAATATTTCAAACAAAATTCAAGGTTGTGAATGCTTTAAAAAATTCTTGATACCCTGATTTCTTAAATATTTTTGGAAGGTTTGAAAACCAAGGGCGTTTCAAAGGTCGGTTACATGAGTAATTAAATAAAATATTGTTGTGCACTGACCTTGCTTTTATCAATATTTTTGGAACCAACAGGTAGCAATTTTTCATTTTCAAAGAAATTCGGCTGTGAACTGCAGTTTTCTGTAAAAAAAATTAATTGTTTATAATTGGAACATTGATACAATAATCTAAAAATTAATTTCCTTCAAATTTATGTGTATTGATTCTTACCATCGCTCTCCTTGTTCTTGTCTAAAAACTTTTTCTGCCATTCCCAATTAATAGTTTTTAGTGATTCTATTTCTTTTTCCTTACGATCCAGCTCTTCTTGTACAATATATAAAGTCATTTCTGATTCTTTCAAAGACTCTTCTAATTTTTCAATTTGCTTTAGTGCCTGCTGATGTAACTTTGTCAAAGATTCAAGTTGATTTTTACAATCCTCCAATTCCTTTTTTATTTGCATTTGGTTTTGTATTTGAAAATGTTCAAAAGATGTTAAATCAATTGAGTTCCCGCCCAGCGGTTTCTCCTTCATGAAAAAATGAGCAATAACGAACAATATAATTAAAAAACATGGAAAACACAATACATTCTATTTTAAAAATCCTAACATTGCTGAATGAGTTAAAATTATAACATTTTTAAATACAATTTTCACATCAACCATAAAACCAAATTATATTTGCGATTACTGGTTTTAAAAGTAAACTGTATATTTTACGATCGTTTCAGAAATTAATTAAAAAAGAGTTTACATTATATTAAAGTGTCACAGGCAATCTGCAAAGCTTAAATAGACGGATTTACTAGATTTTTTTCTAATGGTGAGTCCAGAATAGAGAAATCTACATGTGGACCTACATGCAGGTCTGACGTCACCCATTGAAAATCCCATTGTGACGTCAGACCTATATGTAGATTTCTCTATTCTGGACTCACCATAAAAAATCAAAGAATGGTTTTGTATTTCAAATTTTTTACATAATATTAATCTACATTACAAGAACATTTTGAAATTTCTTTGTTGAAAAATAATGAAACTTATAACTAATATAATGAATTAAAGAATGATCCATTTATAAGCAAAAATCTTGATTTTTACTACAAAGTGCTATAAAAAATTTAAAAAGAATTTTTTTTTTAAAAGCACTTATTCGTTCAAGCATTAAAGAAAATAATCTTGTAACTGAATATTTTTGATTTTATATGATCACTTCCTAGAATGCCTTACAAATTTCATTAGAATCAATTTGTAGATGTCTTATTAAAACTTATTTACGTTTCAAAAAAACTTATGTAATAATAAAGCATAAATATTCTATTTAAGGTATTAGTCGCGTAAAATGATTTTCGTCAGATTTTTTTAAAACTTTGTATCTGTATTCATAAGGTATTTATCTATTAAATGAGATCTATCCTATTAATTTTAACCACTTCTGAGCTTCAAAATATTAATTCAAAGTTTATACCTTTTACATGCAATAGCACAAAATGCATGTAAAAAATGTCTCTTATATTCAATTATAAAAAAACAAGTCGTCAGTTTTTCAAATAAAAATACTAAGTTACACATTGAGATAAAATAAATCCTTTAAAAAAAAATTAATTTTATTGACCACGCCGTATAAAAAATACAATAATTTAAAAATTCATAATTTTTCATTTTCACGTGGTTTCATTGAAAAATGTCGAAAACGTGTAAGCAATACATCACGATAACTTATAGTACCTGACTCAAAATCGTGAAAATTACATATTTTACATTAGAAGAGGTCACAAGGAAGCAAGTGAGCAAGTTTGTTCTTTTTATTTTGCGGAGTTTTGCGGAAGCATTTACGCGACTAATACCTTAAACTCAATTATAATACAAACTAGTTCAAAATCCGAGGTAACAGGTAATTCATATTCATAAGTAAATTTTCAAAGTAAATTGTTTGCGTGGAAATGTAATTCTTTTTTAAATATATAAATGTCTCTTTTAAGAATAGTTATCGTAAGTAGAATTTGATTCAGTGGTATGAGAGAAAAATTTATTTTAAAAGTATCTCATCTTAACTACTATTGTAGCATTTATTTTATTCCTGTTTAGTTGTAATGTAAAAAAAAAAAATTTATTACTTATATTTCTCTATAACTCTATTTCCCAAACTAGAAGCTCAAAAGAAACAAATAAATTAATATCAACCATACTTACTGAAAATCGTTATCAGATTTACTCCAGCGCAAATGACATCGCAAAAGACTGCATTCAATTAAATTTAATATACTCCAAAATTTAATAAATAAAGAAAACTCTATATTTTTAAATAAGTCTAATCTGAATTAATCTTATTAAATTCAAAATTATAAAAAGAAAGAAAGATACTCTAAAAAATCATAATCCAAAACAAACTTAAATTATAAGATTTTACTACACCAGAAGAAAAGAGAGACTCAAAGTTTAACGCCGTAATCTACATTACAATATGATTTCATCGATTTATAAGGATAATTGGTCGCAAAAATTAAGGTAACTCGAAAAGGGGTTGGGCGCCAGTTCGTTAAACAACAAAAACAAAATCAAAAAAAATTCAATCTACAAAAGGGAAGATATACGATAAACTAAATCGACAGGTGGGATAATTCTGAATTTCAAATTATCCACTAAACGCGAAATTAATTAAAATCTTTATTCCTTAGACATAAGCCGCCATCTTGGAATATCTCAAACTCGGAATAAATCAAATATCGACACCGAGCTGCCTCAAAAGATTCAAAACGATAAGATACGATAGTCGAAATGATAAGGTGCGATAAGCGATACGATAAGATAAAAGATAAAATTCAAAAGGAGGGAGGGGAGCGGTAACGAACAACCATTAAAAATTCTCTAAACCGAAATCTCGATACTAATTTCTAAACCGTGGGACGACTAAACCGTCAGATCTTAACACGAATTCTCCAGCTAAGAACTCATAACCTCAAAACTTAATGACAAAAAAAGAAAACCAATTATCACTTAAAATCTCTGAAATACCGGGCAGTCAGGTTTTAAATGGAGATAGGGAGTGGTTCGAAAGATAATTAAGAGAAAAATTCATTTCAGAGCCATTAATATAATTTAAACAACAGATTTATTATAAATTGCAGAATATTTTCCAATCGAGAGAACTAGTTTTGCAAACATTAATCAAAACTTTGGTAGGAACAAATCAATAGCGCCAATTTACATTCGGCATTCGAAACATATTAAGACCGAATTGAAAGTATTCGTTTACGACCATTGTTACTAATTATTATTTAACATATTTTAAGGATTCGGGAAGAATCATCAAAATTTGAAAAACATATGTATAAGCAAAGGCAGGAAAGATTTACAAGTTATTTTAGGTGACCATCGTAGGGATTCTTGAATAAAAATAATTGTCGTTAAAACATAAATCATAATCCAATTTTATCAAAAAAAAAGAAAACTTTTTAACAAATAAACAAAAAAAAGGGGGATTTAATCGAGGGAAGGGGTAACCCATGCGTCTTATAAACGATCATTTCCCACTCAATATCACACATTTGACAATGTTGGTCTCATAGACTATTAAATAATTATTTAAATTCTCAAATCCACATTTCTTCGACTATTATGATGAATTTATATATTATTACCTGATATGTTAAAGTTAAACTCGAATATTCAAGTCAAAATGTAAATTTGTCTAATTATAAACAATTATTTGCAGTCCAAATTATCAACATTATTTACGAGCAAACCAAAGACCGAATGTAAGCATTCAAACCGTTCAGAGTGTGTTCTTAACCAAAAAAAAATTAATTGAAATTAAACATAAATGTAATCTTACAAGATTAAATTAAATAAATAAAAGAAGTTTTAAATAAATTCAGCTGAATAATATCAATTTCTAATATAGGATGAGAACCTGTCATAGTCAACTCAGTGGTTGTCATCCTTGACGCGAAACACTCTAGTATACGGAGTTGAATTTTATAATCATAATAATTTTATTAAAATTAATTCGAACAATCAGATTTATGTTTTGCGACAATTCATGTGTTCACATTTCTATTAATAACTCATTTTCAATGACTTCCGTACGGATCAGTCGCAGCTCTCAATCAATTTATCTACTCGGACATTATCTTACTTCAATAAAGATTGAAATATTTTGCACAGAAACTGAATTTCGCGTTTCTCAAAATGGCGTATTTTATTTCGAAGCGGTGGCCAATTGCTCGAAATTGGTCAGAAAAAGAGGCGGAACTTACACTCTTAGCAAAAATACATTATTAAAATTTTACATCATCAAAGAAAATGTTTCACGTAACACTCCCGAGAAAATCACAACAAAACACAGCGATAAGAAAGACCTACTTACATTACTTATTCCTCGAGATTATTCTTATTATAAATCTATTAATCTGTACAGCCTTTTTGGCAATTTTCTCAACCTTAGAATATAAATTTGCGCTGCTCCCACCAGCGAACGTCTATATCGCTCAATCGTCGTATAGAGAGTGAAGAAGCTTCGTTTCCGTCTTCCCATGTGCTCCCGCTATTCTCTTTCTCCCATCCTCTCTCGTACTTCCGCCTTCTGTCTCCTTCTAACTCGTACCACCAGAGTCAATTGAAACGACTCCTGTCAGGGCTGAACGGTCAAAGGGCATCGGGGCACTTTTCTTTCCACTGGAGTTGGGGACATTGCCGATGTTGCTTTCAAACTTTTCCCTCCTGGATCGTCCTCACTCAGACCGGATTCTCACGGAGTTGAGAATTTTTGCTCGGAAAATCCTCATCCGATATCAGGAAACAAAGCTACCGACGGCAGGGCCGTAGCATTAGAGTTTTGGATCAATAGTCCAAAATTAGTATTGAAAGTCTTTCCAACAGACTTTAACAATTTTACATCATTTGTATAATTATTGGATTACCAAAATCCAATTAATTTCAGAAACTTTGGCGAATTTCTAAAAATAACTATCATCTGATTTCAATTGTGTGAAGTAGGTTGAGGTTGGGTCCCCGTGGCGGAAGATTTGAATAATCTTAAAATCCAGTGTCAATTCATTGATTTTCTGCGGAGTGGCGACATCTGTAGCGCGCTGGGCGAGCTGCACAGCCGCGCGGGCTATTCAAATTCGTCTCGTGGATCTGCAGTCAATACATTGATCGCCTAGTCAGTGGCGGCGACTACAGGCAGCGGAGAGAACGAGGATTCGGGTTGAAATCGAATACGGAGTTGGTGATCTCGGTATCTCGATGTCGTGATTTCGTGGTGTGGTTGTAAAACAGCTAGCGGACGATATCTCGGTATTTGACAGAATGACAACAAAAATCAGGAATTAATATACGATAGTTTTAATAGTAAAAAGTGCTCGGCTCTGGTTTGCTCGTTTTTGACGCTCGTGGGTGGTGGTCTCGCGCAAATTTAAAGTGACTCGAATGTGAATTATACGTGGAATTTTTACCACGTCACATGGTTTTTGGGTAAATAATATTAAAAATGTCTTTTGAAATGAGAAAAAACTAATTGTCATGATAAACTTTAACTTTTTTCATCACTTAAAGATTGTGAGGTAAAATGCAAATTTGAGACAGGAATTAATATAATATTATGAAAATATATTGTTAACGTGTTTACACAGAATAGTCTAAGTTAAGGGGGCTAGAACATGTCAAATATCAGTTTCAAATTTACTGAATGATTCTTTTTGAAATTTATATTTTACCTCTCAAGATTGTTTGTAGTTTATTAAGAAAGTTAAATTTTATAAATTACAATTAGTTTGTATAGTCAAAATTCCTCCGTAAACTTTCTCATAAAATATTGAATATTTTTTCGCAAAACTTAGTAGATTAACGTAAAATATCATTGATCTCTTTGGTCTAAATTTGTTTGGAATTTGGTTTAAATTTCTTTTTTACATTTTCAGAAGGTATGAATATTTATTTTAAAATTAATTTTAATGCGAAATTCAAACGAATTTTGTTCAGAGAGACCTTACTGATACCGGTGACATTCTCAATCACATGACCTTAAGATTAAACTTAATTTACATTATTCAGATTTAGATGAAATTAAATTCTTCAAATTGCAAATAAACAAAATTAAAAAATGTAATCCTTATAGTGTATTAGAACTTACAGTTTCAACTTTTGAAAATTGTGATAATTTAGATACTGTTTTATTTTTCAAAGATTCCTCATTCGGCATGTCAATCCATCTCCATCCTTCTAAAAAATAATTAAAAAATACATTTATTTAAAACTTTGGATATGTACACTACCGGCAAGAATTGCGGAACCACATATTGCGAGATGCATAAAAAACGTTTTTAAACGTAAGAGATGTGGAAACTAAATTTTTTTCCTAGTTTCTAAAAGATAATAAAATTATAAAAATAGGATCCAGTATAAGTTATTTAGTTAATATTTGCATTAGATATTTAAAAAAAAACAGTGATTTAAATTTTTTTATTGAAATTAAAATTACTTCTGAAATAATTAATGTTTTCAATATGCTAGACCTTATTTCAATGGTTATCTCTTATAGCATTGAAATTAATTTTAAACATTAATGTGTAATGTATTTCCTAAAAAATACAAGCTCTCAAAGGTAGACCAAAAAACTTTTAAAATTACGATTGATTATTTTAACAAAAAAATAATATTGTAAAATATACAAAACGTAGTGTTACGAACGGGAAAATTAATTTTAATAAAATTATATTTTCGAATTTTGAAATTTATTTCCTTGATTTGACTCTGTTAAAATAAATTAGGTTAAATTCTTCCTTGTTCGCCGGAGGAACCAATCTGTTGTTATTTCACTAACGAAATAACTTTATTTTTATTTTTAATGTGGGTTTCGTACGAAAATCACCGATAGAAGGCGAAAGAAAATAAACGAAGTTGACAAATTGTTGCTTCAAGAGGAACCAAAATGTTATAATAATGACACTTAACAATTTCCTTTAATTAAAATTATCTTTTCTTTATTTCTTTAAAAATCAAATATTGTTAAAATATACAAAATTTAGCGATTTTACTATTTAAAAATGTTTTTGTTTGTAACTAGTAAAAATAATCATTTTTCTCTAAAATTTGAACGATACAATTCTTTTTACTTACGAGCTAGATCCTAATTTTTACCGCCTGGAAGCCGGGAGGAAAGGAGGATGCTTCTTCTCACCTGTCAGTCTTCCGACGGGTAGAAAGAGTGGAAGGGATGGATAACCACGCGTTCCATCCACTACGCGTTTTAAGATTTTGGTGCAGGTGCAATACCGCACAGTTAAGCGCGGAGAATATTTCCCTTAACCGTTTTAACCCCGATTGAAATTTGGCTGATTTTAAATAATAATATTTTGTTTAACGTCCGTCCAAAAATAAGAAAATTTGGAAACAGCTCGCGGACGGGCCTTATTCTCAAATTGTCATCTGGCTCTGCGAAAATCTATCGAGATTCAACAGATAACAATTACTCGAACTTGGCACTATCTCGATTCACTACTTGGCTCGACGAAAATCTATCGCGATTCAGCAAGTAGCAAAAATTGAGCTTTTTCCAATGTTTCAAATTTTTGAAAATTACTATTTCAAATTGAAGTGAAAAATTCGTACCAGCAGTTCACGACCGAATCAAGTCCCGTCTTGATATTAACGATCACCCGTGATTGAATAGGCATCGATACCTCGCGAGCTTCTGCTTTTATAAAGTGTCTAAGATGCATTATGATGGGATGAAATCAGGGGTTTAAGGGGTAGTTGGTGTGGGTACAGGATGATTGACTCATTAAGTTATAATTAAACCTCGATATCTGAGATTTCTATATCTCTTTTCTTTGTTGGCATTATTAGAATAGCATCTCCCATACAAGTTTGAATAAGTGTGACTTGTGCCCTTCTTAGGTTTCAGAGCGATCGTTGATCTGTATGTATTCGATAAATTCTATTTTTGCAGATTCGATCCTCATAAGTTCAATTTTGTCACGCATTTGCGTGTATTAAGAGAATGACATATTCTAATTATATCTGCCGACATTGTTCTCTTTTGAGAATTATGTATCAAGGCAGAGTGAGAAAGGAATCAGAAGGAAAAAGGGATAAACGCATCGCGCGACACTCTAAAATGCAGAAGATAAAATACATTGAAGATTTCATGGGAAATTTATGCTTGTATGTGTGCTGCGTAATGCACCCGCACCGCTATACTCGATGCACCTGACTGGGTAAGAAAGAGAAGAAGAAGAAGAAGAAGAAGAAGAGATGAAGAAGAAAACGCGAAAAGGAACGAAGAGACATCCTCCTCTCCTCTGGCTATTACACATTCTTGTGTATACTCATTCTTTCATACAGGCATAATATAGGTTACATTAATAATTATTATTTTACAAATAATAATTGTAAATAAGTAATAATCATAATGACAATAATAATAATAATAATAATAATAATTATTATTATTATAATTAAGTAATAATAATCAATAACAATAATAATAATAATAATAATGACCGTAATAACAACAATAATAACAATAATTACCGTAACAATAACCATAGTAATAATAATTGTAATAAATGATTATTGCAATAACAATAATAGTAATAATGATAATCATTATCATTACCAACATTAATACTACAAAAATGGTAGTAGCTCGTATCATTATTATTAATATTAACGGTCATTACCTAAAAATAGTAATAGTGAGAATAATTTTTCATTGCATAGCCACTATATAGTACTAGAATTGTACCTTTAAGGAAGACGTAAGCATGTGGCTTGACTGTTGCCTGTCAGTCAACGCACGTGGTTATCGGGGGACTTGAATTACATATATGTATATATGTCATATATGCAATACAATGTATCGCTGTCTTTAATTTAAATTTTCCTTTTGTCTTATAGAATAATTAATTTTAATAAAATTATGTTACGTACGTAACAATCCACCGCGGAAATTTCTGTTTTCGTCCCCGAAAACTCACGGTCCTGACCGCAGCATACTTTAGTTTAATGTATCAATTCTTTTAATGTAAATATTATGTCTACTTGCGACGTCTTCTAAGCATTTCTCGAAGAGGTTTATACAATATAATATTCTGTATCAAATTTTTGACGGGATACAGTCAGTGTCGTTCTAGACGGTCTCGGAAACACTTAGTGAATAAAAGTTTAGTTATATAATTAGTGTAAAAATAAAAAGGATAAAAATGGAAAGTGATGGAAATGATGTCGATGTTGAAAACCTCAGTGGTACGTATTTAGTCAATATTTTATTCTTTTATCATTCTGCTGTTATTTTTTTAATTAAATAGTTTTTATTCTTTAATGAGAATATAATTACCGTGGTCCTAAATTTATTTTATGGAAAAAGGGTAAATGAAATCAAATTTATTAATAGTAGTTAGCTTGATATTAATATTTATTTCGCACTACTAACGAACGGATAAAGAAAATGATTAACTTTACTCGTTCTTTGTTTTCTTATTTTGTTTCTAAAATAAAATTGTTTATTTCCAAATATTAAACTGATATAATCGATATAACACTATTTAATTTTATTCTTAGATGATTCTGAGGAATTGGAAATTGCGGAGGGAACAAGTAGTGAAGAGGAAACGACCACGAGTTCCTCAATGAGCGAGTCGTCCAGTGAATGTAAGTAAATGTGTATTATATATTCTTGGTTAACACATATATTTTTTTTTGTATTTGAAACCGTAATTAGTTAGTAGTAAAACGTGTTTTTTTTTTAAATAATTTGTATTGATTATAATCGCATCATTTTAAATTTATAAAAGCTTTATTTATTTATCTTTAAATTTTTATATACACTACCGTCGGAAATTGTTGGTCCGATCGATTGGAGCGGATCAAAAAAATACAGCTCAAATAAGACCACGATATCTTGGTTAAAAATTAAGATAGAAACTTAACGTTTAAAAATTTGAAAAGATTATTAAATTCTGCGTTAGAATACCTATTAGTTAAAATATTTTAAAAATCCAAAGTGATTATATTACTTGATGTGTTAGAAAAAAAAATTCTCAAATTTTTCAATTATCGTTCCATATGTTCAGTTCGTTGCCTGATGTAGAAAAATTGAATAAAAAAATTGAATTTTATATTGTTCTCTTCGTTGAATTGCTAGCTTTAATTTGAGCTAAGGGAACTTGAAAAATATTGAATGGTTCACGAGATATGACTAAAAACGTCCGAGCATATTTTTCTCAAAAACCTTCATTTTTAGGCAAGAACCACGTTTTTGATTGATTTTCGAGAAAAACATACTCGGACATATTTAGTCATATCTCGTGAACCATTCAATATTTTTCAAGTTCCCTTAGCTCAAATTAAAGCTGGCAATTCAACGAAGAGAACAATATAAATTTCAATTTTTTTATTCAATTTTTCTAAATCAGGCAACGAACTGAACATATGGAACGATAATTGAAAAATCGAGAATTTTTTTTTCTAACACATCAACTAATATAATCACTTTGGAATTTTAAAAAATTTTAACTAATAGGTATTCTAAAGCAGAATTTAATAAGCTTTCCAAATTTTTAAATGTCAAGTTTCTATCTTAATTTTTAACCAAGATATCGTGGTCTTATTTGAGCTGTATTTTTTTGATCAGCTCCAATCGATCGGACCAACAATTTCCGATGGTAGTGTATTTACGTATTATATTTATTTAAAATTTACAAATTAAAAAAAATTAAAAACATGTACAATTTAAATTGTTATTGTTCATTTGACAGAATTTTAATGACAATTTACAATTTAATCCGAAAATTATGATTTATTTTACAGAAAAATACATTATTTTGTTTAAATAATGGAATATCACTCGATTTGTATTTTAGTTAATTTACTTTTATTACTTAGACCAGTTTTGAAAAGGTTTTTCTAAAGTAAATGAGATAATGTACCAAAAGTCGTTCCTGTAATTCTCGAACCGGGCGACCGGGCACAGAGGGTTAGAGCGCCCGACTCGCGTTCGAAGGATCCCGAGTTCGATCCCAATGGGCTCCAAAATTTTTTTTTGTATCTTTTATTATTATTATTACTTTTTTATTTATTTATTAAAAACAAAAAAAATTTTATTTAGGATAATTTAATTGTTTAGGTCTAGTATACTATAATTAATCTTAATAATCTATTAAACCAATAAAATGTAAAAATAAAATTAGAGACAAAATTGTATTTAGTTGATAGAAATATTATGTATATATATCAGTTAGAGTAATCGTTCCAATAATAATTTATAAATAGAATAAAGATGAACATAGAATAATTTTAAATAACTTTAAAAGTGCTTGAAAATGCATGAAAATCATTTTGATTTATTTAAATTTTATTTATTTTAAAGAATTGCTAGTAATATAAATTGTAGAATCAGATGTTTATTTTTAACTTCATAAATGAATCTTATAGAAACGTAGTCAACTTCTGCTTAAATAGTGTTAATACAGTATCGGCACGATACAGATCAGGGCTATTACTGATTTAAATCATTTGCAAAACTTGCATTAAGGTTTTGATTTAAACAAAAGACTTTTCTAGATTGTAGTGTATCAATTTTGATAAGTCTTACATTGAACAGAAATTCGTTTGTAAATTCGGACGTTGTACTAGTATTGATACTTTGTATTACGCCGATACTGCCAGTACTGGCGCCATACTGGGCCAATGGTTTTTTTTTTCTTTTCATTTAAATTTTTCATTAGTAATTATTTTATTAACAATTAATAAATATTTATTTATTTAAACTAGTTTGTGGTTTAATTTTATTTATTTATTGATTTACTTTATTTTATTTTATTTTTCTTTCATGCCAAGATGTATTAAAACTTTTTGTAGAGTCCGGTCACACTATAAATTAATTTTTATGGAAAACAAAAATTGTGAGTATCCCGAGTAATATAAAATTTTTTAATAATTTTGGTCTCGTGAGATATTTCATCAAAATTTGAAAAAGTTGACGGAAAATTTAAAGATCTCGCTTTATCTCGAGATCCCTATTCAAAAACCTTTTAATTATTGAATAGTTTATTTTTAATTTGAACCTTGTGTAAAAAAAAAATTAAAAATTATTTACAAGAATTTACATGCTGGTTTTTGTCACTTGCTATATTTCAACTTCAATTGTTATGGTAAAAGAACTAAATAAGATTTAGAAATACTTGAAGAGAAATTTCTAAATCATAGAATACACGCATGTACTTGTTTTTAGATCCGGACATGCGACTCCCTCCATATGAGGAACGAGTGGTCGGTGTAATGCTTAAGTTCAGAATAATTGACGAGGGAGGCAACTCTACGACTGAGTGCCGCTGGGTTCATTATGAATCGGAGGAAGATCATCCTCCACCTTGTAAGTTAAGGATATATATATTTATATATAAATTTTTTTTTATATTTCTTGAAAAAATGATGTTAGAGTATATTCATGTTTCTCTTTTTTTTTTTATTGGTGTGGTGCTCCGTGCAATCCGGAGGATCAGCTAATAAGTTGTGTTGTTAAGGTTCAGATCACGGAGTTTGGAATCCGGCGGATTGACTTTCGTTGTGTATACGGTGTTGAAGATTAAGTTTCTCTATATATAATTTTTTTTTACTTTAAAATTTTTTTATATATTTTTTTTTTATATTTCCTTTTTCCATAAAATAAGAATTTTTAATAATGTTACCAGTATTTTTCTATAGATTTTTATAATAAAAAAAATTGCAAAATAGTATAAAAATTTTTTCCTAAATTTCATTTTTAGACCAATAGCAATCTTAAACCATCATTCTCCAATTTAATTAATTCTTTTGTAATAAAAGATTACTTTGTTTTAACTTAAAATTTTTTTTCAGTCCACTAAATACGTAATAGCGCTCTTAAGTACAATTGTTGAAAATTCCTTGTGATTAGTCCTTCCACTGACGCGTCTATTTTTAGCTTCCTTTTCCTTTTTTAATACATTTTATTTATTTATTGATTTTATTTTTATTTTATTTTTTTTGTTTTGCAAAAAATAAAGTTCATTCAGAAAAAAAAACTCGTCACTAACTAGTGCTTTATGTATGTAGTTTTGTGAATATTTAATTCATGCAACACATTTGTTATCCATAAAAATTAATAACAAATGTGATGCTTTGATATGGAACTTATTGAGTCTATAAAATTTTGTCTTGTTCACCTTAAAAATAAGATTTTGAGGTGATTCTTTTCACTAACCACAATCTTGCGATATTTTTAAACAATTCCACTGAATCTATTTTCACTTGTTCTTTAAAGTCACAAAATCTTCCAGATGATCTTCATAGTAGAGTAAATGTTTTTTTTTTTTTTTTTTTTTTAAATCCAAAAATCCCTCGTAAATCCATAAATTCATAAGACTGTTGATATCCTTCTGGATCCTCAAAATGAAGTTATGGCCGCAGAATTTGGATTCTTCAATTAATTGGTTGGTATAATTCATTTAACACTGGTTAGATGTTCCTTTAAAAATTTTATAACAATAACTTTTATTTCAGCTGCTGGAGTAGGATTTGTCTGTCCCATATCCCTTCAACTGCGAGAAGGGATTGTTTTCCTTGACATGGATCATGCATGTGGTCCTTAACTTCCAAGTTCAACGATGATGACGAGGAAAATGAGCAGCCTCCTTTTGAGCAAATTGGAAAAACTCGAAAAGGTTTTCATCAGGGAAAAACTTTAAGATGCATACTGCTATCGTCATGTGTCAATCAGCTGAGCTGGCAAAATTTACTCTTTTCATTTTTGGTGTAAGAATCATGATGAAAAACAGTTTCATCTACAGATGTAAGTCGTTAATGACCACCCTGTCTTGGAGATTTATATTCGGTGGTGGAGGTGGGAAGTTGTTGTGCCTCCTGCGTCTGTTTGTTATTCTTTTGTAGAGCAGATATCCCTGTCGAGCTAGGAACAGGAGCAGTAGGACAAGTAGGGCCTTGAACCCTATGGAGATGTAATTTGTGACATCAAAAATTCCTCCTATTAGTGGAAGCTCCATTTTTCCGTGCCTGTGGTTGGTCTTTCAGAGACTGCTTAGATGACCCAAATGCCCTTGATCAGCCCTCCGATGTAGTTCTATTGGGTATGAACACGGTAAATTGCGAAGAACTATAAACAGAAGAAACATTTATTAATATACAAATTTACATTAATGTATGGCATCTGCCATACATTAATACGTACACATTTGAGAGATAGTCCACCTAATTCGATAAGAAACGAATTTTCAGATTAGCAGTGTACCTGCATGACCTTGTCCTTATGCTTTGAGAACCTTTCTCCATTTTCGTCTTCAAGAATTACATTGTTATTTTGTGTAAATCCGACTATGGTGAAAGGTCCATCAGCCCTGTTGTCAAACTTATTTGTTCTTATTTCTTTGAATACAAAAACCTGATCACCAATGTCTGCTTTTAGGGGACGGGCTGTTTTGTCATGATGTTGTTTCGATCTTAGTTTGGCCTGAATAAGGTTCTTGGCAGCTATCTTTTGTATTTCGCTCATTCTCGTTATGAGTTCCTTAAGATAGGACCCATAGGTCTCAAGGGCAGGCCCTTGAGGAATTGAGCTGAGGATTCTAGCTACATGTCCGAAAACCAACTCATAAGGCGTGAAATTAGTTGCCTCATGGACTGAGGTATTATAATTAAACATTGCAAAGGGTAATAAACGATCCCAATCGTCGAAGTCCTTCGCATAATGCTTAATAAAATCCGTCAGTTCAATGTGGCTTCTTTCCAGTGCCCCATTGGTTTGAGGACGGTAGCCAGATGTGGTGATTTGTTTAATGCCAAAAATCCTTTCCAGTTTTCTCATCAGTATACTTACGAAGCTTCCCCCTCGATCTGTCAGGACGCATCTGGGTGCTCCAAACACCGAGAATAAGTTCGTAGCCACTGAGTGAGCAATCGTGGTAGTTTTAATATCGGAAATAGGAACTGCGATGCAATACTTACTGAAATTATCTTGCATAGTCAGAATGTACCGATTTCCATTAGAGGTGGTAGGGAGTTTACCTACAGTATCTAATGATACTTTGGCAAAAGGGGCGGCGCATCGATCCAAATAATGAGTCTGAAAACAAGGAAAGCTTATTTTGCCTTTTTTGACATTTTGTTAATGAATTTTTTATACAGTTACTATCAGTCATTAATTTTAATAATATGTCTAAGAAAACAATATATTTTGTATTAAATGAGTTAAATATGTATCAGTGAAGACTCTTATTGAATTTTTAAATTACAAAAATGCATATTTGTGGTTCAACTTTTGCTAAATTTGAACGGTGTCCGGTTTAACCCCACCATTTATGGGATTTTCGTTTTCGAGGTGGTCATATTCAAAGCGACTTACCAACAAAACTATCTATTATTTTTTAAATGGAACAACAGTATTTTTTAGTTGAAGGAACAAGCTTTAAAATGGTATATTACACTTTGGCAAAAAATATGATTTTATATGGTTTTTTTTGCAAAAGACCAAATCCGTCCGGTTTAGCCCCAGTTTCCCCTACTTCAACTTTCTTTATTTTTCAATTGTCCAATTTAATATTTTACTAATTTCTAATAATTGTTAATTTAACAATAGTGAAATCTGCAATGTCTCCATTTACCAAATTCTCTATTGTGCTAATTTTCTTAATTAAAAATTTCTCTATTTCTACAATTTTGTAGTAAACAAATTTCCAATTTCCTAATATGCCAATTTTCCAATAACTAAGGCTCAGATTTTTCTATTTATTATTTCACAAACTTTTCCAATTCTTGATTTTATCAATGTTTATGTTTTGACAAATTTCTCAATAGAAATTCCTTTCTTTAATATTTTGTAATAATTTCTTTTCCACTTTCATAAAAGACATTTTAACTAAATTAAAATAATGAGCTACCTTCTATTATAGTATACCTATCTTTTTTGTATCTGTCTCTGTCAGCGTTACTGAGATAGTATAGCAGTATGGGGATACGTATATTTTTTTGGGAAAAATGCTTTTTATTTGTATCTAAAATTTGCTAGACTTTTGTAATTTGACAAATAAATTGCTGAAAAATTGTAGAGAACTTTGTTGGAAGCAATTACACTGGTCGACACCGAAAATGATTCAAGAATCAGACCATGATATTCTTATAGATTTTTCATCGCCGAACACGAATTTCTTATACTTTAAAATATTATTTAGTAGCTTTTATTTTTAAACCTAAAGAAAATTCATTGCGTGGTTAGTAAAATTGTATTTTTCAACTATGTGTTTTATATTCTTCCATGTTAAAAGATTCAACTTCATTCTCAAATATCTTAATAAGTAGCACCGCTTCCTACCTTTAAAAAATATCATTCTATTCCTTGAATGTTCTATTATAGATATATATTATATTAGAAAAATATTCAAAGAAAAAAATTTTCCGAGAGAACTACCTTAAGGTTTCAAAGTTTAGTTTTTAAAAATCCCTTTATTGTTTATAAAATAATAAATAATTAATCATAAAATAATTAACCATATTTAAATAATTTTGTCTAACTTTTGTTTTAAATTAAAGGTAGATAAATTTTTTATCGAATCTTCTTCTCGGAATTTTAAAAGAAAACTTTGTTTATTAAATATCGTGCTAATGGCACGGTAAGTTTGATTTTTTCTTGACTTTTTATATTAAAAACAACACAATAATGTGTAAATAACATAGTTATTAAGGACTCTACTGCCTTTTGTGCCGTTGGCATCGGCACATAGGTTACTATTTTGACTATAATATAAGAATTTTAATGATAAGGTAATTTTCTTAACCTCAATGTTGACTACCCCCACGTTTTTTGTAAGTGGCTCTTGTAAATTTATCCTTACAATTATGTTTTATAAAATGAAATCTTCGTTGTATAAATAACTATAATTTTTGTATGTAGATTCTGAAGAGGACCAAAATTTTGGTTGAAAAGCTTAAATAAAGAAAAGCTAAAATTTAATGGACTTGACAACATCTTTATAATAATATTAAATATTTAATTAACAAATTGAACAAAAAAATTTTTTTACTTTCAAAGAGTAACATTTATTTACTCATGCCTTACGGGTTCGAGGGCCTCCGTTCTCTTTTCATCTAGATCTACTTCTCATCTCTTAAACCACCTAACTGACAAGTGCATGGGCTTCCGTTTCTTGTTCCTTTTTCTCATAATGGGTTCATCCCGTTCATCGCCCACCCTTTTTTATAAAGTCAAACTCTACTTTCTCCTTTCATCTTCTTAGCATTAACCCTTTCATTCCCTACTTTCTCTCAATGTCTCTTGTGCCATCCTCACATCATCATAACCTTCTCGTTCTTCCATTTATACGTTTTCCTTCCTCTCCATGATCTCTTTAACTTCTCCTTTCTATGCCTAAGCCTATTTCTGGACCCACTTTGATGACCCCTTCCGTATTCTCTTTCACCTGACATCTTACACCAGTCACCCAAACACTTTCTCTGTCCATTTTTACCTCACTTCCATTTCTTCTCTCCGCCCACGCTGCTTGTTCCAGCATCCATCTTTTCCTTCTCTCTCTCCACGTTCTATCCACATCTATCCTCTCAACACATGCTTTCAACTTACTCTTTAATCTAATAACTTCATTCTTATCTTCCTCATCCTCTAATTCCACAATCCATAATTTTGGTTATTCCTTATCATCTCCCCTCACCCCCCTAACATTTCTGATCCTAACCTTAGCCCCAATCCTTGACAACAGCGCTTCTACTTTTATTTTTACCTTCTGTCCAGCCAACCTTGATTCCTCTGATCACAATATTCCTCTCCCTTTTCTCTCTTTCCATAAGTTTTTTCATAATTTTTTTTCATCATTAAATGCTACTCTCTCCATTTCTACCTCCTCTCTCCGCAAATTCTTCTCATTCTCACCTATACTTATTCCTTTCTGTACATTCTCTATTCTTTTCCACATACTCTCTTTCTTCTCTTCCCAACTTGCCTCCCACTCTTCAAACCGCTTTAAAATCACTTTCACTGCCTTTCTTAACATTTTAATCTGCCTAGACCTGGTTTCCTCTAATTCCTTAAAATCATCCATTTGCTCCCAAGCTTCATTAAATTTTTCTTTCGAATCCTTCATTGAGCTTTTCATTACTCTAAGTAAAACTTGGCAATCTTTACATTTAATACTTTTCATGATACCCTCCTTTTCAAATTGACGCGCCCTGTCATCATTCACTCTTTCACTACTCGACTCATTGCTCTCCATCATTCTTTCGCCCTACCTTTCTACACTTTCTCGATATCGTTATCTTCGTCACTCTCTCTATCTGTCACTCTCACTCAGCTCGCTCTCACCATAACCTCACAATTTTTCCTTCTTTTTCACTTCTTTTTACCATTCATACATTTAACTACCTCTTCATACACTCTTTTCATTCACACCTCCGCACTTCACTCTACACTTACCAATCACTCCACTGCCCACCCTTCAGTTATTATTAATAAGTTTTAAATAAAACTATTTCCCCTTCACAAACGCGTCAGCTACTCATCGGTACCGGAAACGGTACCGGTTCCACAGCTAAAGTTTTAAAAGACGTATGGGGTTGCCCCCAACGTTTTTTTCCTAACTACGGTCCTCACTCGTATATATAATTCACTAATTATTTGTGCACAAAAAGTTTACAAATTGGAAAAAAGGCCTTGTCTTGACAATTGTACGGCACTAAAAAAATTAACACTGAAAGATTTCATTATTGGATGTCAATTTATGATGGGAAGTACGAATAGAACTTTCTGACACATTTCATAAACAATTATGTGAGGGCTAGAGATGATCATATGCACCAATCTTCACACTGTGCCATATGTAACAGGAAGTCAGGACCATACTTAGGAAAAACGGCGTTGAGGGCAACCCCCAACGTATTCTTAAACTTTGGCTGTGGTACACCGTTAAGCAACTATTAAAAAACAGTTTTAAGCAACAGTGTTTATTTGAAAAAATTTTTTGATTCTGTTATTAACAAATAAATAAAAAGTTATATTTAAGTCGTTTTCGACGATGTTTATAAAATTGTTTTGATCATAGTTTGACAAAATTGCAATTATTTAAGGTTTCAAAATTTATTTTTTAAAAATCCCTTTATTGTTTAAAAAATAATAAATAATCTATATTAATAAAATAAGTGTTTTGTCTGTACATTGCACAGGACTTTGAAATTTCTGTTTATTTTTTTATTTCAAGTTTTCAATTACAAAAATGCTGTTTATAAGAATTATGTATGTTTGTATGATTGTATGTATGTATATATATGTATGTATGTATGTCCGCGATATTTTTTCCAGGCATCACTTTAAAACGGCTACACGGATTGAAGTTAAATCTTGCAGTCTGTTAGGTGTTCGCCTAACTTAAATTTATAGCCAAACCCCATTAAAAATATTAATTTTAAACGGAAATTATGACACTTTTTCAAAAAAATATAAAACTTAAAAACTGTAATTTTTTCCATGTTTTGACGGATCACTGCAAAACTCTTTGTACTTAGCTCTTTTATTTAAATAAAATTTATTAAATTAATTAATATTTTAACATTAAAAAAAAAATGGAAAAATAAATTACAAATTTGAATTTCAAATTTCTACAAAATTCAAAAAATCAAAAATATTCATTTGTAAAATTTTTTGTTTGTTTAAAACCTAATTTGACAGAGTGTTAGGTCTTGACTCAAGTAGGGTTTATAAATTTACAAAATTGAAAAATATTAATAACAACGGGAAATACACTATTTTTTCAGAAAATTAAGAAAATTAAAATTTTTATAATTATACATTTTTTGATGGTCTGTTTTTAAACTTTCTACAATTGAGAAATTACAAGTTTAATTTAATTAAATTAATCATAGTACATGTGAATTCGTCACATTTTAGCAGAATTTTGAAAAAAAATGATATTTTATAACTGAGATAAAACAAAAAATTGTTATCGGGATAAAAAAAATCGAAAAAATTATAATTGTAACGAATTAATTTGATGCATAATACATAATAGTAAAATTAAGAAATACAAGATTAAAATAATTAATTCAATTATTTAATGGACACAAATCAATACTTAAATAAAAAATGGTAATTAATTGAATTGAATTTTAATATTGGAGATACAACATAATTTTGAAAAATGTACATTCTTGGATTTGTTTCTTTTATACAATGTTCCTTAATTGACAGAACTTTAAAAATATTTAAAATTGGAGATTGAACAATTTTTCTAACAATCTAAAAATATTCTTGTTAGTTTCATCATTTTCTAATAAACATGAATTCTAATATTTGTAACTAATAGGCAATATAAATTTTATTAATTAATTTAAAATTAATTTCATTTTATTTTAAAGTTGAAATTAAAACAGATTTGCATAATGTATATTATAAATACTCTTATGATAAATATAATATAATGTAAACGAAACAATACAAAACTATTAATTTTCGTAAGATTTTTGCTTTTTTGGTCCTTTTTAAGTAAATTATACTTTTGAATATAAATTATCCTTTAATATGTGACTATTCTTAAGAGACTTTAACATTATTTTTGAAGACGAATGATTGGTTACTTTCACGTGACAGATCTTAGAAATAATATCGTAGAAAATAAACAAAAACTAAATAAAATAAAACATTTATGAATTTCATAAATTGTAAAGAAGATTTTAAGCAATGTGAAGACAAAAGTTGAAATGTATAAGTAGGAACTAAAACCCCTTCGAAGACGGTAACAACAGCTAGTATTTAAATAATTTTGTCTAAATTTTTTTTTAAATTTAAGGTAGATATATCTGACATCGAATCTACTTCTTGGAATTTTAAAAGAAAAATTTTGTTTATTAAATATTTAATTTACAAAATTTTTTTTTCATTTTCAAAGAGTACTATTTTCTTAAATTTACAAAGTTTTGTTTAAAAATGATTTGTACTACTTAAGCAACGATTAAAAAATAGTTTTAAGCAACAGTGTTTATTTGAAAATTTTCTTTGATTTTGTTACAAACAAATAAATAAAAAGTTACATTTTAGTCGTTTTCGGCAATGTTTATAAAATTGTTTTGATCCTAGTTTGACAAAATTGCAATTATTAAAGGTTTCAAAGTTTAGTTTTTAAAAATTCATTAAATATTTAATTAACAAATTAAACAAAACAAATTTTTTTACTTTCAAACAGTACTATTTTCTTAAATTTACAAAATTTTGTTAAAAAATGATTTGTACTACTTAAGCAACTATTAAAAAATAGTTTTAAGCAACAGTGTTTATTTGAATTTTTTTTTTGATTCTGTTATTAACAAATAAATAAAAAGTTTCATTCAAGTCGTTTTCAGCAATGTTTATAAAATTGTTTTGATCCTAGTTTGACAAAATTGCAATTATTTAAGGTTTAAAAGTTTAGTTTTTTGAAATCCCTTTATTGTTTATAAAATAATAAATAATTAATCATAAAATAATTAACCATGTTTAAATAATTTTGTCTAAATTTTTTTTTAAATTAAAGATAGATAAATTTGACATCGAATCTTCTTCTCGGAATTTGAAAAAATTTTGTTTATCAAATATTTAATCAACAAATTAAACAAAAAATATTTTTCCACTTTCAAACAGTACTATTCTCTTAAATTTACAAAATTTTGTTTAAAAATGATTTGTACTACTTAAGCAACAATTAAAAAATTTTTTTAAGCAACAGTGTTCATTTGAATTTTTTTTTATATTGTTATTAACAAATAAATAAAAAGTTACTTTTTAATCGTTTTCGCTTTTCGGCAATGTTTATAAAATTGTTTTGATCCTAGCTTTACAAAATTTGCAATTATTTATTTAAGGTTTCAAAGTTTAGTTTTTAAAAACTGTAAAAAAACTGTTTGGTGGGATTTCACAAAATGTCACAGCACTTTTAGTTTCACGTAATAAAGTTTATTATCATTACAATTATACAATACGTCACATTTGTATACCCGTCATGAACACAAAAGAAAAACAGTAAATAATTCGTCGAGAAATGCACGAGAAAACGCGCCCAATATGGACAGAATCAAGCCAAAAACGGAACTGAACTGCCTCATAACATCAGGCCCTCGCTAACAGACCAAAAGGCTGGGAGAACTTCTACCAACGATCTGAGCTCCATCCTGTAGAAAGAGAAGAAGGGTTGGCATGACCCCAGAACATGGAAAAACCCAGCTCATTAGGAACTTCATACTCTATTAAAGATTTTATGACAGATTAAGCATAGTTTAACAATGATTACAGAAAGCCATAAACCACCCATTCAAATCCCGCAAGAAACCTTCCTTATAACTTTAAACATTTTAAACATTCTCCCCCCGTTTCGTTAAAACCATTTAACGAAAAATATCACAAAAGAAGGAAGGTTTAGAATAAGTACTTTACCGCGACCATCTCTGTTTGGTAGAAGGTGAACATGTTATTAAAAACACTTAAACAACCAAAAAAGGAGCTTTATAAAACCAGCATTAAAACTTAAATATGTTATGAGTTCATGATAGTGAACGAAATTAGACACAAATTTACTTAGCTTCTTTGGAAGTCAGATTATCAACCCAATAAAGACAGCTTGGCTCAAAGTCAGTGTGGTAAAGTTGTAAGACCGACAAGGCTGAAAAACAACTTGCGAAGTCGTAAGTGCCAGCAACACACAAGAAGGCGCAACTTGTATATTGTTTGGGATCGATGAAGAGGAAGCAGTTTAGAGGTCCCGCAAGAAACCTTCCTTATAACTTTAAACATTTTAAACAAAAACCCATTTATTGTTTATAAAAATATTAATAATATTTAATCATAAAATAATTAACCATATTTAACTAATTTTGTTATGTTCAATTGTAACTTTCTGAAAAAATATTGTTATCTGTGCATAATATAGTGCTGTTCATTATATAATTAGTCATATAAACAAATCTTAAAAACATTACCGAAAACGACTTCAATGTAACTATCTCTTTCTTTGTTCAACACGACTTTCTATGAAATTTAAAATGCCAACCACCTCCTAGCATGTAATAAGGGTAAAAGAGGCTGCCTGTCATCCCAATTTTATACAAAGTGTATAAAATGAACTATTTTTGAAATTGCTTTCTCAAACTTTCGAAATTCCCCTTCTCTCTCTCTCTCTCTCTCTCTCTCCTTCAAGCTGCCTGTCATCCCAATTTTTCGAAATTCTTCAAGCTACCTGCCATCCCCAATTAGGATCAGGATCATTAGACGAAGAAAATTTTCTAATTATATACCTACCTTTCTTTTCTCTCTTACTTCAACTACTTTCAATCTCCCTCTCTCTCTATACCATTAAACGTAACGCTTTTTTGCGTTACAAGCCCATAGCTAGCTGATTTCTTATATAGGAAAACATGAGTAATGATGGGCTTTCTGAAGAAAAGAATTTTTTTTTGTTATATTGCCTTTATTCAAAACATTGTCGGAATTCAATTGTATACACATTCAAGAACAAGATAAGAACGAAAAAAAAATTTCTTGCCTTCAGAAGACACATTTACTACTCACTTTCCTTTAGAAAATATAATAAAATTACAGTAATTTATTACCAAAAACATTTAAATCTTTTTTATTCATCTCACTAATTCAGATTTAGAGAAATATTTTTAAATTAATGCATTTTTTAAAATCAAAGCACTACAAACAAACAATAAAATAAGTAAAAATATACATTTTTTCCTATATTTCAAAAAGTAAATTTTTTTTTTATTTTTAAGTATTTTAAGAAAAATGTTAATATTTATTTTGCACTCTCTAAACCTGAATTAATGATTTTTCACTAATCAATTAGCGAGCAATCGGTCACTATTACATAGCGAATATTTCACTAATATTTAATAATTTATTAGTAGAAAACTTTTAATTGAAAAAAAAATATCTACTAATTGAAAAAGTGAATTTCATTATTTCCATTGTTTCAATTAATAAATATTTCACTTTCAAATTAGTAGTTTCCTACTAATAAATTTTCCACTAAACATTGGTGAAATATTCACTATTTAATAATAACCGATTTCTCGCTAATTCATTAGTGAAAAATCACTAATTCAGAAAGTTCACTAACTAAAAAGAAAGAAAAGTTAACTTACTTTGAATGATCTAGAATCAGAAGTAGACACTACAAACAATTTTGATGGTGAACACAAGATTGCGAGAGACTGCACGAAACTGAATATGACTAAAGCATTTAACCGATGATAAGTTTTGGACTGCGTTGTCAAATAACTATAGCAAGCACGGCAGAACGAAAATTGTCTATCTCTTTCACTCCTTTGTAAACAAACGAGAGTAAGCAAGACATTCAGTGGAAAAATTCTACTCAATGTCTTGCTTACTCTTATTTCTTTACAAAGGAGTGAAAGAGATAGACAATTTTCGTGAGTTTATTTTGTGGAAAAATTCCACTCAATGTCTTGCTTACTCTCATTTGTTTACAAAGGAGTGAAAGGGACAGATAATTTTCGTTGTGTCGGCTCTGAGCTACAGTAAAGGGTACCTGGAAATTTATGTCTCTTTCTCAAAGATAAGTTTTCCATGCTTCAAAATTTGTGAAATGAGAAATAAATTTCTAACGAAAAAATGGTTATATATCTTATTAACAATTTTTAATAGTTTTAATTCAAAATATGACATTAAACTTGTTTTGTACAAGTTTAAGATAATCCTACGGACGTCCTTGCAGACATTATTATTTAAACAATTTTGAAATTTGAAATTAGTAACACATTTTGTCTGCCTTTCTATTTAATGAATTCTAATTAAATGTATGAGTAATGCACAATAAAAATTCTTTAGATAAAAAATAATGAGGTAGATATGATAGATTTTAACATATTAATGGTAGTAGCTAGTAGGATGGTCCAAAAAAAACAAAGGTCAAAAATGTTAACCTCTCACCCCCCAAAGTTGTTTCAAATCGAAAAAAATTAAAGATGATTTCAATTTCATATTCAATTATATAATTTAATTCATAATTTACATATTTAAATTTATAGACATTTTCATGGAAGGACACATACGCTGAAGGAGGATGGAATGATTAGCATGAAAAGGTCTATTAAAATCAAAGAATAATTGATCCCTCTGCGATCAAAACGGCTTACGTGTGAAACTCAGCCGTTTTAGTTGGCCCCTGGGAGGCATATTTTTACATTAAAAATTTGAATATTTGAATTAAATATCTTAATAGAGAATTTTGAGGCTCATGTTTTTCTTCAAGAACAATTTTTTTTATCTCTTTTGGTTTTCAAGATAATTGCAAAAAACTGCATTTTTCTCAAAATCGGAAAATTTAATTATTTTGTCTTCAACTCGTCATAACATTTACAATAATTGAAATTCTTAAATAAAATTTTCAGAAAATATGCACTATTCTATCAACAAACCAATAGCGTTTTCTAAACTTAGATAAATAATCCGTAAAAATTTATAAAAATTATTTTCTAACAATTACGTTTAATAAGTACTAAAATTTTCAAACGCTTCGGGAGTCGAGGTTATTTTAAGACATCAAAATTTTATCAATACCAAAAATTCGAGAAAGGTTCAAAGAAATTTTTTGGAAAATCTCAGACCTTTGTTGTTTATAGTTATCAAATAACAATTGATTAAAATTTGTACGGCACCGCTTTCGAAACGCAGTCGGTGTGTTAGTAAACTATGTATTGCGAACTCTGAACGTTTTCTAATGATCATACACCGAAAGAGTATTGGAGACGGCGCGTACAAATTTTAATTAATTGTTATTTAATAACTACAAATAACAAAGGTCTGATATTCTCCAAAAAACTTCTTTGAACCTTTCTCGAATTTTTTGTATGGATAAAATTTTGATGTCTTAAAATAACCTCGACTCCCGAAACGTTTGAAAATTTTAGTACTAATTAAACTTAAGTTGTCAGAAAATAATTTTTATAAATTTTTACGAATTATTTATCTAAATTTAGAAAACGCTGTTGGTTTGTTAATAGAATAGTGCATATTTCCGGAAAATTTAATTTAAAAATTCCAATTATTGTAAAAGTTATGACGAGTTGAAAACAAAATAATTCAGTTTTTCGCTTTTGAGAAAAATGCAGTTTTTTTTGCAATTATCTTGAAAACCGAAAGAGATAAAAAAAATTGTTTTTAAAAAAAATATGCGCCTCAAAATTCTCTATTAAGATACGTAATTCAAATATTCAAATTTGTGACGCGTCCCGAAGAAAAGCACCTTAGCGTCCAAAAATCAATTTTCGGATTTTGATAATATTAAGTTAATTAAACGTTCCTTTTTCATTGTCTGAAGTCAGAAAACATTTTCATTAAATATTTTTAACGTATTTAAGATGTAAGCATCAGCGATTTATGAGAATCCAGTTTTTTTAATTATGCAACTCTATCTGTCTCTTATAATTAGAATAAAATTTTAGCAAAATAATAAATATTTAGTAATTGTTTAAGCAAATAATTGAGGGGCCAAATGCAACAACTGCTTCAGCATCTACAACATTTCAAGTATAGATGCAATTGTTGAATATCCGGCCTCTCAATTACTGTTAATTGTTAAATTTTTTTATTATTAACCTATGATAATGCAGTTCTCTTCTAATTTTGCAACTTTATCGATCTCCTATATGGTCGATTCTTCCGTAACTGCCCGATTTCAAGATAAGTTTTCGTAAAAAAAAAAAAAAATTTATTCAATGTTTCTCTGCACTTATTTTTCTTATTAGGGTGTAATATAAGTATATTTTAAACGATTTTACTACAACTATATTTATACGAAAATAATAGCAAATTTTTTAAAATTGGGTGTTATGTGGAGCTGAATCGCATCCTTTTATTGCAAATATATTCTACAAAATAAAAATTTTTTTTTGACATTTTGCTAAAACGAAAATAAATAATAAATTCATAAATTATTTAATATTCTAACAGTATTTTAGATATTAGTTAATATATATAAAATTTTATAAAAGAACAGCAAATACAATATTTAATAATGAATATTTCGTTTTATTTTTTGGATAATTTGAAATCGAGTTCGAGCAGTGTAATCCGGCATTGCGAAACTACTTTCTAGAATAATATTTTAAAATAACCACCAAAGATAAAAAATTTTCTCTGCATGAAGCACACTGAACACTTCAGGCCATGGAGCTGAAATTTTACGTGATACCATGCTGCTGAAATTTGACATTTATTCTAACCTCACTTCTACAATATTCCAAAATAAATCTATTCCTACTGCAGATCGCTTTTTTCACATGAAAACTTAAAGAAAATGGTAACAATACTATCAAATAGTTGTTACAGTATTATAATAGTAATGACATGGAACTGAACGCTTTTTTTGTACTTATGAGATTTTCACAAAAATAATTTTTTTTAAGCAAAAATTTTTCCTTTTTAAAACTTTTTTTACATGTGATTTAGTGCTAATGGATCAAAATTGAGATTTAACTTATTAGAAGGCGTAATAACTAAACACATGACACCTTAATTATAAGTCTACAGATTGCGTTCAAAAATTGGAAAAATTGAGGGATAAAATATTTTTACAGATTTTTAAGTATGAAAAAGGTATTATGAAGTGCAATATAAACCTAAATTGTTCATAAATATAGACACTTTATGCTTAAAAAAGGCTGAGTTATAATAATTATATTTTCATTGAAAACTATTAAATTAAAGTTACCATTTTGCAAAAGGGACACGCCACGGAGCTGAAATTTCAGCAGTTATAGTGCAATATAATAGAAGTTATAATATATATATTTATGTATAGGTATTTGGTTTTCAGTTACTCTCATATATATCTTTAAAATTCACTAATACACTTCAGAATATATTTTTAATTTAGGTGTATTTTTTTAACGCCGCCAAGTAGGGCAGTTACGTAAGAATCGCCCATATATAGCTGCAAAAGAATTTTAATGAAATAATAATGGAACATGTATGACATTTTTTAATTTTTCACTCTATTTGTTATAAACAATCAATAAACAATAACAATAACCTTGATCCCATCTCAGCCCATGTTTAGGGAAATATGGATATCAAGAAACTAACTACGGCAAAGAGGACCGTTTACCAAACAATGATTTTTGACATTAAAAATTGTTTATAAATAGTATATTATGCATCAAGGGAGGGAAGTCCGTGTTTTTTTGTCAAGCACAAATGTTCGAAGAACGAGTGTAGCACGAGCGTAGCGAGTGCGATGAGAGTTTTTTTTACTGTTCGGAAGTTTTTTTACCTCTAACGTTCACTGACCTAAAAACTGTGAGTTCTGCCCCGCTTAAGGCGAACGAAAACACGAGGTTTTCGCGCATGTGTGGTAGAAATAATTTGTTTAAACAATTTGTTATAAACAAATAGAAAAATAATAAAAATTATAAAAAATAAACAGCGTCATTCGATTGTACGCGAAAAATTACTTAAGGAACATGTGTGACATTTTTTAATTTTTCACTCTATTTGTTATAAAAAATCAATAAACCGTAACAATAACCTTGAATGCATCTCAACCCATGCTTTGGGAAATATAGATATCGAAAAAGTGACCGTTTGCCAAACTATGATTTTTGACATTAAAATTTGTTTAAGTAATAATTTGTTTAAACAATTTGTTATGAACTAATAGAAAAATAACTACAATTATTAAAAATAAACAGTCCCATTCCATTGTACGTGAAATATTACTAAAAGAACATATGTGACATTTTTTATTTTTCACTCTATTTTTTATTAAGAATCAATAAACCATAACAATAATCTTGGACCTGTCTGAGAGAGATTGTTTTAGGGTAAAGCAAGGTCTTATAGATCACTTTTGGCCTTTTTTGTCTACAGAGAAAAATTCCTGAATAAATCAATTTTTAACATTTGTAATTTTTAGTGACACTTCTTGTGAAGAAAGATTCGTAGGAAAATTTTAGTCCGTTAAAATATAACATTAGAAGACACATTTGAAAGAAAAAAAAAGATTCGAGGAGTAAAGGATCCTTTCTGGAGACATGGATCAAGACACACTGACTGATAAACAACCAGATAAATAAGTGCAAAATACTTAAAATGGCCAGAACTGATCTATATCTCCTATGGGTCAGAATTCGTGAAGCGAATCACCTGAAATAAAGAAAATTTTATTTTTAATGAAATACGGTTTTTTTGTATCCTCATTGGATGAAAATTAATTCCTGTATTATTCATGCCTAAAAGAAAAAAATGATCTTTTGATGGAAAAAAAAATTATTTATCTAATAAATTTTTACTTTCATTTAAGTTAACAAATGAATAACGCGCTTATTTATATAGTTGAAATAAATTAGTTTTTTTTCCAATTATTTTAATGTTCAGTTACAATTGACAGTTGTACCTGAATATTGTTCAAAAAGTGTTATATGTAATTGTTATAAACATATTAAATTAACAAATGAGAGACTCATTTGTATTTTTTCGAAACTGTATCCTTTTTTTCCTCATATTTCTAGAATTCTATTTCAGTAGAATTATATAATTCAGTAGAATTATAATGTAACATTTCTTTAAAAATATTGTTTAAAAAATATTATTTCACATTGCTATTAATAAATTAATTTAACAAATGACGGTCTCACTTGTTTTTTACCGAAACTGAATCGTTGTTTCCCTCAAATTTTTACACCTTCTGTAACAGGACCATTTCATCATGAATATTTGAGGGAAAAATTGCTTCAGTTTCGATAAAAAACATGTGAGCACATCATTAATTTGTTAATTTAATTTATTAATAACAATAAGAAATAACACTGTTTGAACGACTTTCATAAGAAAATGTCATTGTTAAGAGAATTATAAAAATATGAGGAAAAAGCGATTCAGTTTCGAAAAAATACAAGTGAGTCTGTCATTTGTTAATTTAATTTGTTTATAACAATTACAAATAACATTTTTTAAACAATATTCAGGTACAACTGTCAATTGTAACTGAATATTAAAATAATTGGAAAAAAAAAATTTGTTTCAACTATACATAAACGCGTTATTCATTTGTTAACTTAAATGAAAGCACAAATTTATTAGAAAAATAAATAACTTTTTCCCATCAAAAGATCATTTTTTTCTTTTAGGCATGAATAATCAGTGGATTTAAGCAATATTGAGCATACAGACGACTTTTATTTGATAAAAATGAAGAGATACTAAGAACTTTGTCATTATTTTGTTATTAACATAAAAAGTAATAGCAATTAAAAATAGAAATTCAAAAAAGTGCTTCCCTAAAGCTGTTAAAAATTTATTCCTGAGTGTTTTAAAATAAGAATCAACCAATTTCATTTAAATTTGGAGGCTGTAGACTTTTTTAAACACTGTGGCTCCACCTCCGCCTGCATCGCGTCCGTAGTGCTTTGCACAGCGCGATAATAGTTATTATTTAATAACTTTGGTCCTAATAGCGGCGGGCCATTTTTTTTCTCGACGGTTTTATTCTTGTAAAAGTATGAGCTATCCAAGGAAATTTTCAGATTTTAAATATCGCGAGAAGAACATTGTTTTTTATTAACAATTTATAAATAAATAAATTAAAAATCAATAAAAATTAGAAATTATTAAAAATTGAAAATATTTCTAAATACTACGTTTCAAGACGAAAAAAATGCTTTTTTGATTTTTAAAATCGGTTCAATAGAAGTCGAGAAAATTTTTTTTTTTAAATAAGGACTGACAAAAATTTCATTTGTTAATAACATTAACAAAAAATTTTTTTTTCTTCTAATAATTACAGGAATTAATTTTCATCAAATGAGGATACAAAAAAACCGTATATCATTAAAAATAAAATTTTCATTATTTAAGGTGATCCGCTTCACTAATTCTGACCCCCATTGATCCATCTCTCCTCGACTTATCCTAAGGTATTTGTCACTGTTTATCGATTATTTATAACAAATATTTAAAAAAACAAATTTACATATGTTCCTTGAGAAATTTTTCTTCTACATTCCAATAGCCCTCCTTATTTTTTAATGCTTTTATTACTTTTCTATTTGTTTCTAACAAATTGTTTAAACAAATTATTTTGTATACAATTTTTTATGTCTAAAATCATTATCCTATTATAAAAAAGACATGGCACTAAATCTCGAATTGAAGGAATCCATTTTAACTCGAAATAATCGAAAATATCTCGAATTAAGAACAAGCATTGAAAATGTTAGAAATGTAACATAGAGGGGTATACTCGACTTTACAAAATGATGATAGAAGTTGGCGGCGCTGAAGTCGCATTTTTTTGCATTTTTAAAATCAAGATCAACAGTCATATTAAGGTGGTTTCACACTTCGATAGCTTAACGAAATATTAAATTTCTTTTAATTTTTATTAATTTAATTCATTATAATGAAAAGTAAAAATATTGTTTCCTATTGTATTTTTATTATAAACAGGAAAAAATATACAGGAATTAAATTTTAAAGTTTAAGCAGTTATAATTTTTTTTAATAATAAAATAAAATTTTAATTACTAAGATTTAAAATAAATAAAAAAGAAATTAAAATTTGTATTTTGCTCGACAATAACACAGCCCCACAAAAAAAAAAAGTGTCATGTACTTTTGACCGGAATACCTTAGCCCTATGTATTTTGACGCGCTGAACACGAATCCGAAGTCCATTTTGCTCCATCACGTCAGGATTTTTTTCTAACCTCAAAAAACATGTCGGATTTTGAGAGGTAGGCGATTTTTTAAAAAAATGTATGGATTTACTTCAAACTTGGTATCTGGGGGTTTTTTGGGTCGCTGATTACGAATCTGAAGTTAGATTTTCAAAATTCAAAATGGCGGATCCAATATGGCGGACGAATTTTGAAAAAATTTGAAGATTTATCAGGAATAAGATGCAGAATGGAACAATGTACTTTCTTATTTGGCTTCTGCACCAAACATATCCAATCTGTTACCAAGGAATATTTTATGATAAAATTGTAATAGAAGTCATATTTGAAAATGTGAGAAACTCGCTTCGAAATCACACTCAGCAACTTAAAAACCTGAAGATACCAAATTTCATAAAAATTTCGAAAATATGACGTCAGATTCGCAATCAGCGACCCAAAAAACCCCCAGATACCAAGTTTGAAGTAAATCCTCAAATTTTTTCAAAATTCGTCCGCCATATTGGATCCGCCATTTTGAATTTTGAAAATCTAACTTCAGATTCGTAATCAGCGACCCAAAAAACCCCCAGATACCAAGTTTGAAGTAAATCCAAAAATTTTTTTAAAAAATCGCCTACCTCTCAAAATTCGACATGTTTTTTGAGGTTAGAAAAAAATCCTGACGTGATGGAGCAAAATGGACTTCGGATTCGTGTTCAGCGCGTCAAAATACATAGGGCTAGGGTATTCCGGTCAAAAGTACATGACACTTTTTTTTTTTGTGGGGCTGTGTAATTATAGATACTGCCGTTATTAATTGATCAATTATTGAACTCATTTTTATTAGTTTTTTAAAAATAAAAAATTGATTAAATTAAGTAAAAAAATATTTAACAGTTTAATAGTTTTTAATTTAATTGTAAAAATAAATATTATTAATTATTAATATTTCAAGTTTAATATCATAAATTAAAAAAAGTTCCTTAAAAGTTTTTCGAACCAAATTTTAATTGTTAAACATCTCTACAAACTATCACCTTGTTATTAATATAAATTGATTTTTTTTTATAATAAAATTTTAAATTGAACAAAAAATTCATTAAAATGTTTTTTTACAAGTTATATATTATTCAAATCAAACCAAAATTTATTTCTTACAAAAAATTCTATTAAAATTTTAATTGATAATACAATAATACTAATTTACAAATTTTTTTCATCAAAATATAAAACCTTAAAAATGAAATATTTTGTAATGGTGGTGGATAAACAAAAACAGTATAAATATTTGTGAAGATCGTAATTTTTTTGTTGAAAATAAATTACAATTAGTATAGTAGTAGTAATTACAATTACTATTTTTTTTATCAAATTTTAATTGTTTTTCAAAAAAAGTTAATTGACATACACAGTTGATTTTAATTCATACATAATTTTTTATAACAATAAAAATTAGGTTTGAAAAACGTGTAATTAAGGGATTTTTTTAATGAATCATTTTGATTAAATTAAACAATTGTCTATTTACCAATAAATATGATTATTTTTATTGTTTCCAACTACAGTTTAAAATTATTAAAATCCTTACTAAGAAAGAAGTTATATGCAAATGAGTTACCGGGTAACGCGTTACTAAGTAACGGTCTGGTTGGAGAGAATTTTGCCTCTTTTCCTAAAGTAAAGGTTCGCTCGAAGGATAATGGGCCTAGCAGGTGGTCTATTGTTTGGATTTCGAAAATTTTGCCTCTTTTCCTAAAGCCATTAGCCTTCATTAGGTAAAGGTTCGGTAGAAGGATCATGGGCATAGCAGGTGGTCTATTGTTTGGATTTAGAAATTAAGGTATTAGTCGCGTAAAATGATTTTCGTCAGATTTTTTTAAAACTTTGTATCTGTATTCATGAGGTATTTATCTATGAAATAAAATCTATCCTATTAATTTTGACCACTTCTGAGCTTCAAAATATTAATTCAAAGTTTATACCTTTTACATGCAATAGCTCAAAATGCATGTAAAAAATGTCTCTTATATTCAATTATAAAAAAACAAGTCGTCAGTTTTTCAAATAAAACTACTAAGTTACACATTGAGATAAAATAAATCCTTTAAAAAAAAATTTATTTTATTGACCACGCCGTATAAAAAATACAATAATTTAAAAATTCATAATTTTTCATTTTCACGTGGTTTCATTGAAAAATGTCGAAAACGTGTAAGCAATACATCACGATAACTTATAGTACCTGACTCAAAATCGTGAAAATTACATATATTACATTAGAAGAGGTCACAAGGAAGCAAATGAGTTGATATAAAAGTTTATTTTTTGTTCTTTTTATTTTGCGGGAGTTTTGCGGGAGCATTTACGCGACTAATACCTTAAATTTAAAAATAAAATTAAAATTTCAAGAACAGAATACTTTTATAATGAGGTAAGTTTTCTGTAAAATGTAGATTCAAGTCATTTGTACTGAAACTGCTGCTGACGTTGGTTGTTATTTATAAATTTATTATTTATTATTATTATTAACAAACAGAGAGAAGGAGAGAGAGAGAGAGAGAGACAGAGAGAGAAACAGTGAAACAGACAAATAGTTAAGCATATAAATAGAGAAACAGAAAAAAGAGAAACAGAGAAATAAAGAAACAGAGAAGTAGATAAATGCTGAGAAAGAGTTAAATGCAGATTTTTGATATTTACAAATTTCAAGTATGAGTAATTTATCCCCATCCACATTAAAAGAACCAGTTATGCCAAAGAATTGTCACAAAAAAAAGAAAGGAAATCAAGGGCAGAAATTCAAAAAAATTATCGTGAAAGGCTTAAATTGAAGCGAAATATTGATTGTAAAGAAGCTACAGATAATATTAATTCAAGTATAGATGCATCTCTTCCATTAACATCTAACGCATCACGTTCTCATGCAAATTCGTAATCAGCGACCCCAGAAACCCCAGATACCAAGTTCTGTAAAAATTCAAAAATGTTTTATTAAAATTAAAGGATTTCAAAAGCATATTATTCTTATAAAATGAGTTTAACTCTGTCAATAACAAAATATACAAAAGAATGTACACTTAAATCTCTCAACTGTTTCTTTTTTTTTCTTACTGCAAAAAACACAAATTTTTTAAGGTGGTGAAAACATTACATTCGAATATCCCTTTTCAAGTCAATTTTTAAAAACGATAGAAAATAGTATCCCTGTGCAACATTTTCATCTTTTTAAGTTTTTAGTGAAGCAAATAAACATTTCAGAGATTAAGATTTAAAATAACTTTCAAGAACTTTCTCTCTTATTCATGAAAGCAAAAAACGGAGACAATTACAATAAAGCAATAAACAAAGAGAAAAATTTAAGTTCAAATAAATAAATCGCCATAGTCTTTAGAAGTATCTTTCAAAATATTATATGTTACCACAGATATTTTCATGCACTTTTTTTTTATACAACAAAAATGCATATAGCAAGAAATAAATTTCTAATTTTTAACTTTTCAAAGAGGACCATCATCAATAGTCAAAACAAAAAGGCGCGCGTAGCGCGCAAATGTTTGTGCTAGTGTTTCATAAAAATCGTTTCTTTTAAATTTTAATTGTTAAAAAACATCTGTATAAATTATCAACTTATTAATTTAAATTAATTCTTTAATTAAATTTTAAAATGAACAAAAGGATTCAATAAAATATTTTTTACAAGATTTTCAATCCAAAATTCAGATTTTACAAAAATATAAAAAATTTAATAAATATAAAAAAACAATAGTCATTTAGAGAAATTTTTTTATTTAATTAAATTTATATATTATAAAAGTGATTTATTTTTTAAGTAAGATTTTAAGCAATCAAAATTACCAAGGTTATTTTATTTGATAAAATAAATTATTAATTTTCGAAATTAAAATGCTTTGGTGGGAAAGTTACGGGAAAAAATATTCAATTAATCAAATTATTTTAACTCATTTTTATTTTAGTAAATATGATTAAGTTCAGCATATAAAAATATAAATATTTTATTATTATATGGTCTTAACTATTACTTGACAACGATTTTTTATTAAAAACAACGTAAGTTTTTGCTAAGTTTAGGCATATAAAGTCCTTACCAGGATACTTTTGAAAACGTTTATTATACTATATGGTCATGTACATGTAATTAAAATCTATCCTTATATTATGCAAAAAAAATAATACTTTTATCACAATTTTTTCTTTATTAATATCTAATTGTGTCTAAAATCTACTCTTATAATACCATATTTACACACTTTCAATAATAATATTTTAAAATATATAAATATCATATTTTATACTGAAAAAGTATACTGGTAAGGACTTTTCTTAGTTTCATCAAAAAAATTAAAAATTAAATTTAAATATTCTTGCATTCGGCAAGAATTATCTAAGATGCAAAAAACAAGAAATTTGTATTTCTTTTTTAAGAAATGTCGATAGTAATAGCGATAATGAGATTTCTTTTAGAAATTTTAGAAAAAAAAACAAATTTAATTTTCTTATCAGAGAAAAACATGCTATTCGACTAATAATACTGCTTGGTCGACCATAACTTCTGTTTTGAACAATTTATTTTCCATTCTCATGATTCATCATCTGGAAAAAAGAAAAATTTTATTTAACAATAATTTATTTTGTTCCTATTTAAATTACTTTTCAATTTTTTAAATTAGTTTAATACCTTTTTGGAAATCGGTTCATACTCCTCTGAAAAAAACTTTGAGATTTTTTGGAAGCCATGTTTCTTTGCGTCTTCATCAATTTTTTCTTCGTCTATAATTTCGACGAGATCCATATTATCCAATTCCATAATAATATTATCGTATTCGTTTAATTTTATAAGGCCTTTCAAAAGAACATTTGTGCCTTTGGTGTGTATACAACTCAGCAAATTAAAAGTTACAATATGAATAGGCAGCCTGAATTTTAAATCTGTTATTGCTCCTGTCCCGAATGAGTAGGCCTTATTTTGTGAAACGTTTAAGTCAGCATTTACATAACCTTCGATAGCTAAACAAAAAAAAATGGTGAAATTAATGAAAAAATTCATAAAACAATTTTATCTATTTAAAAAACGAGTATAATTATAATTTATAAAATACACTTTTCTAAGAAAATTTTAATCAGATACAATTTAATTTTAAAACGATTATTAGTTTATAAGTCTTTTAAAACATTTTTTTACTAAAAATAAACCTTTTTAAAAATATAAAAATGAATTATTTTGTGCCTTATAAACAAAAACAGTATACATATTTGTAAAGTTAATCATGATTTTTGTTGATATAAAAATAATATACGTAATTAGAATTTTCATGATTTGAAGAAAATAATTCATTACAAAGTTTCGGAAATTACTATTTTTATTTAATTTTAATTGATTAAGAAAATAATATTAATTGGAATTAATAATTTGGTTTTAATTCATACAGAATTTTTTTTATAACAATTAAATTTTGGTTTAAAAAACATGTAATTACTAAATTTTTTGTATAAATCATTTCGTTCAAAAAAATGAATGATCTAATTACGTATTGTTTATTATTACCAATAAATATGATTAACTACTATTCTCATTGTTTACAATTATTGTTTAAAATCAAAAAATTTTTCTTTAAAGATTTTCGATCCAAATTTTAATTGTTAAAAAACGTTACTAGAAATTATCAACTTATTATTTTTTTAGAAGCTTTTTAAACCAAAATTCAGTTTTTACAAGAAATCTATTAAAATGTTAATTAATAATAAAAAACAATAATAATTTACAAAATTTTTTTTATAAAATAAATCATTATAATGTTACTTAAAAATCTTTCCATTTAAATTTCTATTGTTAAAAAACACTCTACAAATTACCACTTTATTGTTAATTTTTAATTAGTTTTTTAATTACATTTTGAATTAAACAAAATAATTCAATAAACTTTTTTTTTAGCAGATTTTTAATCAAAAATTCAGTTTTTACGAAAAATCTATTTTCATTAATATAAAAACCAATAATAAGATACAAAATTTTTTTATTAAAATAAATCATTAAAATGTTACTTAAAAAAAAATCTTTCCATTTAAATTTCAATTGTTAAAAAACACTCTACAAATTACCACTTTATTGTTAATTTTTTTTTAATTAAATTTTAAATTAAACAAAAGAATTCAATAAACTATTTTTTTTAGAAGATTTTTAATCCAAAATTCAATTTTGACAAAAAAACTATTAAAATTTTAATTAATATAAAAAACAATTATAACTTACAAATTTTCTTTATTAAAATAAACTTTCTTAAAATTAAAAATCGGTTAATTTGGGCGGTATAAACAAAAACCCTATAAATAGTTTTAAAGTTATGGAGGGTCAACCAGTTGACATAACCTTAAACTAAAAAGTGATTTTTAACAGCACATGAAACCTTTATTTAAATGATTTCACCAAATTCTGAAAGATCAGTTGCACAATTATATCAGGAAAAATTTGTTGTCAAACAATAATTATTAAACATTTTGTTTTTTTTATTTAAGAGTCAGTAACCAGTTGTAATTGTTAACAAATTTTACTTAATTTTACTGTTAGAACATTATCTATGATTTCCTTTCGTTGAATTTCGTTAAAAATATTTTTTTAAAACTTATTAGATAAATAAAATTTGTTTTAACATATTTTTTTAACAAACAATTTTAACCAAAATTCAACGAATGTAATCGTCTAGAATGTTTATAACGGTAAAATGAGCTATTATTTGTCAAAACTGGTTGAAAATTACAACAGACTGGCTACTGACTCCTAAATAAAAAACACAAAAGTTTAATAATTATTATTTGACAACAAATTTCGTCCAACCTAATTTTTCCTGATAATTGTACAACTGAATCTTTCAGAATTTTATGAAATAATTTTAATAAAGGTTTCATTTGCTGTTAAAAATCACTTTTTAGTTTGAGGTTATGTCAAGAGGTTGACTCTTTTTAAGCATAGTTTTTGTTTGAAATAAATAAAATACGTAATTATAAATTTTCTTGATTTGAACAAAATAAATCATTACAAAGTTTCTGAAATTAATATGCTTTTGGAACAAATTTTAATTGCTTTAAAAAAAATATTAATTGATATTAATAATTTCGTTATAATTTATAAAGAATTTTTTTAACAATTAAAATTCGACGTGTCTAAACGTCCGGCTAGCCGGATGACAAAAGCCGTCTAGACGTCCGGCTAGCATAGCCGGATAAAATAGTTTTGTCCGTCTAGATTTTTGACAACCCCACCCCCCCTTTAGTATATCGAAACATAGACGGACAAAAATATTTTATCCGGCTAGACGGACGTTTAGTCATATTTGCTTCCTGAACCTAAACGTCCGGATAGACGGACAAAATATTTTATCCGGCTAGCCGGACGTATAGTCGCAGCCATTAAAATTTGGTTTGAAAAACGTGTATTTAATTAATTATTTTAATCAATCATTTTGTTTAAAAAAATTTCTAATTACTAACTACTATTTTCATTAATTCCTACTATTTCTGAAAATAATAAATTTTTTTTAAAGTTATTTTATTTTTTTTAAACTAATTTTAATTATTATTATGGTTTATTTAATGACAAAGGAAGTAAATAATCTTAATATTTACTTACCAACTTTTTTATTTAGGAATTGGCCTACTTTTCGAAGCTCAACGACTTGGAACTCATCTTCTTCTTCCTGTTCTTTCTCTATAGGTCCCAAAATTTCAATTGTGGACTCTTTTTGGATAGTGATTTCCATTTCCATCACCCCATCCTCCGCTCGAAAAAAGTCTCTATTTATTGGCACTGCTCGTGCTATGGCTATTTTAACGTACTAAATTCTTTACTGAATCAAGAAAATTCAAGTGTAACTGCTTTTCCTTCAATGCCTCAAATAACTGAAACTGACACTGATATTGACAATGAAGTATTCATTGAACAACACAAAACTATTGGTGCTGATCAATACATTCTACTCAATAAAAAACAAAAGGAAATAATTGATAAAATTTTAGAAACAGTAGATAATCATGAAAATAATACTAATCATCGTTGTTTTTTCATTGATGGACCAGGTGGATCTGGAAAGACATTTGTTTATACAACATTGTACCATCTACTTCAAAGTCAAGGGAAAAATGTATGTACCATGGCACTTACCGGAATAGCAGCCACATTACTTCCTCATGGAAAAACTGTCCATAAAACATTTAAATTACCTATTGCGATATATACTGATTCGTCACAAACAATTAAAGCACAGTCTAAAGAAGCAGAATATTTGAAAAGCATTGATGTGTTTATATGGGATGAAGCACCTATGGCCCCTAGACATGCATTGGAATTAGTAGATCGTACATTACAAGATATTATGATGAATGAAAAACCCTATTTGGAGGTAAATTATTCGTACTTGGGGGTGATGTCCGACAATTGTTGCCTGTTAAAGTTAATGCTACCCGCAGTGAATTAGTCAATCTGTGCATTAAATTTAGCCATGTGTGGTCTGCATTTTATCAATTTTCTCTCACTGAAAATATGCGTGCATTACCCCAAGAAGTTGATTTTGCCAAGTTTTTATTATTGATTGGAAATGGTAGTGCCAATAGTAGTGATAACAATTTACAATTACCAGAAAATTGTATAGCACCTTCAAATACAGACATCACAGAAGATATTTACGGACAACTTATAAGGAATAAAGATTTTGAAAAATTAACGAAAATGGCAATATTGTCAGCTAGAAGTGTTGATGTTGATGATATAAATAAATCTGTTGTGGAATTACTAGATGCAACAACTGAAAAAATTTACACCAGTATTAATAATACTATAAATTGCGATAACGGTGAAATAGATGATGCACTACTACCAGAATATTTAGAAACTTTAAATCCTCTAAATTTACCACTTTATGAAATACGATTAAGAGTCAATGCAGTAATTATGTTAATAAGAAATCTTTCTATCAACGAAGGTCTTTGTAATGGAACAAGATTACAAGTTTTAGAATTAGGAAATCATTTATTAAAATGCAAAATTCTAACTGGCGATAAAATGGGTAAAATAGTATTTATAAATCGCATTACTTTATACAGTGATGAACGGTATCCTTTTCAGTTTGGACGAAGGCAATTTCCTATTAAATTGGCTTTTGCTATGACAATTAATAAATTGCAAGGACAAACTTTTGATAAGATCGGAATAGATCTTAGACGAGATGTTTTTAATCATGGTCAACTTTATGTTGCTTTATCTAGAGTTTGTTCTTGGGATTCTTTAAAAGTATACTTAGGAGCTCAAAGAGAAAGCACCGTAGTAAAAAATTTTGTATATACTGAAGTTTATGTGTGAAAAAATAGTTCCTGTAAAACCAATTATTATATTTCATGCAGGATCATGCCATTCACGAATTCGGAGGGAATGCACATAGGTCTAGACCTCTTTGTGTTTTATATTTATTTAGAAAACGTAGTCTCTTTTTGTGACCCGCTTCGCTTAAAAATCTAAAAGGACTCCTCGGTACTTTGATCCCTCTGTGTTTTATATTTATGTAGTAAACTTGATCACTTTTTGTGACCCATTTCGCTTAAAAATCTAAAAGAACCGCCCTGTACTTTGAAGATTTTAACAAAGCATCATTTTATAGGAATTTATTTTACGCAAAATTAATATTAATAATAATATTATATGTTTAATCTATAATAATTTTAACTTGCTTCGCCTTAAAAACTAAAAGAACCCCCCCCCCCCTCTTTCGTAGAATTTAACAATGGATTATTCTTACCCACCTTTCCAATTTGTCAATAATGTTGTACCTTATTACATAACTGAAGTTCCGATTAGTCGATGGGAAAGTTAATCAAGATAAAAATGTCTATATTTCAAGATTTTTTTTACGCAAAAAATTTAGATTTTTATAATTGTCATAGCAGACGAATTTTGAATTTTAAATACTTATAACTTTAACTTTAAAAATTTCACATAATAAAAAATACATTTTTTACCTGCAGCGGGAAAACTTTGTTACGAATAATGGTACGCTCACACCTCTGTAGCTGCCTGCCGGAGTTACCATGGTAACTTTTGAGAGTGAAGAGTTCAGACAATGAAAATTTGAATTGTCTAAACCCTTCACTCCCACAGCAGCTAAGAGCTGTGCGAGTACCTTAACACATAACCTTGGTTTGAGTGAAAGCGTGCGGGCAAGTGGGCATGAGTAGAGAGGATCATAATTATTCAAGAAGAGGTTACCGGTATTTAAGAATTTCCGAAAGCGAAGAAAAAAATTTAAGTAAGTATTTGGCAATAATTATTTTAATAATTGTAGAATTTTTTCCTCCTACATAGTATGTATTAATTTTAAAGTTAGATAACCTACAAATATCAATCTTATAAATTCTCAGATTTTAATTGTATAAAAAGTTATTATTGAAAAAAACAACATTATTTACTGTTATAAAATTTTGATCTGATTTATCTTTAGTTAATATATTGTATCTATAATAATAATATAATCCAAAACATTTATTCATTCTCAATTGTTTTCTTTAATATTTAATTATTTTAGTCATTTTGTAATTTTTCTTTTAATTATCAACTATTGTCTTAAAATTTTAATGTAATTCTTTATCTTCAATTTTTATCCTTAATTTTTATTTATTTTTTTCAATTTTTCTTTTTACAATTATTTTTTCAATATTCAATAATTTTCGCATTTTTTCAATTATCAATTGATTTTCTTGAGCAATACAATTCTTCAATTTTAATTTATTTTCTACAATTTTTTCCCTAGTTTTCATCAGTTTTCAATTGACAAGTTATTATTCTCATTTAATTTTGTGATTATTCAATTTATTATTTTCAATTTTTTTTTCAAATTGAATATAGTAGTATGAATTTATAATTTGGATTTTTTTTAACTTTTAATTATTTTTCTTAACAGTTAATTATTTTCGTCGATATTTAATTATTTTCGTCATATTATTATTAATCTTTTAATTATCAATTATTTTATTGAAAGTTCCAACTTATTTCTTCAATTCTTAAATATTTTCTTTAATATTCAATTATTTTTATCGATTTTTAGTTTTTAGTTTTTAATAATTCTCGGATTTTTTCAAATATTTTTTGCACTCATTAATATTGTTTTTACATTTTAATTTAATTATTTCATTCTAGAACTATTTTCTTCAATTTTCAGTTACTTTCTTCTATTTAAATTCCACTTTTTAATCTTCACGTATTTTTTTTAGTAATAAAATTATTAATAACAATTATTTCCTAAAATTTTTGCAATTTTCAATTAGTACCCTAAAATGTTATAATTATTTTTAATTTTTTAAATTATTTCGTTTAAATGTAATATATTTATTGTTATATTTTTTTAACCTTTTTTTTCAATTGTGTAATTATGTAGCTTTTTTCGAGTTTATTCTGTCAATTATTTTCGTCATTTTTCAGATATATTTTTCAATATCGTAATTTTCATTATTTGAATTTGCAAAAAATTAGTTTTAAATAACCAAAAACAATGTGAAGTTTGTCGCGCGTTAAAGTTGCTAGTATGTATATTGGTTTCCATAAATAATTAAACTTGCGGATGTATTATTTTGTTGTTGCAGTTTTAACATTTAAATTTTCAACGACAAAATGGCTAACACTACTGCAAATACAGACATATGTCTGGCAATTCTTATAGTAGTACAACTTTGTACCATCTTGTACCTTTCTAAGAAAGGTAATAAATCAAGAAGATGGGCTGTTCGTCCGATCAATCGAAGACGACCACTTTTGGGAGAGTATGAAACCCTTTTCCAAGAGATAAAAGAAGAAAAACTTTATTTCTTTAAATGTACAAGGATGAACCTAGAATGCTATAATTATTTATTGGAAAAGGTGACACCATTACTTATAAAGAGAAGTAACAGAACACCTTTGACTCCTGGGCATCGACTGTGTATGACGCTCAAGTAAGCTATTATAATTTATTATTCAAACCCTTTAATAATAATTACATAAAAATTATAAAGTACGTCAATATATTTAAATGTTTGTAGGAATTATTATATTTTATTTACTTCCATATTTAGTTCTGGAAAAAAATAATGATCTACAAAACTTTTAAATTTGACAAATAACCAATATAATATTGCTAATACAGATGATCAAAACATCTACTATTTACTAATTTTTTGTATGAAGATAGCAACAAATAGTATTAAATTTTATCTTTAAGTAATTATAATTTAAGTAAATTCTAAAAGTCCATTAACTCATATTCCAATTTGTTCCAACTTTTAAATTTTAATTACTTCAAATTTAAATGCATATTAAGGCTGATCAAACCTGTGAAGAAAAATGCTCTCACCTGATTTCAATGTTGACGTCTTTCGGTATTAAAGGACAAAATAAATTAGTTAATGTTGATTTATTACAAACAATAGAGTGGCACAACTGGCACAACTTCAATTTTATTTATATAAAAAAGAGATAAATATTATTTTTAAAGTATTTTCGAAATTGGGAAGTTCCACCACTTGTGCCACTCTATTATTTCTAATATATCAACATTAACTCATTTATTTTGTCTTTTAAGATAGAGAGACGTCAACATTGACATTTTCGTTTACAGGTTTAATAAACCTTAATTAATGCAAAATAATTAAATAATATTATTTATATTCCATATTCTCAAAAATCCGTCTTATACTTCTTACAATATTTCTAAGAGATATTAATTTTTTGAAACTGTTTAATTTTTATCTTATAATTTCTTATTTTTACAAAATTTAAAGATTTTTTCTCATTAATATTACTTTTTGCATTTATGGGGGTTGTTTATAAACCTATACAAATATTTAATATTAATAAATTATTAAATAAATTGTTGAATATTGTTGTATGAGAATTTTTCAAGATATGATTCGCTCTATTGCTGTTTTGATTGTTTTTTAATAATTTTCTAGCCAATTTACTGAAAAGTGTGTTTTTCGCATGTAAAATGAATGGGAAATTTCAAGGTGTTTGATCCACTCCTAAATATCGGCTGATTTTAATAAAAAAAATAGGGGTATTTTTCGATTTCGAAAATTTTTGGGGAGTAGAAGTAAAACATTTAAAAAACTTGTTTTTACTGATTCCATTTCAAAAAAATTTATTTTTGATTTAAATAAAAAAAAATTTTTTTGATTTTTTTTACAAACATGATTTTTTCTCAATCCTGTTTTTAAGAATAAAGCAAAATTTTATTTTATTTTAGCTGTTTGTTTATTACTTATAATAAAAAATTTATGTCAGGAAAATTTGTAAATTGAGTTTTTTGGCTACTCTGATGAATTATCAATCAACTTTTCTAAATTTTTTTAAGGAAGTTTATCTTTTGCAGATATTTGGCAACTGGGAATGACCTAGGTTCGATTGCACAATCCTTTCGTGTTGGAGAGTCAACTTTGAGAGCAGCTATTTATGAAACCTGTGTTGCTTTGATTAAAGTATTGGCTCCAGAATATTTAAAGGCTCCTACTCGTGATGATTGGATCAATTTCAGTAAAGGATTCAGAGAAATCTGGAATTTGCCGAATTGCGGCGGTGCAGTAGACGGAAAACACATCACAATAAAGTCACCCCCAAACTCGGGTAGTTTATTTTTCAATTATAAAAAGTCATTCAGTATGGTACTGATGGCTGTGTGTGATCATCAGTACAAATTTACATTAGTTGATATAGGATCTTATGGGAGTTCCAATGATGGAGGAATTTTTGAACACTGCCAATTATCAGATGGACTTTTTAATGGTTCCTTAAACATGCCTGACGAACAATTTGAAGTTTCAAACTCAAACATCACTACTCCTATTTACTTGGTAGGAGATAATGCGTTTCCCATGTCAACGAAATTAATGAAGCCATATCCTGGCTCTTTTTTAGAAGAGGGAAAAATTATTTTTAATTATAGGTTGTCACGGGCAAGGAGAATCATTGAAAATACCTTTGGTATTATGTCTTCAAGATGGAGAGTATTATATACAAAAATTTCAGCTCATCCTGGTAGAGTGGAGAATATTATAATGGCCATTATATGCCTTCACAATTTTTTAATGACAGCTAATAACAATGAAGGAGTAAATAATCGACGATACTGTCCACCATCGCACGTTGATCAGGAAACGGATGATGGACGCGTAATTTTAGGTATGTTTAAAAAATATACATATAAATTATATTAATTACAATAATAACTAAATTATAAAATGCGCGCGATTAGTTTCTGCAACTTTAATTACCAACGATTGTAAATATTTTAAAGATACCTTAAGTTTAAATAAAATCTGTTTGACAATAATAATTTCTGAAAATAAGTAGACATTTACATTCTATAATACTCCAGACAGTTATAGGATTAATATTATTTTCTCAATTTTCGTGTTATTTTATTTAAAAAAACAAATTAAAAATTCATGATTTAAATTAAAATTAAAAAAAAGAAATTAGAAAATTGAGAATATTATTGAAATTTGATGAAAATATTTTAAAAATATAAAATATAGTTAATAATACAGTGGAATAGAAAGTACATTAAAATTTAAAATAAATAATCTAAAAAATTAAAGAATTAAACATAATTAAAAAAAAAAATTAAAACATGATTAAAATTTGAAGAAAATATTTAAAAAGTTACGAGAAAAAAGATAAATTAAGACATTAATAAATTAATAGATCCAAAAAATTAATATTTAAAAAAATAATTTGGAAATTGGAAGGATATAATTGAAATTTGTGAAAACTAATCAAGTTTTTTAAGTAATTTTACATACTAAAGCATACAATTAAATTTTGTAAAAAAAAAATGGAAAAATAACTAAAAGTGGTAAAATAATATAATAAAATATATCTGAGATCATGTCACTGAATAATGAATATTTTAAATGGATTATTGGAAATGTCAAAAGAAATTTTTAATTAATTTGAATGTGTAGTATACTTAAAAACTTAGTTTTATTGTATATTTAATCATTTGAAATATTTAGGGTCGCCTACATTTTCTCCAAAACCGAGTTGACCGAATTTGTAATTGCCCGAAATTTGAACTTCCCTTCATTTAACTTCCCTATTTTTCATTTGTCATAAATGTATGGATTCACTGAACTTGCATTTGCCAAAACATTTAACTTGACGAAATGGCATTTGTAAAAATTTTCAATTCCCAGAATTTGTATTTGTCAGAACATTCAATTACCCGAACTTGCATTTGTTCGAACGTTGAGATCACCTAATTTGCATAGTCGGTTATTTAAAGGGTCTGACAAATGATAGTTCGGAGAGTTTAATGTTTTGAGAAATGCATGTTTGGTGATTTAAGAGTACGGCCAAATTTGAGTTCGGTGATTTCAAAGTTCGGACAAATACAAGTTAGGGGATTTAGAAGTTTAGAGAAATACGAGTTCGGTGAGTTGAAAATTTTAACAAATGCCATTTCGTCAATTTAAATGTTTTGGCAAATGCAAGTTCGGGGGATTACAAATTCTGATAAATGCAAGTTCTGAGAATAACGAATTTGGACAATTGAATGTCGGGCAATTACAAGTTCTGTCAATTGGGTTTTGGAGGAAATGCAAGCGACCCTTTCCATTTACAGGGAATTGGCGTTTTAATGGAAATGATGAATTACAATCTTTTCGTCCAGTTGCCTCAGGATCACAAGGAACTTTAGTCGCTCAACAGATGCGGAACGCATTAGCTAGACATTTTGCATGCCCGTCGGGGGAAGTGCCTTGGCAAAGAGCTTATGTCCGACGAGGTCTTAATCGTGATAATTGAAATACTGAATTGAAGTTGTTTGTTAAGTATTATTATTTATTTTCAAATAAGTATCTGTTTTTTATAGAAACTTGAAAATAACAGATACAGAAAAACACCATTTTTATTGCGAAACTGAGTGAGAGGCCTGAAATGGATTTATTAACTTTTGAAAAAGTACTCCTGAATTAAGAGCGATAGTTTTGTCCGTAAATTAACCGATTTTTGGAAGATATATTATATTGAATAATTTCTTTACATTAAGACCTAATTAAATGTAATTGAAACAAATTTTCTTGGATAGCAGACTGTTGAGTTCAGAAAAGAGAGTTGCTTTTATTAGCCGATAAAACAATTTATTTCTTGACAATCATTGAGTATTGATATTATACAGTAAGGTCAATCGGCAAGTAGTCAGGTACATTATGATGTTGAAGACTCTATGCACTGGTGAATTTTTGTTTTGAAAACTGGCAATCGGTTTTACGCGTGTGATCCCAAAAAGAAGTTAAACAGGGTTCTTTTTTAATTGTGCGCATGACCATGGCGTCACTTCAACGGCCTGAAGGCAGTGAACAAAGATAGATAGTATGGTGAATAAGCTGAGTTCACACAATACTGAAAGAAAACAAACAGACAACATAACCGCAAATTTGCCGTATTTGAGATAAATTATAAATTATAAAATAAAATAAGTTATTAAAAGTGACAAAAAGTTTTGTGAATGAAAAAAAAAATTAATAAAGTGTAGTGATAAAAAGAAAGCTAAAAATTCATGTAAAGAAGGAATTTTATTTAAGACTTTTGTGTTGTAAACATCAAGTATACATGAAAAAAAGAGGAAATAATATAATTAATTTTAAAGAAATGAAGAAGAAATTAAAGGAATTTCCAGAATAAATAAGTGTCTGCCATTGTTCCTGAAATACATAAATAATTAATTTATTAATGACAAGCATTCATTTAATTGAAAATCAACGAAGAAAGAAGGCCTAAAGATCGTTGAAAAAGGAAAAAGATAAGTATAAAAAATTAATTATTATCAATTTATTTCAGTTTCCAAATTAGCAGCTTTAGAAAAAATTAAGTTAAATATTATTAAAGTTACTATTTAGATATTTTTAAGGAAGTGTCATTTTCAATTTTTTAGAAAAATCCAAATTAATTGCCAAGTAATTAGTATACTTTCAAATATTTTTAAGCATATTGAACAGGTAATTTTAATACATATTTACAATTTTTAATAGGGAATTCTTTTCTCCTTAAAAGCAGGGCTCATAAAAATCATGATTTTTTAAAAATTTGTAAAATACGATTTCTTTTACTTAAATCAAAAATTAATTTTTCACAATACATAAAATCGATGCATACAATTTTCAAATGTTTACTTTTAAGTAGTTTGCTTTTTAAACTATGATCTTTTAGTAAGAAATAGTAAATAACATAGAAAAAAAACAATTAATCAAAACCAAATAAATTATGAATAAATAAAAGAATCGCAAACAAAAATTCAAATACTTATAAATTGAAGAGGTAAAAAAAATAAAATATGAAATATGAGAGCGATGCCAAAATGACAATATTTAGTACAAAATTAAATTTACATAAAATAAAATAATAACAATTTACACCAAAGTAGAAAATTAAGAAATTTTAAACAAAATTTATAAAAGTGTTGAATAAATATTTCCAACAATTCCAAATTATAAAATAAAAAATAAACAATTTAAAAAAAGAGAAAATATTTTTAAGGAATAAAAAAACCAAATTAAAAAATTATAAAGAAAAGAATGTCTAAAAAAGTTTAAAACAATAAAAAAAATAAAATTGTAAATTTAGTAAGTAAAAGAAAATTAAAAATTTATAAAAAGTCAATTAAAGAAATGCAAAAAACCTTTAAAAATAAAAAAGTTTATGTAAATTAAAGCAAAAATATTGTTATAATTTGAAATTTTGAACCAATTGCAATATAACTTATCGGTTAATTTATGCTTAAAATTTATTTAAATTATAATGACTTAAGATAAACAGATCTAATCTTATTTTTTGCTACATTCATACAAAAAATTTTGAGATCGAATTCTGATTATCATTGACAGTACAATTTTTAAAAGTTTATAAACGACAAAATATTTATATTGCACTTTTCAAGCAATATCCAAGAATTTATGGTTTATTTTTAATTTAAGATTTTTTCCAAACAGTAAATCTCATGTAAAAAACATACTAATTATTTTACATTTTCATCTAGGGAACCAAAAACAGTATATTTTACAGATTTGGAAAACATTTGCCAATAAACATTCTTAAAAGATGTTTAAAGCATACTGAATGAATGGACCATTTGAAAATAATAATATTAATAAAAAAAAAATTCAAGAACAAAAAATCAAATTATAAATAATATTAATATTAATAATAATAATAATAATAATTATTATTATTATTATCATCATCACTATAAAAGGAATTTAAGGTTTTTAAAAAACATAGAATTTTATACTATTGTCTCGTGAGTATAAAATAAAAATATACTATAAATAATTAAATGACTTATAATTAGCATACTAAAAGAAAAATATGTTTTCAGAAACACAAACGAAAGAGGACACATAACGACGTATCACACGAACAGCGAAGAGTAGAGCTACTTCTCCACGTACTTCATCTTAATCAGGATCTAATCATCTTCCCATTCCAATTTAGAAAATGTTGGAAATTAAATTTAATGAATTTTCCAAATATTGATTAGAAAATTTCTTTATGGATTTTCTAGGCTCTACACGTTTCCTAAATTTAATCCTAGTTACTTAAATACCACTTAGAATCTATTTTTGCCATTGGTAACCATCTTATGATTTCAATTTCAAATTGTTTAAAATTGATTTTAAACAATTTTCCAAATATTGATTTGAAAATCTGTTTATGAGTTTTCTAAGCTCCAGAAATCACCTCAATTAATTCAAGGTTACTAAAATACCATTAAGGATCAAATCGGGACATTGGGAATCATCTTGACATTCAAAATTCAAAATCTTGCAAATTAAATTTCATAAATTTTCCAAATATTAATTCGAAAATTTTTTTATAGGTTTTCTAGGCCTCGAACGTTTTCTAAATTGAATCTTAGTTACTAAAATACCATTTAGAATCAAATCCGGGCCTTTTGAATTTTATTCACATTCCAATTTCGAAATCTTGAAAATTGATTTTGATCAATTTTCCAAATATTAATTGAAAAATTTTTTATAGGTTTTCTAGGCTTTAAACGTTTACTATACTAAATCTTAGTTACTAAAATACCATTTAGAATCAAATCCGGGCCTTTTTAATCTTCTTCACATTCAAATTTCGAAATCATTAAAATTAATTTTGATCAATTTTCCAAATATTGATTTAAAATTTTTTTATGGGTTTTTTAGCATCAGAACGTCTTTTCGATTAAATCATATTTAATAAAAATCTACTTAGATTCAAATCCGGGCCTTTTTAATCTTCTTCACATTCAAATTTGAAAATCTTGAAAATTGATTTTGATCAATTTTCCAAATATTGATTTGAAAATTTTTTTATGGGTTTTCTCGTGTCACGTCCCCGTGACTTGTTGAGTTCAGATGCCAATGAACTTTACAAATATCATACTACATTCTTGAATTTTTCTAAAAATCAATACTTGAATCTTGACGAGTTTGAGAATTTGGGATTTGGTAAATGACCGAGGGGAGTTAAGACAGATTTATGAGATCAAACTCTCCCCTTGTCTAAATAATATTTGTTCTTTCGAAGGTTTAATTGACCAACCGGATGCGGATGTGCAACCCTCAGGTGTAGCACCCTTTTTCGTGTGGGATGTATGATTTTCCCTGCGTTTTTCATGAAACCCACGCTAAATCCTGGAAGGGATGAAAATACAGAGAACCGAGGTTTCTTTTATAATTAAGCAAAACCAAAAATCAGTTCCTCAGCTACCATCACCGGAGTCGCAACGAAGTTTCTCAAGCTCCGCAAATATTGTATCTCCCCAGTATCGGTCTCGTAACGCGCCAATATAAATCTTATATCTCGGCAACATTATATCTATCAGTCATTGTTGGTCGAGTTAAATAATCAAATTCTACTCCATAATTATATGGAATTGATTTGTTAAATTGTGACTTCGAGGAACTCGCTATAATCGAAACTGTCGTTTTTAAATAGTTCTTGCTTCACCACGGTCACCTCCGGTTCACTTTCTGTAAAGATTGACTGGTAGCATAGTCTACAATTCTAAGTCTTATATTCAAACATAGTTCTCACACTTATCGTGACATATTTCTGCGGTTAATATTGTCAATTCGTACTGTGTCGATTGCGAATAATTATTTACGTGTTGTAGTGAGTGAGAAACTTTTCATAATATTATAATTATAAAATTGGATTACTGTTGATATAGAGATTAAGTGAAACTGTGAATCTAGTGAAGGTGTAAGAACTCCTGACATAATTTGTCAGTAACAATTTCCCATCCTTTAACCCTTTAACAATTTAAATCCTTCTAACCCTTGACTTTAATCCTTGTGTCCAAAAAACAGTAAACAATTTATTGAACAGTAAAATTATAAATCATCGAGCTAGCTGTCTTCGATCGTTCACCAATTACTTGAGGAAGGACCAGGTTTCACCTTCGTGCTGATATATATAAACATGCTATTGGGATAGTGGAGAACAACACCTACGCACTGCCTTACTTGATTTGAATTGAGTCGCGGCCTATTTCTATTTTTCTCCCGGAGAGCACGAACCTGCGAAGCTAATAAATCTCATCGACCCTTCTTTCTACACATCTTGAACGATCACTCTGTATATTCAGAGAATTCAACTGAGACATTCTTCAACTATTAAACACAGTAAGTTAAGAATTTTACTCGGCTTTTATCACGAGCAAAATAATTTCCCTAGCTAAATATCATTCATTGTTTCAGTAAATGACGATTTCTTAAAAAACAACCAAGGATACAAAACAAGGGATTTCTCCTCTCATCTTCCTTCTCTTACTCCTCTAAAAATTGTATATAATAAAATAAATGTTTGAGAATTATATAATTCAATTGATGCTTGTTCAGTGGACTTTCTTTTCCCTGTTCCCTTAGTTCAAAGTCCGTTGGCTTTGTAAATGAATCAGGGGTAAAATATTAAAATAGATAGATTTGTAACCTGCGAATGTCCGTTCCGGACATAACACTGGCTTCAGAACGTTTTATCGATTAAATCATATTTAAGAAAATACCATTTAGAATTAAATCCGGGCCTTTTTGATATTCTTCACATTTAAATTTCGAAATCTTGAAAATTAATTTTGAACAATTTTCCAAATATTAAATTAAAATTTTTTTTATAGGCTTTCTAGCTTAAAATCGTTTTTTCGATTAAATTATAGTTACGAAAAAACAATTCAGAATCAAATCCGGGCCTTTTTGATATTATTCACATTTAAATTTAGAAATCTTGAAAATTAATTTTGAACAATTTTCCAAATATTGATTTAAAATTTTTTTATGGGTTTTCTATCTTAATTACGTTTTTTTTATTGAATTATAGTTACTGAAATACTATTTAAAATTAAATCCGGGCCTTTTTAATATTCTTCACAATCAAATTTCGAAATCTTGAAAATTTATTTTGATCAATTTTCAAAATATTAATTGAAAATTATTTTATGGGTTTTTTTAGCAACAAAACGTTTTTTCGATTGAATCATCGTTACCAAAAATCTACTTACATTCAAATCCGGGCCTTTTTAATCTTCTTCACATTCAAATCTCTATAGCTTGAAAATTAATTTTGATCAATTCTCCAAACATAGATTTAAAATTTTTTTAATGGGTTTTCTAGCTTAATAACGTTTTTTTGATTAAATTATAGTTACTGAAATACTATTTAGAATTAAATCTGGGCCTTTTTGATATTCTTCACATTTAAATTTCGAAATCTTGAAAATTGAGTATGATCAATTCTCCAAATATTGATTTGAAATTTTTTTTATGGGTTTTCTAGCTTAAAAACGTTTGTTTGATTAAATCGTAGTTGCTAAAATACCATTTAGAATTAAATCCGGGCCTTTTTAATATTCTTCACATTTAAATTTCGAAATCTTGAAAATTGATTTTGATCAATTTTTCAAATACTGATTTGAAAATTATTTTATGGGTTTTTTTAGCATCAAAACGTCTTTTCGATTGAATCACAGTTACTAAAAATCTACTTAGATTCAAATCCGGGACTTTTTAATCTTCTTCACATTCAAATCTCTATACCTTGAAAATTAATTTTGATCAATTCTCCAAATATTGATTTGAAATTTTTTTATGGGTTTTCTATCTTAATTACGTTTTTTTTATTGAATTATAGTTACTGAAATACTATTTAAAATTAAATCCGGGCCTTTTTAATATTCTTCACAATCAAATTTCGAAATCTTGAAAATTTATTTTGATCAATTTTCCAAATATTAATTGAAAATTATTTTATGGGTTTTTTTAGCATCAAAACGTCTTTTCGATTGAATCACAGTTACTAAAAATCTACTTAGATTCAAATCCGGGACTTTTTAATCTTCTTCACATTCAAATCTCTATACCTTGAAAATTAATTTTGATCAATTCTCCAAATATTGATTTGAAATTTTTTTTATGGGTTTTCTAGCTTCATAACGTTTTTTTGATTAAATCGTAGTTACCAAAATACCATTTAGAATTAAATCCGAGCCTTTTTAAAATTCATCACATTCAAATTTCGAAAACTTGAAAATTGATTTTGTTCAATTTTCCAAATATTGATTTATTTAGTTATTTATTTATTTATTTACATATATACGGGCATTATTTATGCCCATTTGTACAGGGTACTATTAATAATAACAATAGTGTAAGATACGTAATTGACCGCAATTGTCATTGATTACTGCTGACTAAAATTAAAGTACACATTTTTCTTATAAAGGCAATTAATGAGTTGTCCAAAAAATTAATATTGTTGTGGAACTGATTTGCCTCACGTCATAATCTGATCACGACTGAATTGTTCAGGTAGTTAGTTCTAGAAAATGGCAACTTGAACAACGCTGCATTTCTGGAAGAGCGTTGCTGCTTAAGAGATTCAAATGAATTTAAGAGATCTGAGCAGTTTATTAAACTATTAATGATTTTAAATAGAAAAAGTAGATCATTAAATAGAAATCGCTGAGATAGGCGCGGAATTTTAAAACGTGTTCTGAGTTCAGTGTAATCATGATCATGGTAGTCGTAAGGCACACCAACTCGTCTAGCCAAAAAACGCAAGAATCTGTTCTGGACCCTTTCGATGATAGTCTTAAGGTAATCTTGGTAAGGATGCCACAGAACAGAAGCAAATTCTATTTGTGGTCTCACTAGTGTAAAGTATAACACCTTTATCGCCAATTCGTTGGTAAAATTCGAGGCATTCCTCATGACGAAGCCCAGAACTCTGGCCGCTTTGTTGACGGTAAAATTAATATGATCTATTAAGCTAAACGAAGAGTTAAGCATTACCCCAAGGTCACGTACTACGAGTACTTTAGATAATTTGTCATCACCAATATGATAAATACAAACAGAATCGCTACTGGACCTGGAAAACGATATCGTTTTACATTTATTGACGTTAAATAATAAGTTATTTAAGAGTGACCAAGTGTGAAGACGAGCAAGATCGGAATGCAGGTCCAAGCGGTCCTGAATTGACTTATATATTTTCAAATCATCGGCAAATAGTAGAAAGAGAGAATGGATAAAAACGTATTTAATGTCATTAATAAAAAGAATAAAGAATAATGGACCTAAATGTGAACCTTGGGGAACACCAGATGTAGCAGTAAAAATCTCCGAGAAATCGCGATTGATACGGACTGATAATACTCTGTCAACAAGATAACTTTTAATCCATAAAATAGTGTTCTCGGAGAAACCCATATTACTGAGCTTAGTCAGAAGAATGCCGTGGTTGACCTTATCAAATGCCTTAGCAAAATCGGTGTAAATGGCATCCACCACTTTTCCAGAGTCTAAATTATTTAAAACAAAATTAGAAAAAATACTAAGATTTGTTACAACAGACCTACCCCTAGTGAAGCCATGCTGCTCATCGACGATAATGTGATTTATTTGGTTATAAAGTGTGTCATGGACTATACTTTCGAATATTTTTGAAATAGTACTAAGTATGACTATTGGGCGGTAATTCGTGACGTCACTTTTATTTCCATCTTTATGAATAGGAATCACGATTCCCCTTTTCCAAACAAACGGGAACGTTTCACTTGTTAGCGATAAGTTAAATAGTATAAACAAGGGTTCAACAAGCGATGAACAGCACGACCTCAAAAGGGAAGGGGGAATTCCATCGGGACCAGCCCCTGATTTGAAAATCCGGGCCTTTTTAATCTTCTTCACATTCAAATCTCTATATCTTGAAAATTAATTTTGATCAATTCTCCAAATATTGATTTGAAATTTTTTTTATGGGTTTTCTAGCTTCATAACGTTTTTTTGATTAAATCGTAGTTACCAAAATACCATTAAGAATTAAATCCGAGCCTTTTTAAAATTCTTCACATTCAAATTTCGAAAATTTGAAAATTGATTTTGTTCAATTTTCCAAATATTGATTTATTTAGTTATTTATTTATTTATTTACATATATACGGGCATTATTTATGCCCATTTGTACAGGGTACTATTAATAATAACAATAGTGTAAGATACGTAATTGACCGCAATTGTCATTGATTACTGCTGACTAAAATTAAAGTACACATTTTTCTTATAAAGGCAATTAATGAGTTGTCCAAAAAATTAATATTGTTGTGGAACTGATTTGCCTCACGTCATAATCTGATCACGACTGAATTGTTCAGGTAGTTAGTTCTAGAAAATGGCAACTTGAACAACGCTGCATTTCTGGAAGAGCGTTGCTGCTTAAGAGATTCAAATGAATTTAAGAGATCTGAGCAGTTTATTAAACTATTAATGATTTTAAATAGAAAAAGTAGATCATTAAATAGAAATCGCTGAGATAGGCGCGGAATTTTAAAACGTGTTCTGAGTTCAGTGTAATCATGATCATGGTAGTCGTAAGGCACACCAACTCGTCTAGCCAAAAAACGCAAGAATCTGTTCTGGACCCTATCGATGATAGTCTTAAGGTAATCTTGGTAAGGATGCCACAGAACAGAAGCAAATTCTATTTGTGGTCTCACTAGTGTAAAGTATAACACCTTTATCGCCAATTCGTTGGTAAAATTCGAGGCATTCCTCATGACGAAGCCCAGAACTCTGGTCGCTTTGTTGACGGTAAAATTAATATGATCTATTAAGCTAAACGAAGAGTTAAGCATTACCCCAAGGTCACGTACTACGAGTACTTTAGATAATTTGTCATCACCAATATGATAAATACAAACAGAATCGCTACTGGACCTGGAAAACGATATCGTTTTACATTTATTGACGTTAAATAATAAGTTATTTAAGAGTGACCAAGTGTGAAGACGAGCAAGATCGGAATGCAGGTCCAAGCGGTCCTGAATTGACTTATATATTTTCAAATCATCGGCAAATAGTAGAAAGAGAGAATGGATAAAAACGTATTTAATGTCATTAATAAAAAGAATAAAGAATAATGGACCTAAATGTGAACCTTGGGGAACACCAGATGTAGCAGTAAAAATCTCCGAGAAATCGCGATTGATACGGACTGATAATACTCTGTCAACAAGATAACTTTTAATCCATAAAATAGTGTTCTCGGAGAAACCCATATTACTGAGCTTAGTCAGAAGAATGCCGTGGTTGACCTTATCAAATGCCTTAGCAAAATCGGTGTAAATGGCATCCACCACTTTTCCAGAGTCTAAATTATTTAAAACAAAATTAGAAAAAATACTAAGATTTGTTACAACAGACCTACCCCTAGTGAAGCCATGCTGCTCATCGACGATAATGTGATTTATTTGGTTATAAAGTGTGTCATGGACTATACTTTCGAATATTTTTGAAATAGTACTAAGTATGACTATTGGGCGGTAATTCGTGACGTCACTTTTATTTCCATCTTTATGAATAGGAATCACGATTCCCCTTTTCCAAACAAACGGGAACGTTTCACTTGTTAGCGATAAGTTAAATAGTATAAACAAGGGTTCAACAAGCGATGAACAGCACGACCTCAAAAGGGAAGGGGGAATTCCATCGGGACCAGCCCCTGATTTGAAAATCCGGGCCTTTTTAATCTTCTTCACATTCAAATCTCTATATCTTGAAAATTAATTTTGATCAATTCTCCAAATATTGATTTGAAATTTTTTTTATGGGTTTTCTAGATTAATAACGTTTTTTTGATTAAATCGTAGTTACCAAAATACCATTTAGAATTGAATCCGAGCCTTTTTAAAATTCTTCACATTCAAATTTCGAAAACTTGAAAATTGATTTTGTTCAATTTTCCAAATATTGATTTGAAAATATTTTATGGGCTTTTTAGCGTCAGAACGTCTTTTCGATTAAATCATAGTTACTAAAATACCATTTAGATTCAAATCCGGGCCTTGTTAAAATTCTTCACATTATAATTTCGAAATCTTGAAAATTAATTTTGATCAATTTTCCAAATACTGATTTGAAATTTTTTTTATGGGTTTTCTAGTTTAATAACGTTTTTTTGATTAAATCGGAGTTACCAAAATACCATTTAGAATTAAATCCGAGCCTTTTTAAAATTCTTCACATTTAAATTTAGAAATCTTGAAAATTGATTTTAATTAATTTTCCAAATATTGATTTAAAAAATATTTTATGGGCTTTTTAGCGTCAAAACGTCTTTTCGATTGAATCATAGTTACTTAAATACCGATTAGAATCAAATCCGGGCCTCTTTAAAATTCTTCACATTTAAATTTCGAAATCTTGAAAATTAATTTTGATCAATTCTCCAAATATTGATTTTAATTTTTTTTTTGGGTTTTCAAGCTTAATAACGTTTTTTTGATTAAATTATAGTTACTAAAATACTATTTAGAATTAAATCCGGGCCTCTTTAAAATTCTTCACATTTAAATTTCGAAATCTTAAAAATTGAGTATGATCAATTCTCCAAATATTGATTTGAAATTTTTTTTATGGGTTTTCTAGCTTAATAACATTTTTTTGATTAAATCGAAGTTGCTAAAATACCATTTAGAATTAAATCCGGGCCTCTTTAAAATTCTTCACATTTAAATTTCGAAATCTTAAAAATTGAGTATGATCAATTCTCCAAATATTGATTTGAAATTTTTTTTATGGGTTTTCTAGCTTAATAACATTTTTTTGATTAAATCGAAGTTGCTAAAATACCATTTAGAATTAAATCCGGGCCTCTTTAAAATTCTTCACATTTAAATTTCGAAATTTTGAAAATTGATTTTGATCAATTTTTCAAATACTGATTTGAAAATTATTTTATGGGTTTTTTTAGCATTAGAACGTCTTTTCGATTAAATCACAGTTACTAAAATACCATTTAGTTTCAAATCTGGGCATTTTTAAAATTTTTCACATTATAATTTCGAAATCTTGAAAATTAATTTTGAGCAATTCTCCAAATATTGATTTGTAATTTTTTTATGGGTTTTCTAGTTTCATTACGTTTTTTTGATTAAATTATAGTTACTGAAATACTATTTAGAATTAAATCCGGGCCTTTTTAATATTCTTCACATTCAAATTTCGAAATCTTGAAAATTTATTTTGATCAATTTTCCAAATATTAATTAAAAATTATTTTATGGGTTTTTTTAGCATCAAAACGTCTTTTCGATTGAATCATCGTTACCAAAGATCTACTTAGATTCAAATCCGGGCCTTTTTAATCTTCTTCACATTCAAATCTCTATATCTTGAAAATTAATTTTGATCAATTCTCCAAATATTGATTTGAAATTTTTTTTATGGGTTTTCTAGCTTAATAACGTTTTTTTGATTAAATTATAGTTACTGAAATACTATTTAGAATTAACTCCGGACCTTTTTATTATTCTTCACATTTAAATTTAGAAATCTTGAAAATTGATGTTAATTAATTTTCCAAATATTGATTGAATTATAGTTACTAAAAATCTACTTAGATTCAAATCCAGGCCTGTTTAATATTCTTCACATTATAATTTCGAAATCTTGAAAATTAATTTTTATCAATTCTCCAAATATTGATTTGAATTTTTTTTATGGGTTTTCTAGCTTAATAACGTTTTTTTGATTAAATTATAGTTACTGAAATACTATTTAGAATTAAATCCGGGACTTTTTAATATTCTTCACATTTAAATTTAGAAATTTTAAAAATTGATTTTAATTAATTTTCCAAATATTGATTGAATTATAGTTACTAAAAATCTACTTAGATTCAAATCCAGGCCTGTTTAATATTCTTCACATTATAATTTCGAAATCTTGAAAATTAATTTTTATCAATTCTCCAAATATTGATTTGAATTTTTTTATGGGTTTTCTAGCTTAATAACGTTTTTTTGATTAAATTATAGTTACTGAAATACTATTTAGAATTAAATCCGGGCCTTTTTAATATTCTTCACATTCAAATTTCGAAATCTTGAAAATTAATTTTGACCAATTCTCCAAATATTGATTTGAAATTTTTTTTATGGGTTTTCTAGCTTAATAACGTTTTTTTGATTAAATTGTAGTTACCAAAATACTATTTAGAATTAAATCCGAGCCTTTTTAAAATTCTTCACATTCAAATTTCGAAAACTTGAAAATTGATTTTGTTCAATTTTCCAAATATTGATTTGAAAATATTTTATGGGCTTTTTAGCGTCAGAACGTATTTTCGTTTGAATCATAGTTACTAAAATACCATTTAGAATCAAATCCGTGCCTTTTTAAAATTTTTCACATTCAAATTTCGAAATCTTGAAAATCGATTTGGTTAGTTTTTCAAATATTGATTTAAAAATTTTATTATAGGTTTTCTAGGCTCCCAACTTTTTTGAACTTAAATCTTAGTTATTAAAATAACATTCAGAATCAAATCCGGGCAACTTTAAAATTCTTCACATTTAAATTTCGAAATCTTGAAAATTAATTTTGAACAATTTTCCAAATATTGATTTGAAATTTTTTTTATAGGCTTTCTAGCTTGAAAACGTTTTTTCGATTAAATTATAGTTACTAAAATACCGATTAAAATCAAATCCAGGCCTGTTTAATATTCTTCACATTCAAATTTCGAAATCTTGAAAATTGATTTTGATCAATTTTCGAAATATTGGTTTGAAATTTTTTTTATGGGTTTTCTCGCTTAAAAACGATTTTTCGATTAAATGATAGTTACGAAAATACCATTCAGAATCAAATCCGGTCCTTTTTGATATTCTTCACATTTAAATTTAGAAATCTTGAAAATTAATTTTGAACAATTTTCCAAATATTGATTTGAAATTTTTTTATGGGTTTTCTATCTTAATAACGTTTTTTTTATTAAATTATAGTTACTGAAATACTTTTTAAAATTAAATCCGGGCCTTTTTAATATTCTTCACAATCAAATTTCGAAATCTTGAAAATTTATTTTGATCAATTTTCCAAATATTAATTGAAAATTATTTTATGGGTTTTTTTAGCATCAAAACGTTTTTTTGATTGAATCATCGTTATCAAAAATCTACTTACATTCAAATCCGGGACTTTTTAATCTTCTTCACAGTCAAATCTCTATACCTTGAAAATTAATTTTGATCAATTCTCCAAATATTGATTTGAAATTTTTTTTATGGGTTTTCTAGCTTCATAACGTTTTTTTGATTAAATCGTAGTTACCAAAATACCATTTAGAATTAAATCCGAGCCTTTTTAAAATTCTTCACATTCAAATTTCGAAAACTTGAAAATTGATTTTGTTCAATTTTCCAAATATTGATTTATTTATTTATTTATTTATTTATTTACATATATACGAGCATTATTTATGCCCATTTGTACAGGGTACTATTAATAATAACAATAGTGTAAGATACGTAATTGACCGCAATTGTCATTGATTACTGCTGACTAAAATTAAAGTACGCAGTTTTCTTATAAAGGCAATTAATGAGTTGTCCAAAAAATTAAAATTGTTGTGGAACTGATTTGCCTCACGACATAATCTGATCACGACTGAATTGTTCAGGTAGTTAGTTCTAGAAAATGGCAACTTGAACAACGCTGCATTTCTGGAAGAGCGTTGCTGCTTAAGAGATTCAAATGAATTTAAGAGATCTGAGCAGTTTATTAAACTATTAATGATTTTAAATAGAAAAAGTAGATCATTAAATAAAAATCGCTGAGATAGGCGCGGAATTTTAAAACGTGTTCTGAGTTCAGTGTAATCATGATCATGGTAGTCGTAAGGCACACCAACTCGTCTAGCCAAAAAACGCAAGAATCTGTTCTGGACCCTTTCGATGATAGTCTTAAGGTAATCTTGGTAAGGATGCCACAGAACAGAAGCAAATTCTATTTGTGGTCTCACTAGTGTAAAGTATAACACCTTTATCGCCAATTCGTTGGTAAAATTCGAGGCATTCCTCATGACGAAGCCCAGAACTCTAATCGCTTTGTTGACGGTAAAATTAATATGATCTATAAAGTTAAACGAAGAGTTGAGCATTACCCCACGGTCACGTACTACGAGTACTTTAGATAATTTGTCATCACCAATATGATAAATACAAACAGAATCGCTACTGGACCTGGAAAACGATATCGTTTTACATTTATTGACGTTAAATAATAAGTTATTTAAGAGTGACCACGTGTGAAGACGAGCAAGATCGGATTGCAGGTCCAAGCGGTCCTGAATGCAAGAGATTGACTTATATATTTTCAAATCATCGGCAAATAGTCGAAAGAGAGAATGGATAAAAACGTATTAAATGTCATTAATAAAAAGAATAAAGAATAATGGAACTAAATGTGAACCTTGGGGAACACCAGATGTAGCAGTAAAAATCTCCGAGAAATCGCGATTGATACGGACTGATAATACTCTGTCAACAAGATAACTTTTAATCCATAAAATAGTGTTCTCGGAGAAACCCATATTACTGAGCTTAGTCAGAAGAATGCCGTGGTTGATTTTATCAAATGCCTTAGCAAAATCGGTGTAAATGGCATCCACCACTTTTCCAGAGTCTAAATTATTTAAAACAAAATTAGAAAAAATACTAAGATTTGTTACAACAGACCTACCCCTAGTGAAGCCATGCTGCTCATCGACGATAATGTGATTTATTTGGTTATAAAGTGTGTCATGGACTATACTTTCGAATATTTTTGAAATAGTACTAAGTATGACTATTGGGCGGTAATTAGTGACGTCACTTTTATTTCCATCTTTATGAATAGGAATCACGATTCCCCTTTTCCAAACAAACGGGAACGTTTCACTTGTTAGCGATAAGTTAAATAGTATAAACAAGGGTTCAACAAGCGATGAACAGCACGACCTCAAAAGGGAAGGGAGAATTCCATCGGGACCAGCCCCTGATTTGAAAATATTTTATGGGCTTTTTAGCGTCAGAACGTCTTTTCGATTAAATCATAGTTACTAAAAATCTACTTAGATTCAAATCCGGGCCTTTTTAATCTTCTTCACATTCAAATCTCTATATCTTGAAAATTAATTTTGATGAATACTCCAAATATTGATTTGAAATTTTTTTTATGGGTTTTCTAGTTTAATAACGTTTTTTTGATTAAATCGGAGTTACCAAAATACCATTTAGAATTAAATCCGAGCCTTTTTAAAATTCTTCACATTTAAATTTAGAAATCTTGAAAATTGATTTTAATTAATTTTCCAAATATTGATTTAAAAAATATTTTATGGGCTTTTTAGCGTCAGAACGTCTTTTCGATTGAATCATAGTTACTTAAATACCGATTAGAATAAAATCCGGGCCTCTTTAAAATTCTTCACATTTAAATTTCGAAATCTTGAAAATTAATTTTGATCAATTCTCCAAATATTGATTTTAATTTTTTTTTTGGGTTTTCAAGCTTAATAACGTTTTTTTGATTAAATTATAGTTACTAAAATACTATTTAGAATTAAATCCGGGCCTCTTTAAAATTCTTCACATTTAAATTTCGAAATCTTAAAAATTGAGTATGATCAATTCTCCAAATATTGATTTGAAATTTTTTTTATGGGTTTTCTAGCTTAATAACATTTTTTTGATTAAATCGAAGTTGCTAAAATACCATTTAGAATTAAATCCGGGCCTCTTTAAAATTCTTCACATTTAAATTTCGAAATTTTGAAAATTGATTTTGACCAATTTTTCAAATACTGATTTGAAAATTATTTTATGGGTTTTTTTAGCATTAGAACGTCTTTTCGATTAAATCACAGTTACTAAAATACCATTTAGTTTCAAATCTGGGCATTTTTAAAATTTTTCACATTATAATTTCGAAATCTTGAAAATTAATTTTGAGCAATTCTCCAAATATTGATTTGTAATTTTTTTATGGGTTTTCTAGCTTAATAACGTTTTTTTGATTAAATTATAGTTACAGAAATACTATTTAGAATTAAATCCGGGCCTTTTTAATATTCTTCACATTCAAATTTCGAAATCTTGAAAATTTATTTTGATCAATTTTCCAAATATTAATTAAAAATTATTTTATGGGTTTTTTTAGCATCAAAACGTCTTTTCGATTGAATCATCGTTACCAAAGATCTGCTTAGATTCAAATCCGGGCCTTTTTAATCTTCTTCACATTCAAATCTCTATATCTGGAAAATTAATTTTGATCAATTCTCCAAATATTGATTTGAAATTTTTTTTATGGGATTTCTAGCTTAATAACGTTTTTTTGATTAAATTATAGTTACTGAAATACCATTTAGAATTAACTCCGGGCCTTTTTAATCTTCTTCACATTCAAATCTCTAAATCTTGAAAATTAATTTTGATCAATTTTCCAAATATTGATTTGTAATTTTTTTATGGGTTCTCTAGCTTAATAACGTTTTTTTTGATTAAATTATAGTTACTGAAATACTATTTAGAATTAAATCCGGGCCTTTTTAATATTCTTCACATTCAAATTTCGAAATCTTGAAAATTAATTTTGAGCAATTCTCCAAATATTGATTTGAAATTTTTTTATGGGTTTTCTAGCTTAATAACGTTTTTTTTTATTAAATTATAGTTACTGTAATACTATTTAAAAATAAATCCGGGCCTTTTTAATCTTCTTCACATTCAAATCTCTAAATCTTGAAAATTAATTTTGATCAATTTTCCAAATATTGATTTGTAATTTTTTTATGGGTTTTCTAGCTTAATAACGTTTTTTTGATTAAATTATAGTTACTGAAATACTATTTAGAATTAAATCCGGGCCTTTTTAATATTCTTCACATTCAAATTTCGAAATCTTGAAAATTTATTTTGATCAATTTTCCAAATATTAATTAAAAATTATTTTATGGGTTTTTTTAGCATCAAAACGTCTTTTCGATTGAATCATCGTTACCAAAGATCTACTTAGATTCAAATCCGGGCCTTTTTAATCTTCTTCACATTCAAATCTCTATATCTTGAAAATTAATTTTGATCAATTCTCCAAATATTGATTTGAAATTTTTTTTATGGGTTTTCTAGCTTAATAACGTTTTTTTGATTAAATTATAGTTACTGAAATACTATTTAGAATTAACTCCGGACCTTTTTATTATTCTTCACATTTAAATTTAGAAATCTTGAAAATTGATGTTAATTAATTTTCCAAATATTGATTGAATTATAGTTACTAAAAATCTACTTAGATTCAAATCCAGGCCTGTTTAATATTCTTCACATTATAATTTCGAAATCTTGAAAATTAATTTTTATCAATTCTCCAAATATTGATTTGAATTTTTTTTATGGGTTTTCTAGCTTAATAACGTTTTTTTGATTAAATTATAGTTACTGAAATACTATTTAGAATTAAATCCGGGACTTTTTAATATTCTTCACATTTAAATTTAGAAATTTTAAAAATTGATTTTAATTAATTTTCCAAATATTGATTGAATTATAGTTACTAAAAATCTACTTAGATTCAAATCCAGGCCTGTTTAATATTCTTCACATTATAATTTCGAAATCTTGAAAATTAATTTTGACCAATTCTCCAAATATTGATTTGAAATTTTTTTTATGGGTTTTCTAGCTTAATAACGTTTTTTTGATTAAATTGTAGTTACCAAAATACTATTTAGAATTAAATCCGAGCCTTTTTAAAATTCTTCACATTCAAATTTCGAAAACTTGAAAATTGATTTTGTTCAATTTTCCAAATATTGATTTGAAAATATTTTATGGGCTTTTTAGCGTCAGAACGTATTTTCGTTTGAATCATAGTTACTAAAATACCATTTAGAATCAAATCCGTGCCTTTTTAAAATTTTTCACATTCAAATTTCGAAATCTTGAAAATCGATTTGGTCAGTTTTTCAAATATTGATTTAAAAATTTTATTATAGGTTTTCTAGGCTCCCAACTTTTTTGAACTTAAATCTTAGTTATTAAAATAACATTCAGAATCAAATCCGGGCAACTTTAAAATTCTTCACATTTAAATTTCGAAATCTTGAAAATTAATTTTGAACAATTTTCCAAATATTGATTTGAAATTTTTTTTATAGGCTTTCTAGCTTGAAAACGTTTTTTCGATTGAATTATAGTTACTAAAATACCGATTAAAATCAAATCCAGGCCTGTTTAATATTCTTCACATTCAAATTTCGAAATCTTGAAAATTGATTTTGATCAATTTTCGAAATATTGGTTTGAAATTTTTTTTATGGGTTTTCTCGCTTAAAAACGATTTTTCGATTAAATGATAGTTACGAAAATACCATTCAGAATCAAATCCGGTCCTTTTTGATATTCTTCACATTTAAATTTAGAAATCTTGAAAATTAATTTTGAACAATTTTCCAAATATTGATTTGAAATTTTTTTATGGGTTTTCTATCTTAATAACGTTTTTTTTATTAAATTATAGTTACTGAAATACTTTTTAAAATGAAATCCGGGCCTTTTTAATATTCTTCACAATCAAATTTCGAAATCTTGAAAATTTATTTTGATCAATTTTCCAAATATTAATTGAAAATTATTTTATGGGTTTTTTTAGCATCAAAACGTTTTTTTGATTGAATCATCGTTATCAAAGATCTACTTACATTCAAATCCGGGACTTTTTAATCTTCTTCACAGTCAAATCTCTATACCTTGCAAATTAATTTTGATCAATTCTCCAAATATTGATTTGAAATTTTTTTTATGGGTTTTCTAGCTTCATAACGTTTTTTTGATTAAATCGTAGTTACCAAAATACCATTTAGAATTAAATCCGAGCCTTTTTAAAATTCTTCACATTCAAATTTCGAAAACTTGAAAATTGATTTTGTTCAATTTTCCAAATATTGATTTATTTATTTATTTATTTATTTATTTACATATATACGAGCATTATTTATGCCCATTTGTACAGGGTACTATTAATAATAACAATAGTGTAAGATACGTAATTGACCGCAATTGTCATTGATTACTGCTGACTAAAATTAAAGTACGCAGTTTTCTTATAAAGGCAATTAATGAGTTGTCCAAAAAATTAAAATTGTTGTGGAACTGATTTGCCTCACGACATAATCTGATCACGACTGAATTGTTCAGGTAGTTAGTTCTAGAAAATGGCAACTTGAACAACGCTGCATTTCTGGAAGAGCGTTGCTGCTTAAGAGATTCAAATGAATTTAAGAGATCTGAGCAGTTTATTAAATTATTAATGATTTTAAATAGAAAAAGTAGATCATTAAATAAAAATCGCTGAGATAGGCGCGGAATTTTAAAACGTGTTCTGAGTTCAGTGTAATCATGATCATGGTAGTCGTAAGGCACACCAACTCGTCTAGCCAAAAAACGCAAGAATCTGTTCTGGACCCTTTCGATGATAGTCTTAAGGTAATCTTGGTAAGGATGCCACAGAACAGAAGCAAATTCTATTTGTGGTCTCACTAGTGTAAAGTATAACACCTTTATCGCCAATTCGTTGGTAAAATTCGAGGCATTCCTCATGACGAAGCCCAGAACTCTAATCGCTTTGTTGACGGTAAAATTAATATGATCTATAAAGCTAAACGAAGAGTTGAGCATTACCCCACGGTCACGTACTACGAGTACTTTAGATAATTTGTCATCACCAATATGATAAATACAAACAGAATCGCTACTGGACCTGGAAAACGATATCGTTTTACATTTATTGACGTTAAATAATAAGTTATTTAAGAGTGACCACGTGTGAAGACGAGCAAGATCGGATTGCAGGTCCAAGCGGTCCTGAATGCAAGAGATTGACTTATATATTTTCAAATCATCGGCAAATAGTCGAAAGAGAGAATGGATAAAAACGTATTAAATGTCATTAATAAAAAGAATAAAGAATAATGGAACTAAATGTGAACCTTGGGGAACACCAGATGTAGCAGTAAAAATCTCCGAGAAATCGCGATTGATACGGACTGATAATACTCTGTCAACAAGATAACTTTTAATCCATAAAATAGTGTTCTCGGAGAAACCCATATTACTGAGCTTAGTCAGAAGAATGCCGTGGTTGATTTTATCAAATGCCTTAGCAAAATCGGTGTAAATGGCATCCACCACTTTTCCAGAGTCTAAATTATTTAAAACAAAATTAGAAAAAATACTAAGATTTGTTACAACAGACCTACCCCTAGTGAAGCCATGCTGCTCATCGACGATAATGTGATTTATTTGGTTATAAAGTGTGTCATGGACTATACTTTCGAATATTTTTGAAATAGTACTAAGTATGACTATTGGGCGGTAATTAGTGACGTCACTTTTATTTCCATCTTTATGAATAGGAATCACGATTCCCCTTTTCCAAACAAACGGGAACGTTTCACTTGTTAGCGATAAGTTAAATAGTATAAACAAGGGTTCAACAAGCGATGAACAGCACGACCTCAAAAGGGAAGGGAGAATTCCATCGGGACCAGCCCCTGATTTGAAAATATTTTATGGGCTTTTTAGCGTCAGAACGTCTTTTCGATTAAATCATAGTTACTAAAAATCTACTTAGATTCAAATCCGGGCCTTTTTAATCTTCTTCACATTCAAATCTCTATATCTTGAAAATTAATTTTGATGAATTCTCCAAATATTGATTTGAAATTTTTTTTATGGGTTTTCTAGTTTAATAACGTTTTTTTGATTAAATCGGAGTTACCAAAATACCATTTAGAATTAAATCCGAGCCTTTTTAAAATTCTTCACATTTAAATTTAGAAATCTTGAAAATTGATTTTAATTAATTTTCCAAATATTGATTTAAAAAATATTTTATGGGCTTTTAAGCGTCAGAACGTCTTTTCGATTGAATCATAGTTACTTAAATACCGATTAGAATCAAATCCGGGCCTCTTTAAAATTCTTCACATTTAAATTCTCCAAATATTGATTTGAATTTTTTTTATGGGTTTTCTAGCTTAATACCGTTTTTCTGATTAAATTATAGTTACTGAAATACTATTTAGAATTAAATCCGGGCCTTTTTAATATTCTTCACATTCAAATTTCGAAATCTTGAAAATTTATTTTGATCAATTTTCCAAATATTAATTAAGAATTATTTTATGGGTTTTTTTAGCATCAAAACCTCTTTTCGATTGAATCATCGTTACCAAAAATCTACTTAGATTCAAATCCGGGCCTTTTTAATCTTCTTCACATTCAAATTTCGAAATCTTGAAAATTGAGTATGACCAATTCTCCAAATATTGATTTGAAATTTTTTTTATGGGTTTTCTAGCTTAATAACGATTTTTTGATTGAATCGTAGTTACCAAAATACTATTTAGAATTAAATCCGAGCCTTTTTAAAATTCTTCACATTCAAATTTCAAAAACTTGAAAATTGATTTTGTTCAATTTTCCAAATATTGATTTGAAAATATTTTAAGGGATTTTTAGCGTCAGAACGTCTTTTCGATTGAATCATAGTTACTAAAATACCATTTAGAATCAAATCCGTGCCTTTTTAAAATTTTTCACATTAAAATTTGGAAATCTTGAAAATTGATTTGGTCAGTTTTTCAAATATTGATTTAAAAATTTTATTATAGGTTTTCTAGGCTCCCAACTTTTTTGAACTTAAATCTTAGTTATTAAAATAACATTCAGAATCAAATCCGGGCCTCTTTAAAATTCTTCACATTTAAATTTCGAAATCTTGAAAATTGATTTTGATCAATTTTTCAAATACTGTTTTGAAAATTATTTTATGGGTTTTTTTTAGCATCAAAATGTCTTTTCGATTGCATCATCGTTACCAAAAATCTACTTAGATTCAAATCGGGGCCTTTTTAATCTTCTTCACATTCAAATCTCTATATCTTGAAAATTAATTTTGATCAATTCTCCAAATCTTGATTTGAAATTTTTTTTTTGGGTTTTCTAGCTTAATAACGATTTTTTGATTGAATCGTAGTTACCAAAATACTATTTAGATTCAAATCCGGGCCTTTTTAAAATTCTTAACATTACAATTTCGAAATCTTGAAAATTTATTTTGATCAATTTTCGAAATATTGATTTAAAATTTTTTTATAGGTTTTCTAGCTTGAGAACGTTTTTATGATTAAATTATAGTTACTAAAAAACCATTTAGAATTAAATCCGGGCCTTTTTAAAATTCTTCACATTATAATTTCGAAATCTTGAAAATTGATTTTGATCAATTCTCCAAATATTGATTTGAAATTTTTTTGTATGAGTTTTCTTGCTTTAGAACGTTTTTTCAATTGAATCATAGCTACTAAAAATCTACTTAGATTCAAATCCGGGCCTTTTTAATCTTTTTCACATTCAAATCTCGAAATCTTGAAAATTAATTTTGATCAATTCTCCAAATATTCATTTGAAATTTTTTTATGGGTTTTTTAGCATCAGAACGTCTTTTCCATTGAATCATAGTTACGAAAATACCATTAAGAATCAATTCCGGGTCTTTTTAAAATTATTTACATTCAAATTTCGAAATCTTGAATATTGATTTTGATCAATTCACCAAATATTGATTTAAAAATTTTTTTATGGGTTTTCTAGCTTCAGAACGTTTTTTTGATTGAATCATAGTTACTAAAATACCATTTAGAATCAAATCCGGGCCATTTTAAAATTCTTCACATTATAATTTCGAAATCTTGAAAATTGATTTTGATCAATTCTCCAAATATTGATTTGAAAATTTTTGTATGGGTTTTCTTGCTTTAGAACGTTTTTTCGATTGAATCATAGTTACTAAAATACCATTTAGATTCAAATTCGAACTTTTTTAATATTTTTCACATTCAAATTTCGAAATCTTGAAAATTGTTTTTGATCAATTTTCCAAATATTGTTTTGAAAATTTTTTTATTGGTTTTCTAGCTTAAGAACGTTTTTTTAATTAAATCATAGTTACGAAAATACCATTTAGATTGAAATCCGGGCCTTTTTAATATTCTTCACATTTAAATTTAGAAATCTTGAAAATTGATTTTAATTAATTTTCTAAATATTGATTGAAGTATAGTTACTAAAAATCTACTTAGATTTAAATCCAGGCCTTTTTAATCTTCTTGACATTCAAATTTCGAAATCTTGCAAATTGATTATGATCAATTTTCTAAATATTGATTTCAAAATTTTTTTATGAGTTTTCTAGCTTGAGAACGTTTTTTTGATTGATTCATAGTTACTAAAAATCTACTTAGATTCAAAGCTGTGCGTTTTTATCTTCTTCACATTAAATTTCGAAATCTTGAAAATTAATTTTCATCAATTTTCCAAATATTGATTGGAAAATTTTTTTATGGGTTTTCTAGGTTAAGAACGTTTTTTCGATTGAATCATAGTTACTAAAATACCATTTAGAATTAAATCCGTGCCTTTTTAAAATTCTGCACATTTAAATTTCGAAATCTTAATAATTAATTTTGATCAATTCTCCAAATAGTCATTTGAAATTTTTTTATGGGTTTTCTAGGTTAAGAACGTTTTTTCGATTTAATCATAGTTACTGAAATACTATTTAGATTTAAATCCGAGCCTTGGTAATCATCTTCATATTCCAATTTTGAAATCTTGAATATTGAATTTGATCAATTTTCCAAATATTGATTTAAAAATTTTAAACAATTATTCTTGAGTGCAAGATTTGTTTGGTCTTTTTCAAGCCCTAAATGTTTTCTGAATATAATTTTGTTTAATATCTTAGGCTTTTGGAATAATTTTAGCTGCTGATAATCCTCTGGTGATTGTCATTTCTAAATCTTTGATTTTGATATTGATGTATTTCTTTATTTTTGAGTCTGAATTTATTTTACGTCTTTTCTATGCCCTCAAGTTCGTGTCAATTACATTATATTTTACTGTTTTCCTTTTAGACTTATTCTCGGTTGTTAATTATGATTCCCTAGTTTTGATTTTGTATTGTTGTCGCTTTTTTTTTTTTTGAATAATAATTTTTTAATTGCTTGTTTTTAAAAATTAAAAAAAATATTTTTTGTCTGATGTGCTAGGTAAGAGAATTTGTTAGAATATTAGTTTGACTTTTGAATTTTTAGATACATTAAAGGAATAAGCTTCTGTTTCTTTATATGATGGTTTAATTGATTATTAACTGTTTGTTTTATTTTTGTTAAATTTTCATTATAAAGATTTGGTTTTTTGCTGCGGAAGTAGCTATTTGTCGTCTGTGGCAGGATTAAATTTTAAAAGATGGATTTGTATCAGTTATTAAGCTTAAGTTTGTGACTGTTTCGTGATGACGTCATTGTTAATGATGGTACTGAGGGGATTACCCTCACTGTGCCACGAACGGCATGAAGATGGAGACAAACCCAACTTTCTCCTTTGAATTCGCAGTTATATTTGAAAGGCTCGTACGTTACCGACTAAAAGGAAAATAAAATTTGCTTTTTTGTAACTTTAATTTATGAGTTTTTAATCTTTTTCTTTTGTATTATGATTTTATTTACTGTTTGTTTATATTTTCCACTAATTTTTATCTGGAATTCGTAAAATTTGTTTTATTACTTATGGACAAAATATATTGTTCGACATTTATTATGTGAACTCTATTCTTTTACAGTTTTGACTCAAAATGTTTGTTTAAGTTCATAATGATGTGTTTGTATTTTAAAACTGAAATGATTGTATTACAGAAATCGTCTGCTTCAATTTTATTTTGTACACTAATTAACATTTAGTATCATGTACGTACTGATTGTTATTTAATAAAATTGTCTCTGTAATTACTTGGTTTCTTAATATGAACCTACTTGCTTGAATAATACAAGAGGACATTCTTTTTAACGTATGTTGACAAAGATTGTTTGTTTTTGCTGAAGCTATTTCTTACAACTATTATAATGTTTTTTGTAAAATTATATTAGAAAAGGTTTTGAAATAAATTTTGTATTTTGACTAACATATCTTTTTATATTTAGAATTATTTTATTCATAATTTAAAATCTGACATTGAGTAACAACAGATTAGAGAAAATAAATTTATAATCTTGAATAGTATTTACTATTTTTAAAATTTAAAAACCTTTCAACAATTAATATATCAATAATGAATCTTTTAGTCAAGCAGATCGTTTTTTCAAAACCAAAAAAAAATCTCGTTTTTGAGATAAAAATAAAAAGAAACCAATTTATGGACAACTATTTTTTATAATATAGTAAGAAGAAATAATTTTGGTTAAATAACTTATTGTCTACAGGCAAGTTTAATACTATATAGAATTTTTCCACACTTCGAATTTAAAAAGAAATACATTTTTAACATTTAATCTTGAAGTGTTTTAAATATTTATCTATAAAATCTATAAAACTTTAAACATAAAATATTAAAGACAAAAGATCCTAAAATGAGACACTTAATTTTGCAGTGCGGTTTGCAGTTGATAGAAAACTTGGATGTTTTTTTAAATTGAGCATTCTTATGTAGGCTATTTCAAAATAAATAAAAATATATTAAAGTTATTTTCTCCTATATTCGATCAAACCACCTTCTGCAGCTACGAAGTCTCTTAATCTAGACTCCATTTCTGTTGTTGTCACTTTCCTTAAAACCTCTGCTGGAATCGCCTGGATTATTTCAATTATCTTTTGTCGTAGGTCAGCAATACCGTCTATTTCTTCAAAGGCATATAGTTTTGATTTTACGTATCCCCACAGAAAAAAATCAAGTGGATTTCCATCTGGGGTTCGCGGTGACCATTCTATGAAGGAACTAAATTTCCCGATCCACTTTCTGTCAAACATATCGTTCAACAATTCTCGGACAATTACGGCCGTATGAGGTCCCGCCCCATCCTGCATAAATTTAATCACCTATAATTGTAAAATTTGTTGATTACCTTGTTTTAAATAATTATTTTCAACTTTTGCATGTCAATATAGGTTGTTTTAAACTTACTCTGGTCTGATCTCCATCCAAGATCTCAGCAACTCTTGGTCCGACTTCATTGTGAAGAAGATCGACGTACTTTTCAGCAGTTAGGTTACCTTCTATGAAGAAGGGCCCTACTACTGTGTCGTGTAAGATTCCACACCACACATTCAGCTTCTCTGGTCTTTGACAATGCGTTGGCATCACAGCGTAAGGATTTTCTCGTGCCCAGGTCCTGTGATGCTGAACGTTCCTTTTTCCATGAAGAGTAAACGTGCATTCATCAGAAAACAGAATATCTTGCAGGAATAATGGATCCTGATCAACTTGTTCTAGAAGATACATTGACATTTCATATCTTCCTTGCTTATCAACTTCGCTTAAAATTTGCCAATTTCGCAATTTATATGGCTTATAATGTTCTTCGTGCAAAACGTTTAATACTGACGTCCTACTGACTCCAGTTGCAGCCGCTATTTGCCTACTTGTGATGTAAGGATTATCTTCAACCTGTGTGCAAAGAAGGGTTCTTACTTCTTCGGTTAATACCCTTCTTTCGTGTACATTCTGGAAAGTAGAATATTTTATTCTCAAAGTAAACAATCGTATACATATAAGATAACTTTATTTCTGGAAAATTGTCGTACTGTTTTTTTTTTAAACTACCACTATATTCAATAATGTCTTAAAAATTTGAACTTTCCAGTTTTTTCAAAATTCTTCGTTCAATAACTACAAAAATTTACCTAAAAAATTGTTTGTTTTTTTTCTTATTTTTTCTTAGTTAAGGAACATCCTGCTTTAAAATATATCTACTAGAAATAAACGTTTTTTAGCATTCGAAGTATAAATTTAATTATGTACAATGTCGATGATAATAATAACTACATTTTACAAATATTTTTTGTTTGTTTTTCAAACGCAGTTCGATTTAATTCACTTCTTTCATTTCTCTATTTATAGAATATAAATTCCAAAGTTGCATAGTAATTTATGAAATAATTTACTTAAAAATTAATTAGAAAATTAAATTTAACAATGTTGAAATTACTTTAAAACTGAAATTAAAACTTTGCATTGTGTTACAAAAACGGAAAGGAAGGAAAAAATAGTATTTTATGAAAATTTAACCCTACATTCTCAGCATCATAATGATTGTTTGATATGCAACCATTTGCATTAAAATCATTAATGACCTTCTGCACTGTCCTCAAGGCAGGTATCGGTCTGTCCGGGAACATTGTCGCAAAATGATCTCTCGTTTCACGTCCACTAAGCTCGTGAATCGTTTGCGAAAAAAACATAAACTGCTTTTCCTCCAAAGTGTACAATTGAACCATTATTATTATAATAATATGTTTTTAATTTAATGTGCCATTAAAATTAACAGAATAAACGAAAAAAAAATAATTGAAGTAAAAATGTAAAAGAGGCGCTTATTGCGTTTTACAATAGTAAACAAAGACAGACGAAAAAAAAACTACAACAAACTAGAGCGAAAGGCGCCTTAATTTAAAAAATTAAAAAGTAATTACTGTTATGTAACATCTTTCAGTTTAATATTTTCAATAATTAGAAATTAAATTTCATTCAATTATATTATTTTTCCTTCCATTTTAAGGCTGCAATAGACTTTTTCATCTTAAATCATTTTTTCTCTAAATAATTTGAACTTCCGGTCGGGTATATTTTTACTCACATGTTAATAACTTGGTGAATTTTTTTTGTTATAATATCAAAAGGAAATAAAAACAGAAATTATGAACGCGAATTAAGAATGTGATTGTTAAAATATTTTGTTAGTACTTGCAATTTCATGTATAATTTCAAAAATGTAAGGAAAAAAGTTTTGCATATTAGAGTTTCAAAAAAGCTAACATAGTTAAAATAAAATATTTTTTCACTAATATTTAATTTATGAACTTTCTCTCCAGATCAAGTAGTCTTCATTGCGATTTTTAGAAATATTAAGTAAGGAAATCTATTATTTAATGAAGAAAAAAATATATGTCTTTATATATTTTGGAATAAAAATTTCTGTTATATTTTTAATTGATAAATATTTTAAATTTTGTTTCAATAATTAAATTGTCAACATTAATGATATTTAACAAAGAAAATTTAAAAATATACGACATAAGAATGCTAAATGAAAAAAGAGGTTTTCAAAATTTTCTGTTAACTGTAAATCTCACTGGAAAGTACCCAAATTTACAACATTTAAAGATTAAATGTTGTAACAAATTTATTTCTTTTTGTTATCGCAGTGTGAATAAAATTTAATTTAATATTCAAAACTCCCTGTAAGTAATGAATTATTGAACCAAAATTAATTCCTCTTATTATTATTTAAAATGATCGTCCATAAATGGTTAGGATAAGAAATTTTTGATATTGGAAAAACCATCTGCTATTCCGCTCAACTAAAAGACTTACCATTAATACTTTTACGAATGTAAAATATAAAAATTGTTAAAAGTCTTCAAATTTTTAAAAACTGTAAAAGAATTGAGTTTACATAATAAATATCGAATAATATCGCCTGTCAGTAAATGATAGAACAAATTTAACGATTACTATACATGAAAATCAAACATTAAATAAAATAATAATTCAATTAAAAAAAAATAATCAACAAAATACGGCTGAAGTACAATTATAGTCGATAAAAGACGCTAACAGACGACGCTTTCAAATATAACCGCGAATTCAAAGGAGAAAGTAGGGTTTGCCTGCAACTTCATGCCCTTCGTGGCACAGTGAGGGTAATCCCCTCAGTATCATCATTCCTAATGACGTCATCACAAATCTGTCACAAACTTAAGCTTAATAATTGATACAAATCCATCTTTTAAAATTCAATCCTGCCACTGATGACAAAAAGCTAGTGTCACTGCAAAAAACAAAATCTTTATAATGAAAATGTAAGAAAAATAAAACAAACAGTTAATAATCTATTAAACCAGCATAGGGGAAAAGAAACTTATTCCTTTAATGTATCTAAGAATTCAAAAGTCAAACTAATATTCTAACAAATTCTCTTACCTGGCACATCAGACAAAAAAAATTTTTTTTAATTTTTACAAACAAGCAATTAAAAAATTATAATTCAAAAAAAAAAGCGACAACAATACAAAATCAAAACTAGGGAATCATAATTAACAACCAAGAATAAGTCTAAAAGGAAAACAGTAAAATATAATTAAATTCACACAAACTTTAGGGCATAGAAACGTCGTAAAATAAATTCAGACTTAAAAATAAAGAAATACATCAAAATCAAAAATTTGGAAATGACAATCACCAGATGATTATCAGTAGCTAAAATTATTCCAAAAGCTTAAGAACTTAAACAAAATTATATTCAGAAAACATCTAAGGCTTGAAAAGGACAAAAAAAATCTTTCACTCAATAATTGAAAGAATAAAAAAAAATAATTTCCAAGATTACAAAATAGCCATAAAACGATGATGATTGCCTCTTGGAATTAAGGGGTTACATTGGTTTACTCTGATGAAAAAATGTTTTTTTTTCAACAATTTTTTTTCATGTTAAAAATAACCTATTTTATTCAAACTTTTTACTGTCTAAAATATTTATATTTGAACAAGAAATTCTGAAATTTTTAAAGGAAAATATTCATAATTCCGCCATTGAGACGTCATTTCCGGTGACCCCTCGGAAAAAAGATGCGTCTGCGTTGACAGCATAAATCATGACAGGATCATCTGAAGTGAAAAAAAAATTCGTGTTTTAGTAAAGACCATAAACTAAAACTTGTAAGAAGGAAAAAAAATGAAAATTGGATTTTTGGCACATCATTTTACAAAAAATGCAAATTCTGGCAAAATTTGCTCAGCATTTTTTTTTAATAGTTGTAATATAAAAAAAATCCTTTGTCCAAGTTCTCGCGAATTGTATCTCGAAGACCTGTGTAAAATTTCATCATGATCAATTAAGTAGTTTTCAAAAACTACTGACAACCGACTTCGAGAACACAGTTTCGAGAAAAACGCATTTTTATGCATTTATTAAAATTTTATTTATTTTATTTAAAGATTTGAGAAACAATAAAACTGGAAAAAAATTATTTTTTTAACTTGCATTGAATCGTCGATTCTTGGGCAATAAAGGCAAGAACCTACAGTAGCGGCAATGTCTAGGGCATCCATTTGTTCCTGTCTATGACGCATGCTGGCTTCGCAAGTCTCCCTCCCAGATTTTTTTAGTAACTAAGATTCAATTTAAAAAACGTTCGGAGCCAAGAAAAGAGATAAAATTTTTTTTAAACAAATCTTTTGAAAATTGATCAAATTCAATTCTCAAGGTTTCAAATTTGGAATGTGAAAATAATTACTAAGTCCCGGCTTTCATTCTTCTTGGTATTTTAGTAACTAAGATTTAATTTAGAAAACGTTCAGAGCCTAAAAACCACATAAAAAAAATTTCAAATCAATATTTGGAACAATGATCAAAATCAATTTTCAAAATTTCTAAACAGGAATGTGAAGATGATTAAATAATTGGTATTTGAGTAAATAAAATTCAATGAAGAAAACGCTCGGAACCTAGAAAACCTATAATAAAATTTTTAAATCAATATTTGGAAAATTGATCAAAATTAATTTTCAAGATTTCGAGATTTGAATGTGAAGAAGATAAGAAAGGCCTGGATTTGAATCTAAGTAGATTTTTAGTAACTATGAATGAATCGAAAAGACGTTCTAAAGCTAGAAAACCCATACACAAATTTTCAAACCAATATTTGGAGTATTGATCAAAATCAATTTTCAATATTTCGAAATTATAATATGAAGAATTTTAAAAAGGCCCGGATTTGAATCTAAATGGTATTTTAGTAACTATGATTCAATCGAAAAAACGTTCTAAAGCTAGAAAACACATAAAAAAATTTTCAAATCAATATTTGGGAAATTGATCAAAATCAATTTTCAAGATTTCGAAATTTAAATGTGAAGAATTTTAAAGAGGCCCGGATTTGATTCTAAATGGTATTTTAATAACTAAGATTTAACTTCGAAAAAGTTGGAAGCCTAGAAAACCTATAATAAAATTTTTAAATCAATATTTCAAAAATTGACCAAATCAATATTCAAGATTTCGAAATTTGAATGTGAAAAATTTAAAAAAAACACGGATTTGATTCTAAATGGTATTTTAGTAACTATGATTCAATCGAAAAAACGTTCTAAAGCAAGAAAACCCATACAAAAATTTCCAAATCAATATTTGGAGAATTGATCAAAATCAATTTTCAAGATTTCGAAATTATAATGTGAAGAATTTTAAAAAGGCCCGGATTTGATGCTAAATGGTATTTTAGTAACTAGGATTTAATCGAAAAAACGTTCTAAAGCTAGAAAACCCATAAAAAAATTTTCAAATCAATATTTGGAAAATTGATCAAAATCAATTTTCAAGATTTCGAAATTTGAATGTGAAGAATTTTAAAAAGGCCCGGATTTAATTCTAAATGGTATTTAAGTAACTATAATTTCATCGAAAAAACGTTCTAAAGCTAGAAAACCTTTAAGAATAATTTCAAATCAATATTTCGAAAATTGATAAAAATTAATTTTCAAGATTTAGAGATTTGAATGTGAAGGAGATTAAAAAGGCCCGGATTTGAATCTAAGTCGATTTATAGTAACTATGATTTAATCGAAAATACGTTCTGATCCTAAAAAACCAATAAAAATATTTTCAAATCAGTATTTAAAAATTGATCAAAATCAATTTTCAAGATTTCGAAATTTGAATGTGAAGAATTTTAAAAAGGCCCGGATTTAATTCTAAATGGTATTTAAGTAACTATAATTTCATTGAAAAAACGTTCTAAAGCTAGAAAACCTATAAGAATAATTTCAAATCAATATTTGGAAAATTGATCAAAATTAATTTTCAAGATTTAGAGATTTGAATGTGAAGAAGATTAAAAAGGCCCGGATTTAATTCTAAATGGTATTTTAGTAACTACGATTTATTCAAAAAAACGTTATTAAGCTAGAAAACCCATAAAAAAAATTTCAAATCAATATTTGGAGAATTGATCAAAATTAATTTTCAAGATTTCGAAATTATAATGTTAAGAATTTTAAAAATGCCCGGATTTGAATCTAAATAGTATTTTAGTTACTATGATTTAATCGAAAAGACGTTCTGACGCTAAAAAGCCTATAAAATATTTTCAAATCAATATTTGGAAAATTGAACAAAATCAATTTTCAAGTTTTCGAAATTTGAATGTGAAGAAATTTAAAAAGACGCTGATTTAATTCTAAATGGTATTTAAGTAACTATAATTTCATCGAAAAAACGTTCTAAAGCTAGAAAACCTATAAGAAAAATTTCAAATCAATATTTGGAAAATTGATCAAAATTAATTTTCAAGATTTAGAGATTTGAATGTGAAGAGGATTAAAAAGGCCCGGATTTGAATCTAAGTAGATTTTTAGTAACTATGATTCAATCGAAAAAACGTTTTGAAGCTAGAAAACAAAAAAATTTTCAAATCAATATTTCGAAAATTGATGAAAATTAATTGTCAAGATTTAGAGATTTGAATGTGAAGGAGATTAAAAATTTAATTCTAAATGGTATTTTAGTAACTATAATTTCATCGAAAAACGTTCTAAAGCTAGAAAACCTATAAAAAAATTTTCAAATCAATATTGTGGCGTCCCTTAACGCCTTTATTTAACGATTTATTTAAGAGTAAATAAACACGCTGATCCTTCTCGCTGCCATCCGTGCGAACTCTAATATTCGCATTATATTTCATATTTTCCGCTCTAATTAAAAGCGCTGAAGCTGCTGCGATCCTGCGAATTAGGTAATCAGGCGACCTCGGCCTACTTACGAATAGGCCCGAAGGTCGTGTCAAAGATCGTGGTCGATGCCTCGTCAGAGAGACGCCACGCGCCGTGCAATTAGCACCTTTTCCGTCGATTTTGTTTTCTCCACGCTACCCGTGTTTCTATTGTATCACTTGTGCGCTTCTTAGCGATTGTAATTTATATTTAATAAACCTGTGTTTTCGTGCGACATAAATGACTTATTCCTCCGTGTGTGGACTGTAAGTGGGTGCCCTTTTTGGGAATAATTGACTGTGTCGTTTTCTCCGCTTTGGTGTCACTGCGGGCATCCAATATACCAGACCACGCCGTACCACGGATTTCTTGTTTGCTTTCGCCTGTTATCAACCAATTGGTAAGTTTATGATTTCCTCGTTGTACTTTGTATTTCGCCTCGCTCGCTCTTCCTCCCTTGGTTGATTTTGGTACTCCACCTGGAAATCTCGCTCGTCTGTTTCTTTTGTGCCGGCCTTCTCGAGCCGAATCCATGAGTTAGCCGCTCTTTCAATTAAATTAATTTAAATTCGAATTAAAATTAAAGTCTCGACAGGTTCGCCACAAATAATGGCGCCCAACGTGTCTTAGCTTTTTGAGCTAAGATTATTTGTATTTTTGTGCTATTTTGCGCTATTTAAATAACGTAAATTTGCGCATACAAATTTCGATTTTTTTTCATCAAATTTAATTATATTTTTGAGCCAATTTCGTGTCTTTTTCACACAAAATTACGCTCACGTGCTTTTATTTTTGATGCTAAATTTTTCTTTTCTCAATTTTCTTAAACGTTTGAGGAAAGAAAATTGTCACGTTCGAAAAATTGTAACTTTTCCACGTGTAAAATGAGCCAGATTTCCAATCTCTCTCTTTTTCTCTAAAATAAAACAAAATTTTTTAAAAAAAAAATTTCAACAGTAATTTAAATTTTGTGCGAGCGAAAATTTAATTTCTACCTGCGCATTACGACTAATTTTTATCAAAATAAAATTTTATAGCAATTCTTAGAATTGGCAAATTTTGTAGCGTCACTGGCGTTCTCTCTCACTCCGTCTTTATTTTCCGTAAAATTCTATTCTGTCGCTTATTGCTTATCTTGCTCAATTAAAATTTTATTATTTACAAAATTGACATTATTATTGTATTGTATAAATTCTTAATGTTAACCATCATGGGAATTAACCAAAAATAATAATTCTCAAAACTTTTTGAAACGCAATTTTGCCTCTCGTTTCTAACGAAATCCCTTGTCCGGTCACCGTCAAACGTAAATACAAGCGCTTTAAAAAGCGTAAACACTGCTTATCGCAGTAAATTAAGAAATTGCTTGCTGTTTCTTGCCAGTTTTCACGGTTTTGAATTTAAAATTTAGAATTGAAATATTTACATCGAATTAAAATTTTAAAATTAAATTTACAAAATTTAAAATGTCAAAATAATTTAAAAACGTATTTTACATTCTGAATTCTAAGTTGGATCAGAATAGACTTTCAAAAAAAAAAAAATTTTTTTTTCTCTCTCATTTTAAAATTAATTTGAAATTAAAAATTACTTTTTAACAAATTGTTTTTGCGATTAAGCGCAATTTAAAAACTTTCTGTTTTTCTATGCGCAAACAAACAAATTAAATTTTTAAATTTTTTGCAATGACGAAAAATAAGAAAAGCCCACAACAGCAAACTGGAATGCCTACAAGGTCACGTAGTGGTTTTGCGCCAACGCGCACTTTGCCTCGATCACCACCCCCACCTAATCCTGTCGCAAATGAGCACCAGTCCGAAGCTGACAACAACGCTTCAGGTGATTTCGACGCAAACGCCAATAATTCAAACGCCTCAGCAAACGCCACTGAAAACAACGCAAACCAAAACCGTGCACCACCCCCTCCCCCAGCAGCTATTCCTAAAATTTCATTCACAACACGCAAAGGTCGACCTCCAAAAAAGAGAAGCCCTTTAGAATCATCCACTTCCACGCGCCTCTCCTTTTTTATTTCAGAGCTTCAAACTCAGGCAAATAGCTTGTTTCAACAGTCGATTCAATTTCAAACGACCATGACCCAAACATTTGCCCAACATCTCGAAGAGACTCGAAATCAAATTGCCGCTTTTCAATTTGATAATCAGCAACAGATTCAAGCGCTTCAGCTCGAATCAACTAAATCAATCGAGACTCTAACGCAAAAAATCTTGGAATTACAAATGAAAGTTGCGCAATCACCGTGGCATGATTCTCGTTGGGAATCAATAGATCGCCCCCTCTACAGCAACGTCACACAGGACGGGTCGTCACTGCCCACTTGCCTACCCCCCACCGCTCCCACTACCACGGTGACGGTAACGGCCACAAGCACGACACCCCCGGCGGGAACAAGTACGGCGTACTCGCTCCCCCCCTACCCCCTCATGACGCCTGCTCACAGGGCACCGGTCCCCACACGCGTTCTACAATTTGACGATGTTCCTAGAATTTACAACCGGACACCCTCGACTCAAAATAGCCAACTTAATCAACCTTAATTAAATTTAAATTTAAATAACAACGACAATGTTTCTCAACAAGCGCCAAGAATTCCCAATCCAAATATGCATAAAATTATTAAATCATGGGAATTAAAATTCCCAGGCAAATTAGACGCCGATGATTTTATCGATGAATTTGAGCGCAAGCTCAATGCATCTTCGATCAATCCCGATGACGCGCTTCTTGTTTTTTCTCAAGTTCTCAGCGACTCAGCGTACACCTGGTTTACCACGTTTCGCAACAGCTGGAACTCATGGGCACATTTGCAGCCAAATTTCGAAAAATATTTGGCGATGCAAACGACGACCAGCAGATAACAAACAAGATCCAGCGAGCAATTCAATCGGAAAATTCCGGTTAAACGGGGTAATTACCCGGGGTAATTCGGGTTTGCATTCGGAATTAATTCTACAATTTGATCGAGATAGCTTCGCTTCTTACGACCAATTAATAGATAAAATCCGTAAATATCAGGAAAAACTGGAATTAATGAAGTTAACCGATAAACTGCGTGTGCAAGATTCTAGGAAACCTCGCAACCCAAGAGTTAAAAATCAATTGAACGCAATTGACTCACAACCTCTTGACGCAGAACCGGAAACTGCAAATGCCCCTAAACCCGAAACTAATGCGGCCAAACCCCCGCAAAATAAAAAAAATGTCAATAATAAAAATAACGGAAACAATAAGCAACCTGTAACAAATTTGAATAAAATAGAGCAGTACAAGCGCCAATTTGAAGCTTTTGGAAAAAAGCTTTACGGAAATGATTTTAAAGACGGAAAATTGACGACTGAAAAGGTGGAAGACAGCACAAAACGCGCTCCTCCCACCACTACCCCGCACCAACCGCGCCGTCCCACACGGGAAAATCGTGGATTTGACAATCGTCAACCCACAAATAACGGTAGAAACAACGGTTATCAGGGCGGAAATCGGTTTAATAATAACCGTGGTAGGAACAATAGGAATGGATGGAACGGATACAATCGCAATTTTAATTATAATTACGGTTATAATCAGCAGTATCCCCCACTCCCTCCGAATTGTCCGCCAAACTGCCAGTGCAGTATGCACGCGCCACCGCCGCCGCCTCACTTGCAGCCGCATGCGCCGCAACTGCTACCCACGCATCATTGGCAATACAATCACAATCGTGACTCGTTTTACCAAAACCAAAACCCGAATAATCCGAATTATCCAAAAAACGAGAAGGATGCCAGGAGAGACTAAATCTCCCTGGCGAAAATCTACACGGAAATGATTTCAATATCGAAAATTTACACGGAAATGATTTTAATATCGAAAATCCACACGGCAATAATTCCAAAAATAAAAATCCTAACGGCATTAATGTAAATCGTAAAAACGAATACGGTCCAAATAAAACAAATAATTTTAAAAATCTCGAATCAGATCTAAGTGCCGTACCGACTCACAGCCGAACCTCACAGGACTCACCGCGCCTCCCTTCTAACACACCCACGCTTAACCAAGCGTGCCGTGGTGGGGACAGCGCTTCTGACCCTGAGACCGATGACGATGACATCGAGTACAGCGCTTCAGAAACCGAATACTCAGACCCCGACGAGGAGTCCCCCTCCACCGAACATGTATATTCGATTGGAACGGGCACGTCCCCCGTCTTGTCGCTGCACACAGTAAGTCAAACTCCCTGCCTATTAGCAGCAGTTTACAAGTCTGAGCGCAGAGTATTCAAGGGCATTGCTCCGCCCCTCCCTTCTCAAAAGCGTTGTACTATAACGACGCGCATTAGAATCGGAAATACCGAACACATAGGTCTCATTGACACAGGTAGCGATCGCACCTTTGTGTCAGGTGAATTATATGATTCGATTAAAAATTATTCAAACGGCAAACCGGTGTACGATGCTATAACCCGCGCCGGCTTAGAACTCGCTCAGCGTGATCATGTAGCCGCACCGCGTTATTCGGCAAAATTTACAATTCAAATTAATGATTGTTACGGTGAACATTGGTTCGCAGTTTTAGACGGACTCACAACACAGATTATTTTAGGCATGGATTTAATAGAGTCATGGCAAATCGTCATCGACACTGTCCAACGCTTTTGGACCATTAAAGATTCGGCTGTAATAAATCAACTGAACTCTGTGCAAATTTAGCGCACTTCAGTAAACTCAATGCAATTGAGTGAGCTTACACCGGAACAACACCAGCGCCTAAATAAATTTTTAGTAAAATTATCCAAAGGACTTAACTCGGGAACAGGTGTTACAAACCTTGCTATGCATACAATTGAATTAACTGACCCGACGCCTATTAAACAAAAGCCGTATCGCCGTAGTCCTGCCGTGAATGAAATAGTTAATAAAGAAATCGATAAATTATTAGAAAAAGGATTTATAATACCAAGTAATAGTTCGTGGTCTAGTCCAGTCGTACTAACGATGCGCAAAAATGGCAAACACAGATTTTGCATTGATTATCGTAAACTTAATAAAGTTACGAAAAAATCTACATATCCTTTGCCACGCATGGACGCCATATTGGACGCGCTCACTGAAGCCGTAGTCATTAGTACCATTGACTTAAGCGAAGCGTTTCACCAGATCCCAGTTGATCCTAAGTGTCGCGCTTACACCGCTTTCGTCGCCTCTGGTCGAGGATTATTTGAATGGACACGCATGCCATTCGGCCTCACGAACGCCCCAACAACGTTCCAAGAATTTACGGACAGATTAAAAGCCGAATTTGTGAAATACGTAAGAGAAAATAAATTACCAGAAAAATATACCAATCAAGTCCACGCATATCTCGACGACTGGATAGTTACATCCCAGACGTTCGAAGAACATTTAATTTTATTAAGTATTTTATTCGAGATACTGCAAAGCGCTGGACTGACTATTAATAGAGAAAAGTCATTTTTTGCTAAAAAATCAGTCGAATTCTTAGGTCTTTTATTAGACAAAGATGGTCTTAAACCAAACCCGGCACGCGTCGAACCAATTCTAAATTATCCGCGCCCGGGAAATCGTAAAGAGCTACGCCGTTTCAACGGATCCGTAAACTGGTACCACCGACATTTACGCAATATTGCGAAAATTCAAGGGCCTCTAAACAAATTAGCTAGCCCAAAAGTGCCATGGATATGGTCCGATGAATGTGAAAAAGCGTTCTTACAAGTCAAGGAAGCGCTCAGTGAAGCGCTGACACTTGTCGCTCCGCGCGCCGATTTACCGTTCATACTGTATACCGACGCTAGCGACACTGGACTTGGCGCTATATTAGTGCAGGAGGATCAGGATCGAGAGTACCTTATAACGTGCTTAAGCAGACCTTTAAGGGGTGCAGAATTAAACTACACCACAACCGAAAAGGAATGCTTAGCCGTGGTATTTGCCGTGCGAAAGCTGCGCTATTACCTAGAAGGTACGAGCTTTAAAGTCATTACTGACCATTCTAGTTTAAGATGGCTGTGCACACTCAGCGATCCTATCGGTCGACTTGCAAGGTGGGCAATGGAGTTATCGGCTTATGATGCAATCATAGAACATCGTAAAGGCTCCACTAACGAAGCGCCGGACACCCTGTCTCGTTTGTACGAGAATGGTCCCGAAAGCTTTTCCACCTCGCAGTTAAATTCTGTAAGGCAAGACTCTTGGTATGACAAAAAAGTTAGAGAATCGGAAAGTAATCCGGACGAAAATTCAAGGTTTAAATTAGATCAGAAAAAAGCGCTTTATTTTTATAAACCTGATCATATTAAAGAAATTATAGGCGATAACAACGCCTGGAAAAAGGTCTTGAAAGAAGACGAAATTTTACCGAAAATTAAAGAGTATCATGACACCCCACTACTCGCTCACCAGGGCATTAGGAAAACGTACTTAGCGATTTCTAAGCATTATTACTGGCCTGGTATGCGAGAAGACGTAAAGCGCTACATTAACCAATGTGAGACTTGTCTCAGGTGCAAACCTGATTACACGCCACCTCGAGGGTTGATGTACCCCCGTAAAGTCACCGAGCCATGGGACACAGTGTCCTTGGACATCATCGGCCCTTTTCCGTGCTCTAAATCGGGCAAATGCTACGTTTTGGTTTGTGAGGATACGTACACTCGCTATACAAAATGCTTCGCTCTTGCAAAAGCGGACGGACCTAAAATTGTCAAATCGCTCAACACTTTAGTTCATAGGTGGGGATGTCCGAATAAATTTATCACTGACAACGGGACCGAATTTGTGAACAGAACAATGTCTAGTTTTTTACGGAAAATCGGTTCTATTCAAATCACGACTCCAGTCTATCACCCTCAATCAAACCCGGTCGAGCGTGTGCATCTTAACCTCAAAACAATGATCGTCAGTCTTTTAGGCGACGATCAGCGCGAGTGGGATAAGTTACTGGAGGAAGTACAATTCGCCTACAACACTACGATCCACTCATCGTTAGGAGTCACACCTGCCTTTCTAAATCTCGCACGTGAGCCTAGGCGTTCCGGTGAACAAATTCCCGACGTGAACGTGACAGACTTGTCCCCCGACGAAATGACAGCTGATTAGATCGAACGCATGAAGCGCATGGAAGCGCTGCGTTTAAAAGTAGAAAGTTTTATGGCGAAGGCTGGAAAGAAACAAAGTAAGTATTATAACAAAAACCGGTCGAACGATAACAATCATTTAGAACCAGGGGATCTCGTTTATTATCCTAATAAGACGCTCTCTAGCGCCGCTCGTGGTTACAGCGCCAAGCTGGCGCCTCGGTATAAAGGGCCAGCGAAAGTGCTAAAAAGGTTATCCCCCATGGTGGTTATCATCGGCGACAATGATGGTAAAATAATTGGAAAATATTATGTCAACGATTTAAAAATTGCTCGAAGAAGCCCTAGATTGCGATAGGTTCCAAAAATGTTACTCTCTGTTTCAGATTCGAATAATGGAAGATTCCAGCGCCCGATCTTCTCGTGCTACGCTTAACATCCCTGAGCTCACCGTGATTCGCTTGTCAGAAGACATCAGCAAGGACCCATTTTCTTGCAAAACGCCACCACTGACCAAGGTACCAACCGGCTTGATTGTCGTCCCCAAGACCGACTACGAACAGTTGTTGGGAACGCGCGCTCTTCTTTCCCTGAAAGTAAAAGAATCGAGGGAAAAACTGTCGGCTGCTCACGAGACAATCAAGCAGTTAGAACGCAAGCTAGCAGAGAAAGTACCAGCGGCCTCTCTGAAGGACTCAGAGGATAAACTGCTGACTGCTCGCGACACAATCGAGCAGTTGGAGCGCAAACTAGCGGAGAAGGAATCAGCCGCGTCTCTGAAAGACTCCTACCAAGTTCTTCTCGACACCATTCGGGAGAAAAACCAAACGGCAGAGAAACTCCTCGCTACTCAGGAGAACCTAAATGACTCTCAAGGTCAGATCGAGCGCTTAAAGCGCAAACTAGATGCCAAAGAGAAGGAGCTTGACGAGCGCATCAAGAACCTCGGAAGAGCAGAAATGGAGATAGGCGTGTTGCGGCGTGTTCAGCAACTCTTCACAGATATCGTAATGGAAGTGTACAGGGCCCAGGTTGAGCTAAGAGAACCTCGGCTTCGACCTAGAGCTCCAGACGGCTGCCTCAACTGTGGCGTCTCTGGCCACAGCTTCCGCTCCTGTTGGGCTGTATACAGCGGAGAATACTGCCAAAAGTGCTACACCCCTGGCTTCCCCACTAGGCACTGCCCTTGGCCACACTTCCGGAAGGCTACGGAGAACTTGACACCAAACCTACGTTGCAAGTGCTGCTGGTTGCCGCTTGACGATCCAGACCTGTCATGCGGCGAGTGCCGCAAACGTATGATCTACAGGGCCAAACTAGAACGCGCGCAGATAAGGCAACAGGCGGAAAGACCGAATGAACCAGCGACGGCCAACTACCAAGCCTCGCTGTCCTTCTCAAACCATGACGGGTTTGAAGCAGGAGCGCAGTCACTGTCAGCGGACGCTAGGTCTACCTTACTGGTAAAAAGTCGGGTAGCTGTGCCACGTTCGATATCCCCCACCAGTACTTACTACGCGCCGACAGTCTATGAAATCGACAATGATGTTGTTTCCGATTGCAGCGAAGACCCGGAGTCGGTCTGGACACCCCCTGGCAACCTCGGAGTAGAAGATTTGGACCAAGAAGAATAAGCGCTGATCATCTCCGCTCCAACTCACCTTTAAATGCGCCGAACGCGCGATATCCTTTTTTTTACAATTACGTATAGAAATTATTAAAATCTTTTCTTTGTTTGTTGCGCCGTTGCGCCATGCTAAATTGCATTATTTTGAGACGAACACTACATTTAAATATGATCAATCTTTTATTTTTCTATTCGCGCCTTTGCGCATATATTTACATTGTTTTCTCGGCAAATCAGAGCCATACTTAAAAACGTTTTGATTGACCTCGTTGTCACTATTCTGGCTCTTTCTAGCGCATACGCGCTATTAAAATAATGTTATTTCCTAGCCATCTAGTTCGCATATTGTCAGCCGTATTTTTATTAATAAAGGCTATTCTTGGTAATTACCCGATTTATTATTATAAAAATGCGTTGATATTTACAATATTATCAGAGAATATTTAGGTTAACTTGAAAAAAAAGAGAGAGATAATAGAATCAAAATTAATAAGAGTTTCTTTAATAATTAATTCAGTTGAAGATTTTCATTTTTATTTCAGAGCGAGCGTGACGAAGCAAATATTTTACGTCGAGAGGACTTCATAGGCTTAGGCTGGCACCAAGAGGTATCAGCAGTTTAGAAGGGGGGAACGTGGCGTCCCTTAACGCCTTTATTTAACGATTTATTTAAGAGTAAATAAACACGCTGATCCTTCTCGCTGCCAACCGTGCGAACTCTAATATTCGCATTATATTTCATATTTTCCGCTCTAATTAAAAGCGCGGAAGCTGCTGCGATCCTCGGTCAACGACCGAATTAGGTAATCGGGCGACCTCGGCCTACTTACGAATAGGCCCGAAGGTCGTGTCAAAGATCGTGGTCGATGCCTCGTCAGAGAGACGCCACGCGCCGTGCAATTAGCACCTTTCCCGTCAATTTTGTTTTCTTCACGCTACCCGTGTTTCTATTGTATCACTTTTGCGCTTCTTAGCGATTGTAATTTATATTTAATAAACCTGTGTTTTCGTGCGAGATAAATGACTTATTCCTCCGTGTGTGGACTGTAAGTGGGTGCCCTTTTTGGGAATAATTGACTGTGTCGTTTTCTCCGCTTTGGTGTCACTGCGGGCATCCAATACACCAGACCACGCCGTACCACGGATTTCTTGATTGCTTTCGCCTGTTATCAACCAATTGGTAAGTTTATGATTTCCTCGTTGTACTTTGTATTTCGCCTCGCTCGCTCTTCCTCTCTTGGTTGATTTTGGTACTCCACCTGGAAATCTCGCTCGTCTGTTTCTTTTGTGCCGGCCTTCTCGAGCCGAATCCATGAGTTAGCCGCTCTTTCAATTTAATTAATTTAAATTCAAATTAAAATTAAAGTTTTGACAGGTTCGCCACAATATTTGGAAAATTGATCAAAATTAATTATCAAGATTTAGAGATTTAAATGTGAAGAAGATTAAAAAGGCCCGGATTTAATTCTAAAAGGTATTTTAGTAACTACGATTTATTCAAAAAAACGTTATTAATCTAGAAAACCCATAAAAAAAATTTCAAATCAATATTTGGAGAATTGATCAAAATTAATTTTCAAGATTTCGAAATTATAATGTGAAGAATTTTAAAAAGGCCCGGATTTGAATCTAAATGGTATTTTAGTAACTATGATTCAATCGAAAAGACGTTCTGACGCTAAAAAGCCCATAAAATATTTTTAAATCAATATTTGGAAAATTGAACAAAATCAATTTTCAAGTTTTCGAAATTTGAATGTGAAGAATTTTAAAAAGTCTCGGATTTAATTCTAAATGGTATTTTGGTAACAATGATTCAATCAAAAAAACGTTATCAAGCTAGAAAACCCATAAAAAAAATTTCAAATCAATATTTGGAGAATTGATCAAAATTAATTTTCAAGATATAGAGATTTGAATGTGAAGAGGATTAAAAAGGCCCGGATTTGAATCTAAGTAGATTTTTAGTAACTATGATTCAATCGAAAAGACGTTCTGATGCTAAAAAACCCATAAAATAATTTTCAAATCAGTATTTGAAAAATTGATCAAAATCAATTTTCAAGATTTCGAAATTTAAATGTGAAGAATATTAAAAAGGCCCAAATTTAATTCTAAATGGTATTTTAGCAACTACGATTTAATCAAAAAAACGTTATTAAGCTAGAAAACCCATAAAAAAAATTTCAAATCAATATTTGGAGAATTGATCAAAATCAATTTTCAAGTTTTCGAAATTTGAATGTGAAGAATTTTAAAAAGGCTCGGATTCAATTCTAAATGGTATTTTGGTAACTACGATTTAATCAAAAAAACGTTATTAAGCTAGAAAACCCATAAAAAAATTTTAAACTAATATTTGTAGAATTGATCAAAATTAATTTTCAAGATATAGAGATTTGAATGTGAAGAAGATTAAAAAGGCCCGGATTTGAATCTAAGTAGATTTTTAGTAACTATGATTTAATCGAAAAGACGTTCTGATGCTAAAAAAACCCATAAAATAATTTTCAAATCAGTATTTGAAAAATTGATCAAAATAAATTTTTAAGATTTCGAAATTTGAATGTGAAGAATATTAAAAAGGCCCGGATTTAATTCTAAATAGTATTTCAGTAACTATAATTTAATAAAAGAAACGTTATTAAGCTAGAAAACCCATAAAAAAATTTCAAATCAATATTTGGAAAATTGATCAAAATTAATTTTTAAGATTTCGAAATTTAAATGTGAAGAATATCAAAAAGGCCCGGATTTGATTCTGAATGGTATTTTCTTAACAATAATTCAATCGATAAAACGTTCTGATGCTAAAAAACCCATAAAAAAATTTCAAATCAATATTTGGAAAATTGATCAAAATTAATTTTAATGATTTCGAAATTTGAATGTGAAGAAGATTAAAAAGGCCCGGATTTGATTCTAAATGGTATTTTAGTAACTAAGATTTAGTATAGTAAACGTTTAAAGCCTAGAAAACCTATAAAAAAATTTTCAATTAATATTTGGATAATTGATCAAAATCAATTTTCAAGATTTCGAAATTGGAATGTGAATAAAATTCAAAAGGCCCGGATTTGATTCTAAATAGTATTTTAGTAACTAAGATTCAATTTAGAAAACGTTCGAAGCCTAGAAAACCTATAAAAAAATTTCCGAATTAATATTTGGAAAATTTATGAAATTTAATTTGCAAGATTTTGAATTTTGAATGTCAAGATGATTCCCAATGTCCCGATTTGATCCTTAATGGTATTTTAGTAACCTTGAATTAATTGAGGTGATTTCTGGAGTTTAGAAAACTCATAAACAGATTTTCAAATCAATATTTGGAAAATTGTTTAAAATCAATTTTAAACAATTTGAAATTGAAATCATAAGATGGTTACCAATGGCAAAAATAGATTCTAAGTGGTATTTAAGTAACTAGGATTAAATTTAGGAAACGTGTAGAGCCTAGAAAATCCATAAAGAAATTTTCTAATCAATATTTGGAAAATTCATTAAATTTAATTTCCAACATTTTCTAAATTGGAATGGGAAGATGATTAGATCCTGATGAAGATAAAGTACGTGGAGAAGTAGCTCTACTCTTCGCTGTTCGTGTGATACGTCGTTATGTGTCCTCTTTCGTTTGTGTTTCTGAAAACATATTTTTCTTTTAGTATGCTAATTATAAGTCATTTAATTATTTATAGTATATTTTTATTTTTTTATTTATTTATTTATTTGAAATATATACGGGACCAGTATATTTTATACTAACGAGACAATAGTAAAAAATTGTATGTTTTTTAAAAACCTTGAATTCCTTTTATAGTGATGATGATAATAATAATAATAATTATTATTATTATTATTAATATTAATATTATTTATAATTTGATTTTTTGTTCTTGAATTTTTTTTTTATTAATATTATTATTTTCAAATGGTCCATTCATTCAGTATGATTTAAACATCTTTTAAGAATGTTTATTGGCAAATGTTTTCCAAATCTGTAAAATATACTGTTTTTGGTTCCCTAGATGAAAATGTAAAATAAAAGTATGTTTTTTACATGAGATTTACTGTTTGGAAAAAATCTTAAATTAAAAATAAACCATAAATTCTTGGATATTGCTTGAAAAGTGCAATATAAATATTTTGTCGTTTATAAACTTTTAAAAATTGTACTGTCAATGATATTCAGAATTCGATCTCAAAATTCTTTGTATGAATGTAGCAAAAAATAAGATTAGATCTGTTTATCTTAAGTCATTATAATTTAAATAAGTTTTAAGCATAAATTAACCGATAAGTGATATTGCAATTGGTTCAAAATTTCAAATTATAACAATATTTTTGCTTTAATTTACATAAACTTTTTTATTTTTAAAGGTTTTTTGCATTTCTTTAATTGACTTTTTATAAATTTTTAATTTTTTTTTCTTACTAAATGTACAATTTTATTTTTTTTATTGTTTTAAACTTTTTTAGACATTCTTTTCTTTATAATTTTTTAATTTGGTTTTTTTATTCCTTAAAAATATTTTCTCTTTTTTTAAATTGTTTATTTTTTATTTTATAATTTGGAATTGTTGGAAATATTTATTCAACACCTTTATAAATTTTGTTTAAAATTTCTTAATTTTCTACTTTGGTGTAAATTGTTATTATTTTATTTTATGTAAATTTAATTTTGTACTAAATATTGTCATTTTGGCATCGCTCTCATATTTCATATTTTATTTTTTTTACCTCTTCAATTTATAAGTATTTGAATTTTTGTTTGCGATTCTTTTATTTATTCATAATTTATTTGGTTTTGATTAATTGTTTTTTTTCTATGTTATTTACTATTTCTTACTAAAAGATCATAGTTTAAAAAGCAAACTACTTAAAAGTAAACATTTGAAAATTGTATGCATCGATTTTATGTATTGTGAAAAATTAATTTTTGATTTAAGTAAAAGAAATCGTATTTTACAAATTTTTAAAAAATCATGATTTTTATGAGCCCTGCTTTTAAGGAGAAAAGAATTCCCTATTAAAAATTGTAAATATGTATTAAAATTACCTGTTCAATATGCTTAAAAATATTTGAAAGTATACTAATTACTTGGCAATTAATTTGGATTTTTCTAAAAAATTGAAAATGACACTTCCTTAAAAATATCTAAATAGTAACTTTAATAATATTTAACTTTATTTTTTCTAAAGCTACTAATTTGGAAACTAAAATAAATTGATAATAATTAATTTTTTATACTTATCTTTTTCCTTTTTCAACGATCTTTAGGCCTTCTTTCTTCGTTGATTTTCAATTAAATGAATGCTTGTCATTAATAAATTAATTATTTATGTATTTCAGGAACAATGGCAGACACTTATTTATTCTGGAAATTCCTTTAATTTCTTCTTCATTTCTTTAAAATTAATTATATTATTTCCTCTTTTTTTCATGTATACTTGATGTTTACAACACAAAAGTCTTAAATAAAATTCCTTCTTTACATGAATTTTTAGCTTTCTTTTTATCACTACACTTTATTAATTTTTTTTTTCATTCACAAAACTTTTTGTCACTTTTAATAACTTATTTTATTTTATAATTTATAATTTATCTCAAATACGGCAAATTTGCGGTTATGTTGTCTGTTTGTTTTCTTTCAGTATTGTGTGAACTCAGCTTATTCACCATACTATCTATCTTTGTTCACTGCCTTCAGGCCGTTGAAGTGACGCCATGGTCATGCGCACAATTAAAAAAGAACCCTGTTTAACTTCTTTTTGGGATCATACGCGTAAAACCGATTGCCAGTTTTCAAAACAAAAATTCACCAGTGCATAGAGTCTTCAACATCATAATGTACCTGACTACTTGCCGATTGACCTTACTGTATAAATATTTTTTTAATATTCACTATCGTATATTTACTTTGATCGTTAATTTATTATGTTAAACAGTATCTCTAAAAAAAAAAGATAAAATGATAGGTATTATTTTAACAAATTAAGTAATATTTTCTATTTTGTAAAAAATTAATTATTACAATAACGTTGTGATGTGAAAGCGAAAAGACTGACTAATTATTGTAAATAAATAGAAAAATATGTTTGTGGTCTTGGGTTCTACTTATTTTTTATGAAGATTATCTTGTCAAAAAATTAGAGGGACCAATTAACATACAGAATATAGTCAGTAAAGAAACAAAAATTAAACTAATTACTATTAAGAGGGCATTGTGATGTGAAACGAAAGGACTGACTAATTACTATAAGCGAATAAAAAAATATATTCACTGAAAACTTTTATGTATTAAAATAATCTGCAGCACGATTGTTTTAAGCCAGTTTCAGATTATTTAAATTCTATTTGGTATAAAAAAAAAGAGCGTTGCAGATTAATTTAATCCAAAACAGTTTTCTGTGTTACAATATTATTACGATTGGGGGTAGTCCATAAATTACGTAAGACTTTTTTAAAGAAATTTCAACCCCCTCCCCTCTTATGTGAAATTTTTTCCAAGGTAAAAATTAAAAAATAGAACTTCTTACTTTTCCTTTGGACACCTTCTCTCCCTACAGCCTATTGTAATTTATGGAAGACCTCTTATTTATTGAGACTCCTTTTCAGTTTTATTACATGTAAGTTAAATAACATGTATGTCGAACTTATTATATTATTTTTTTAATGCTAGTGTTTCTTGTTCACTTGTTTTCAGTAAAATGTGTTTTTGTTAAAACAAATATCAATTTTAATATTTTACGTCTATTTATAAATCGTTTAATTCTCATTAATTATGTATTTTTATACTTACCTTTAAAATTATTAACCTTTATTATGCCTCGTTGAACCTGTGGATAATACCTGTAAATAAATTTGACCTGTCAGTTAAAAGGAATCACTTATTCATAAAAATAAATTTTCAGTTTCTTCAGCAATTTCTGTTAGAAAAGATTGAGCTCTTTTTCATTGAAATTAACGTCAGAAAAGTGAGAAAAGAATTTTTCTCCCCATTGTAGGTCTCTTTAACTGTCCAGGTCACATTTAAGGTTTATTAAAGTTCATTACTTTATTCTTACAGTTAATAAAGATTACACTGCCCTGCAAATTTCAATTTTTTGGATGCGAATAAGATGGGACCTAGTGTTTCCGTATGCATTTTTCGTGCTGAACACGAATTTGGGTTCGAAAACTATTTTCGAGAAAATAGGGGTTGAAAACTTCTAAAGCAACGTTCTTGGCAGTTTGGGGCAAAATCCGGACGTAATATAACTTTTCTATTACCAGAAATTAAAGGCTAAAACAAGCCCTTTCAAATAAGCCTTATGTCAATTTAATCGCATTCACCATTAGGGCGGGGGGTGTTTTTTTATCTAAGGGGTGATGGAAAAATGAACTCTCTAAATTTGAAACAGCGCAAAGTATACAGCTGTGTCAAAACAGCGTATATACGCTGGTGAATTAGTGAATTTCGCTGTTAATCAGTGAAAAAATCGCTTTTTGATCAGCGTATATACGCTGTATTGAAACAGCTGTATACTTTGGGCTGGTTAAACAGCGAATTTTCGCTGTTTCAAATTTAGAGAGAAAACAGGAAGGTATTTATTTAAAATTTGATTGTAATCGCTTAAAACTTGTTACTTGGGGGTTTTGAGGATCGCTGATTACGAATATGCTGATTGAATATTCAAATAACATTTGAAAGATCCAAAATGGCAGATTCAATATAGTGGTCCTCCATATTTGATCTGCCATTTTGAATTTTCAAATGTAACTGCATATTCGTAATCAGCGACCCTCAAAACCTGCAAGTAACAAGTTTTAAACGATTACAATCAAATTTTAAATTAATACCTTCCTGTTTTCATTTTTTTTTAGACAACCCCCCGCTCTAAGGCCGAATGCGATTAAATTTGCATAGGGCTTATTTGAAAGGGCTCGTTTCTGCCTTTAATTTCTCATAATAGTAAAGTTTATATCACATCAGGATTTTGCCCCACAATTTTTCAATAACTGCCAAAAACGCTGTTTTTAGGGGTTTCAACCCCTATTTTCTAGAAAACGTTACGCGATGGAAAATGTTTGAACCCAGATTCGCGTTCAGCACGAAAAATCCATTCGGAAGTTTTAGGTCACATTTTATTCGCAAAACCCATGTAGGCCAGTGTTATCTTTAGAAATCTTGAAAATGTATGTAAAAAAATGAAGAATTGCATAACTGTTTTATAATTTGTAGTTGTTTGTATTTGTTGATAGGTACATTTGTTAATAAATACGCTAACAACACAATAAAAAATACTGTAAGTCGTCATTGTGAAAATATTCGGATTGATTTTTGGTTATAAGCTAAACATAATTTGATTCATGAATTGTTATTAAATCAAACTTAAGTTTTTCTTAATCAAACTTGTTAATTGAATTTTTATTTTTATTTTATCTTAATTGTTTAAAGCATTCACGCACAGAAGTGCACAGCGTTGCGAGGTAATACTCTTGTGGCGTTAAAGATAAGTTACTTTCTTCCTAAAATTTACCTTTTCTAAAAATAGAGATCATGCTTTTTTCTGAAATTTTTAAAAATTAAACATTCTAAATAGAAGAAAGTATAAATTAGGACCATTTTAGTTACTTACAATGAACAAAGCTCATATTTTAAAACTGATTAGCACATAAAAAAAAATTCAAGTCGATTATAAAGATAGTGGTGCGACATGTTCATAATTTTTAAATCAGCTAAAGTATTTTGTATTGACACTACTAGTTAAATCTGAAATTAGGGATAAAAATGTGATACCATTAACATGTCTAATGAATTTCATTATTTTATTACAATTTTTCGTTAGTTTTGTTAAAAACCACCTATTACACCACTTAATAAAGAGCACAAATATGATACACAGTTTGTCTATATTCTTTGCTTCATTGACTTTTAAATCGTTAGGCTGAATTATAAAATGTTAAAATTTACGGAATAAATCTTTTAAATACAAAATCTGTATGTTTTGTTTCTTAACTATACAAGTGTAGCATTATTGTAAACAGAATTCCCTACCAACTTAAAAATGTTGTTTTTATTTAGTTATATAAAAAAGAAATATCAGGGACTTCTTATTTTTAATTATAAAAATAAATTGCTTTATAATTTTTATTTTTAGCTAGAAAATATAAAAGTTTTGACTAAAATATGCACGTGATCTCATTTATTCCACGGCTACTTTTAGTATTTAATTTTTTGTTTATATATTTCATTGGAACAAGTTACATACAATTTAACATTATTTGACTGAAATGATACTGATTCCAAAAGTATTAATGTGGATCTTTATACAAACTTGAACTTTAGGCTAAATGAAATTTATGCCAAATGAGCTTAGGTCGAATGGGTTTTAGGGAATATTCATGCGTTTTGTGTGTCAGACTTTTTGGACACTCTCCAAAATTGCTCTATGTGATTGTAAGATAATAAATTTCGGTGATTTTTTAAAGAAAACTAAAGGTTTAATAACAAAATTAAAGTTTTATTTACCCAAAATTTAAATTTGCCATGGAATACTGAACTATTTTAGCTTTGAAAATCTATTTTTTGAGAATATAAATAGCCAAACAACTGACGTTCATGCCCCTTTCAAGTCCCTTTCAACTACGTCTGTGCGGTATTTAAAATCCCTATTAGGGATTACCGGTTAAACCGGTAGGAGATTTTCAGTTTTAAAATTGTAATTGCTTCTTTCAGGAAAACAGATTTTATTTCAAGAAAATCAGTTTAAAAAAAGATGACGTTTAACAGTTTTTCAAATTCTCATAAACCAGAAACCAATTTGTTCAAAAACCAGTTAAACATTCGCCCTTGCATCTACTCTTTCTTTTAAACTACCCCACCTGATTTTATACACATAACGATAAATAAAATTACAAGAAAATAAAAATTATATTAAATTTTTAATTATGCTTTCTGAAAACTTTGTTCCATGAAAATAAAATATTTACATATGAAGTCATAATCCATCAAAATAATAATCTCAAAAGAGAGCGCAAAATCCACTTTTTCGAAATTTATTTTTTATATAGATCTAGGGCCCAATTGAACACTTCATCGGGCGGCAATAGCTTACTTTGCGCCCGCTTCGAGTGCTTCAAATGACATATCGTCGAACGGGGCTATTTTGTGCACAAAACAGCTCTTTTTCCACTCTACGCTTTATTAAAATTCAGAATTTGGAAAAATAAATAATTAAACTATTCAGTTATATGTTGTGAACATCCTTCTAATGGTGTCCTGTGAGTTTGCCGGCAAAAAAAATTTTTTTTGTATGAGTTCTAGAAACTCAAAGTTGTAAAGTAAAAGTAAAAGACTGAAATTTCACAAAAATGTAGGTTTACAAAAAACATTATTTCTTTAAAAAAATATAACTTCTATTACACTTCTTAAGTTACTTTAAGAGAAAAAGTTTCAAAATTCACTTGAAAAGCATATATGCAATTATTGATATTACATTTTTGAGGTTTTTATGACACCGAATGTAAAATTGAAATTTTATGGTTAATTCTCGTCTTTTATAACAAAAATAAGACAAAAATGTTTATAAAAAATAAAATAAAATAACCCACCAAATCCTGGTTTTTCAGTTTCATACAGTTTTTCTTAAAATATGCAATAAAAAGTTAGTTCATTACGTATACACCTTTACAACTAAATTGTCAACAAGTATTATTAATAATTTTAGAAAAACTTTTAAACTTCCGCAGATCTGAACATAATTTTGAAAACTTTGAAAATTTACAGCTTCATTTTCACGACTTAGATAACAGAATATATTTATACCAAGTACTAAACTTGAGCATCTCAAAATATATGAATATTTTATTCATTAAAAACCTCGCGTACACAAAATAGCCCCGCTTGACGGTACTGTCAGTGCAGAGAGGACAAATTTTTTTTTCTTTAAAATGAAACTAAAAAAATATGGATTCAGAATCTATAAAACCATTATCAGTTATACTGAAATGTTCATTAAAACGTACTTTAGGTATACCGTGCCCATTTATACGAAACTTTTTTTCCTTAAAAAGGCTACGTCAAACGTAACTGTGATAATCGTAATAAAAATTCTAAATTCATAACAATTATATTTTCTAAGTTTCTGATACTGTTTTTTTTATGTGTTAAAAATGTTAAAAATTTCCTCATTTGCTATAATAAAAATTATATTTGAAAAATATTTGACTGTTATTTACCCAAAGATACATTTTTAAATAACGTGCGCCAATAAAGTAGCTGGACTAAATTAAATATTAAATAAAAAATTATTTAAAATTTGACGTCATAAATTGTGGGAAAATTTTAATTATACATTATTCTTAAGAAATTAAAATCTTTATCCCACAGAAACGAACATCGCGCTTTTTGATACCTGAAGAGTGTTGAAAGCCATTCATTTGTTCGACTGTACACGGAAAAATATATCCTGTGTAATCCACAGAAATATTTGTGCCATCTACAAATGGAGATAATAGTTTACACAAATAGCTCAATTTGTGAAATACACAAATAAATATGTAAATTTTACAAATAAGTTTGTGGAATACACAATTGTACGTATTTGTATTATCCACAAATTGGATTTGTGGACTCTAAAAGACCATTTTTTTCGTGTACAAAAATGACGTCTATTTTTATTCTTTGGCAAAAAAGGATGCATGACATACAAATTTATCCCTTTGTATTCAGCTAAGCGTTATAATGAACGGTTTATTAGTAAAATTTAAATTTTTTTAATAACGATCATATTTCCTGTTCATAGGTACACATACAACTATTATAATAAGCAACACGAGTATTTATTTTAAAAATGGTTTCAGAACAATAAAAAGTTTATTTCAATTTTTTTTTCATACAGACAAATTATACTAAAAGCAGGAATACAGCGAATAACAAGAAAAACACTATTCTCAACATGTAATCTGTCGCTTAACTTATACTGAATAGAACTGGAAAATAATCGTATTGAAAAACTCTTGTAATTATACATTAAATTACAATTACAACATTTGTATCGGAACTACATCTATTCTTTTATAATAATTAATCAGTCATTTCGTTTTACATCACAATCTCCTTAAACTATTAAATATGGTATATTTGACTTTATAAACGAAACTGTAAATTTGTCAAACGATATTCATTTTCTTATTTTACCAATGTTGTTCATTAAAAAATAACCACTAACTTCTTACAAAGTGAACAAGATGTTAAGGAACAAGTTTCAAAAAACAATAAAAAACTTTTCTTCAATTTAGCAGTAACCAATTTATTTGTAAAGTTCTTAATATTTAAAATTTGTTTATATATCGTTCACCCTAAGTGGAATGTACGCAAACGTTTGTCACAATTTGGAAAACGCTTAACTTTTAAGAACAAAGCAGAAAGTACATATCTTTGTGGAAAGGCTTGGAAACATCTCATCTACGCACACTGAGAAAAATAGATCTATTCAAGTTTAAAGAGGAATCGGACAAACAATCGAAACAAAAGCCAACCCAAATGAACAATTTTTATTTTTGATATAGAGGACACATAAGTTAATGTAATTTTTTTAGGGGAAGTGTATTTTTGTATTTTGTATTTTTCACAAAATACAAAAATACACTTCCCCTAAAAAAATTACATTAACTTATTTGTCTTCTATATCAAAAATAAAAATTATTCATTTGGACTAACTTTTGTTCCGATTGTTTGCCCGATTCCTCCTTAATATTTTAGACATTTAAATTAATATTTTTAATATCTAATATATTAAGTTTTAATATCTAGCTATTAATATCTTAATACTATGTTTTAATATCTGAATATTTAATTTTAATATCCATTAACAGCCATTTTTTTCAGTGTAGTTTTTGTACATACAGAACATGAGTAGTTTAAAAAACACCACTAAAGATACGTACTTTCTAACCTGCTCTTAAATTTATCAAAAACCGTTGAGTACGTTCGACTTGCGGTGAACGATATATTTCTTTTAAAAAAATGAATTTATCAAATTTTGAAAAATTTATCCTTTAATAGCATTATTTTGTCTTAATTAATTAAATAAGCACAACGATGAACGAAAGTGAACGACAGTGAACGTTAACATTTTTAGTTAAGACTGTAGTAGAGCCAAGTTTAACTTTTTAAATTAGTTAAAAAAACGAAGTTTAATTTTTTTAACACTAACAATTTATGCTTAAGACAAGAGAACAACATACGCTTTAATTTCAAATGCATCTTTCATTTATAGCATATATTACTTAATCCACATTAAATAGAACTAAAAAAACATAATTTTTTTTATTCACCTAATTAATAATAGAACAGCCCTCTCATTCCATATCACAGTGTCTTTCTAATACTCTTTAGAAAAATATTATTATTTTTTAGTCTGTAAAATCACTACAACGATTACCGTAATTAAACTTTGATAAATATTAACACTTTTTATGTTATAAAATGTAAATGGGCTATGAGCTGCTAAGGTTTTTTTTAAATAACAATAGTGCTAAATTTGACAAACGATAATGATGACTAAATGTAAAGAATTTTTTTTTTAACTGGCAATAAATTAAAATTCTTTTTTTATGTAGTTACCAGCAACCATACAAGATAAACTACCCTATTATTAGCAAATATGAAAATCAGTTTCTTAAAAAATAAAATAAGAAATTTTTAATTGATATCATAACTTATTTTACTACTTTCTGAAAGTAGATAAAATATACAATCAAAATTATTGTCTGACAGTAGTTTGATAATTGAGCTTATTAAAATCGCTATTTTAGATACGAAATAAGTCACACATTCATGCACTTTCAAAGCTTATATAATCTCAACCTCTAAATTCAAATTTACTCATTATCATTGTTGTTTAACTCTTCTAAAACTGCTTTCGTAACCATATTAGTCATTTCATTTTGTAATGTTAACTGCTTACTTTCGCTTAAACGATCCTTTTTTTGAGCTAAAAAATTCGCAAACAATAAATTTCCATTATTTGTTGGTGTATTTTTTGAATCACTGGCACTGAAGTGGTCTTGGACTACTTTGCTAAGACTAACCACTGATTGTTCTAGGTCTGATGGTTTGTTTTCAGTTTTAATTTTAGGTTTCTTCAAATATGGTGGACTTGCAACGAAGTTTGAAGATGATGCCACATGTCTAGAAAAATGTTTAATATATGCAAATATATATCATGCACATGAAATAATACACACATACACAGTTAATCAAAAATCATCAGTTATCATTTTCCTTGCTTGCGTAGTACAATAAAAGATCCCAGGTAACATTCGTGCAAGAATCTTTATCGTAAATGTTATATAATAGAACATCCCCATTTAAATAACTTTAAATTACTACAATATTGTTAATTAAGGCTGCATGATTATTCAGTATAATGTATTAATTACAATTTCAATTTCATAGAATGTAATAAAATATAATTTTCTTCTAGCCAAATTATATATATTAAATTTGTTTTTAATGGAACCGATAACAAACTTAATTTTCACTCAAAACAATCTTATGTTATCAGTTTATTTTTTATTTTTTTTTAAATTTTTATTTAACAGAATCGTGAGTAAATGAAATATTCTACTGTTAGAATATCCATTACACCGACTTTTCATTTTAACGATTTTTTATTTACGTCAATTAATATTTAATAAAGTTCTTAAAACGTTACAATTTTCCTGGTCAAATAAACAATCGATAGAAAGTTTTTTTTTTAATTTGTGATTTAGGTCAAATAAAAATTCGGTAAAATGTTAACTTTTCATTTAAAGACTTGACTGAATAAAAATTCTATGAATTGAGAATCCGGAGAAATTAAATTTCAGTTAAATTAGAATTCATTTACATATTAGACAAAATAGAAATATTGTAAAATAAAAATGCTGTACATAATAATGTTGTTATAAAAATATTGACTGACTTTAAACCCGTGTTGCACACGACACTTTATATTCCAAATGCATAAACGAGATGCTTTTAAATGTCTGTAGGGAGGATCTAAATGAGTTCATTTGTTAAAGCAAAATATGTATAAACAGAGTGTCTAGCAAACTGGCAATTTTAAATTCCCGGATTTTCCGGATCTTAGAGCACAATTTTCCCAGATTTTTAAAAATGAAAATTATAGATTACAATTTTGAAATAATATATTATATAGTAGTTGAGCAGCTTTTTTAATTTTTTATTTCAGGGCTAATAAAAATCATGATTAAAAAAGAAAAAAAATCCGATTTTTCTTATTTAAATCGGGCTTTTTTTTTATTTAAATCAAAAATTTTTTTTTTTAATATTATCAGTATATAAAAGCTCAAAATGTTTATTTGTATTATTTTATTTTTTAAACTGAGAACATATAATAAGAAATAATGAAGAATAAAACATTTAATCACAATCAAATAAATTATGTCGAATAAATGAGAAAATTTCAAAAAAATATCGCAAAATTCACATGATTGCAGAATTTAAACAATTAGGTAAGAGCAGAAAGAGAATAACAAATTATAAAAATACCAAGAACGTAAGAAGATAAGAAAACAGTCTATTTAAAAAAATGACAACATTCTTTTAAATAGAAAATGTCATGGACATTATTAAAGAAATGAAGAAAAAATTAAGAAAACAACACAAGAATAAAATAGTGGCATAAAAATATATAAAATGTAGAAATTCTTTTAAAAAAAAAAACTATTTACGGTCATTTTTTTAAAATTAAAATAAAAAATAAGGAGATAATTAAAGAAACTTTATTTTATATTACTAAAGAGAACAAAATTTTAAAAGAAAAGATATTCTATGAAATAGAAGAACGATGTTAAAATGAGAATATTTATAGTACAAGATTAAATTTACATAATATTAAACTAGAACAAAAACTGCGCGCTACGCGCGCCTTGTCATGGTGTCATTTTAACATATGAATAAATAAAGGCCAGCTTATAGAGTATGATGTAACGGGAATAAGGTTGTAATGATTATAACACTATTTTCCTAAAATTCTAATTTATATTTTGTCATGAAAATCGTTAGAAGTACCTGAAACAAAAATAGAAAGGTCTGTTAAACGTGATGTTCCTTAAATATTGACTAAATATGAATTTTTGAGTTTCCTTTTTTTCGAAAATTGTCAAAAATAAATTGTAAGCAAATATGGGAAGAAAGAAAATTTTATTAAAAAAAAGTAAAAATGAAAAGAAATGTATTGACGATAGATCGATGTAATATATAAGAAGTGCAAGTTTGGTCATTTCAATGTTGGAAAATTTTAAAATTAGTCCAAATGCAAATTCGGAGATTTCAAAATAAACCCTGTAATAAGAGGGTTATTGAGCAAGCGTTTTGGCTAGTTGAGCAAGCCCTCTGCTCAATTGTCCTAACGAAATATGGACAATTGGGCTGGTTGCTCATTCACCCAATGCATTGAGTCCAATAATCCACAAGGTATTTCGAGCTTAAAACTGGAGAAAAAGCGACTTAATATTGATAAAACACTAAGAAACGTTAAATTAAGCATAACTACACAAAATTAGATAATAAAAATACGTATATTAAGAATAAATAACATTTTCGAAAAGACGTGATTTATTGACACTCAGGGAGCAGAACACCTGACTAGCAGAATAGACGTAGCCAATCACAATTTAGTCTCTCGCGGTAGAAAGATTTTGATTGGCTACGTCTATTCTGCTAGTCAGGTGTTCTGCTCCCTGAGTGTCAATAAATCACGTCTTTTCGAAAATGTTATTTATTCTTAATATACGTATTTTTATTATCTAATTTTGTGTATTTATGCTTAATTTAACGTTTCTTAGTGTTTTATCAATATAAAGTCGCTTTTTCTCCAGTTTTAAGCTCGAAATACCTTGTGGATTATTGGACTCAATGCATTGGGTGAATGAGCAACCAGCCCAATTGTCCATATTTCGTTAGGACAATTGAGCAGAGGGCTTGCTCAACTAGCCAAAACGCTTGCTCAATAACCCTCTTATTACAGGGAAGATAAACGTTAGTTCTGTGATTTCAAATGTCGGAAAAATGCAAATTTGTTTGTTCTAAAATTGTGACTAATGTAGATTTATTGTACAAAAACTGATTTCGTCCCATTGACTGCAATGCAAACCTGTCATCCAGGTAGCCGCCATTTTGAATTTCTCCCCATCCAACTTGAATATCCTTATAAGGGTAAAGCACAAAACATAATGAATACGGTTACGGAAGCTAGGCATGAGATAAAAAAGGACAGAGACTGTTTCTGTCCTTCTCTGTCTCATGTTTTAATCTCGTACGCGTATTCAATCTGTTTAGAGCTTAAAATCCCATGTGATCAGAAAGCGCAAATGCATAAAATCATGAAAGTGAGAGAGACAATAATATGTACCTACCTCTCTCACTCTCATAATTCATGCCTTCGGTTTTACGCTTCCTGCTGACACAGGATTTCAACCTAAGGATGTTTAAGTTGGATGGGGATAAATTCAAAATGGCTGTTATCTGGATAGTGACGCGCTTGTGCTGTTTGCCCCAAGTAGTAACTAAAGTAACCTAACTGGTACTTTCAAGTAATTACTGTTAAATATTTAAATATAAAATTGTATGTACGGTTAAAATTAAAAAATAAAATTGTAAATAAAAACAATGTTTTTAATAACAGATAAAGTACATTTGCATTCAAGAAATATTTTATTCACTGATTTTCTACCGAATAAATAATTAAAAACAATGTTTTTAATAACAGATAAAGTACAGTTGCAATCAAGAAATACTTTATTCAGTGATTTTGTACGTAATAGCAAACACAAATATATTTGTGTATACACTCATAACCTTACTTTCAATATTTACATTGTTTTAACCATTACATTTATAATTGATGAAACTCTATTCAACTGTTTTCCTTGATCATAAGACCTACAGATGTATTTCATGAACGCACTTTTCAATAATAAATGTTGATAAAAATGAATACTTGTGCATAATTATGCATTTACTATATTACAATCTTTTAAATACAATTAATACCATGCAAATCTTCATGTGTTTTAAATTAATTAAAAAGATTATGTGACCAACCTCATACAATAATTTTCTAGTTATATAGTCAAAATAAATTATGCGCAAACCCACAACTGATACCGATATGTATTTAAATGTAATAACCCTGCTAAGAGTAAAAAGATAAAAAGGGAAAGAAATATGAGGATAGAAAGTGATTACACTTTTCCTGTCCCTTCCATATATCTACTTTGCATTCCAAAAACACAATATCTTTCTATCTCTAAACTTCTGCCTCTTTATATCTTTTCTTTATTTGCTTTGAATATGTATCTGTTTCTACTAAAATAAATAAATCTCTTCCTATCTCTTCGTCCATCAACTATTTTTATCTCTTTCTATATCCCTTTTCTATCCCCTTCTTTTTTACTTTGCTATAAGAAATGAATCTCTTTCTATTCCCTATCTTTTAGTTTATCTACTATTTTAAATACCCAATTGCTTTAGTTATTTTATATGGTATTATATATATCTATATATACTGAAATTAATCTGATATTTAACGCGTATAATACTGAAAAATCGTTTGGTATGATGGAGCGATCCCCTAACCTCGTGCGCATTAACCTCTTCTATCTTTTTCTATCTCACATGGTATTTATATTTTTAAAGATCCATACTGGAAATAAAGAGATAGAAATCTTATCACTTTTTATCCTTTCTTATCTCTGTTATAGAAAGAGATACATTCTATTATTTAAATATACATTTTATTATTTCTCTATTTGTTTATAACAAATTGTTGAAACAAATTTTTTTGTAAACAATTTTTAATATAGAAAATAATTGTTTGGTAAACGGTCCTCTTTCCCGTAGTTACTTTTTTGATAAAAATTTTTCCCTAAGCATGAACCTTAATGGGTTCATTTTCATGAACTATTTGCAACTGTGCTACAAAGTACCTTCTATAATAATATTATATGTTAAGAATATATATTCTATTTTTACAAGCAGAATTATTCAAAAATTTCTTTGTACACATAATTTTTAATACATTTTCTACTTCTTTGATTTCCTAAATAAACTTTGATTGAATTAAATGAACGAACTCTTGATAATGCAACATATAATTGACCATGATTAAAAACATCTTTTCTTAAATCAATTGCCATTTTATGAAATGTCTGTCCTTGAGATTTGTTTATAGTCATAGCAAATGCTAGTTTAATTGGAAATTGTGTTCTTTTAAATGTAAAGGGATAAACATTTTCACAGTACAATAGTATTCGATGTATGAACACAATATTTCCACATTTATCTCCCTTTAATATTTTGCATTTTATAACATGATTAGATAAAGCTAAAACCAATAATCTTGTTCCATTACATAAACCTTCGTTAATACTAAGATTTCTTATAAGCATGACTACGGAATTTATTCGTAAATGCAAAACATGTGGTGGTAAACCAGGTGGTGATAGAGTGTTTAAGTAATCAGGTAAAATGACTTCATGATCATTATTATTATCACGATTATCTACACTGTCAATACTTCTATAAACTTTTTCTTCGCTCTTATCTAATAACTGGACAACATTATTATTAATTTCATCTACATCAATATTTCTCGGAGCTAAAATAGCACATAATGCCAAATCTTCAAACCTTTTCTGTTTAATCAACTCTCCATATACATCTGTACTGATATCAATATTTCCTTCTTCCAGAATGTTGTCTGGTAATTGAACACAATCTTTTACATCGTTAAAAGTGCCATTTCCTATGTCAAGTAAAAAATTAACAAATTGTGTTTCTTCCGGTAAAGCTCGCATGTTTTCAGATAATGTAAATTTTGCAAATATCTTCCATAATTTGCTGTTTTTAATTGACAAATTTATAATTTTAGATCTTGTACCATTTTGTTTTATAGGTAATACTTGTCTAAAATCACCTCCTAAAATAATCGTTTTACCACCAAAAGGATCATCTACTTGCATAATATCTCTTAATGTTCTGTCCATAATCTCTAAGGCATACTTCGGTGACATTGGAGCCTCATCCCAAATGAAGACATCAACATTTTTCAAATACAACCCCTCTTTAGATTGCACTTTTATATTTGAAGATGAATCATTATATAATGGCACGGGTAAACCCAATATTTTATGAACTGTTCGACCCATGGGAAGTAAGGTTGCAGCTATCCCTGTAAATGCCATATTGCAAACAGTTTTACCGATACTCCTCAATAAATGCCACAATGTAATATACATAAATGTTTTTCCTGATCCTCCAGGACCATCGACATATACACACCGACAAGTATTATCGATATTATCATTTACTGCATTTAATATAAAATCGACTATATCTTTTTGTTTGACGTTCAGTTTATCATACATTTCTTTTCCTAATTCCTTTTCCTCTTCAATATTTATGGAGTGGGTAACTGCAAAATTATCAGTTTCATCTTCTACATCAATCAATCCAAGAAAATCATTCAACTTATAACCTTCATCAGATAACATATTTTTGACATGTATGTATGCCATTTTTTCAGCAGCAATGTTATCAACGTTTCTAGCATAATCTTCGGACATATAAATTTTGAATTGTTCTTAAAGTTCACCAGCATTTATAGGACGACAGTGAATTAAAATTCTGACAAATAATCGTCGAAGTGACTGAGGCATCATCCATAAAGTAGACTCTTGTAACGTTGCCTTCCATTCATGATCATCCTCTATTAGTCCTAATGCTAAACAAGCTGACGTAAATGTCTCATGTAATACGCCATTAACAGTCTTCAATGGTTCGTATGAAATCGCACCTTTAGTTGTAAGTAATAATAATCTAAGATGAAATAATTCTGTGTGGCAGGGATTAACAGAATAAATTCTGCCTTATTGCCTTCTCTTTACGGAGTCTCTTGTTCCATTTACATTTTGTTTTATCCCATGAATAATATTCGGGAATTTTAGAATAAAAATACTGACGAGCATTTACATCACGTTCATTTAAAAGGAAGTAGTCTAATAATTTTGTATTTTTATTTAAATTAAATGATATTTCTTCCTCTGTATCTACTTGCCGAATAAGAATATTTTGCTCATTTTGTAAATGTATTGGTAAACGATTTATACTGTGACTTTTTTTGGATAAAGTTTTACTTAAAATTCTCCATGCTGCTTCTACTGGACCAACATATCTGTTTTCTTCATAATGATTGATTTCATTATGATTAATAGTAGCTTCTCCATTACTATTTGTAATGATAATTGATGCAGCATCATGACCCTTATAAATATATTTATACAAATATTTGACGGACTTAATACTGGATACAACTTCAACATTAATATGACAATTGAATGTTTGTAAAAGTTTAGGAGAATAAGGTACAACAAAACGATTATCAACAACATATTCATTAGGTCGTGTATAAGTTTTACCTGTGTTTCTTCTTCTATATACCACATAACAATTTTCTTCAACAGTAGTGTCTTCTTGTAAAGGTTTAGGAAAATTTTTTGAGCATTTTCCATCAACGAAACACCAATCTCCACAAGGACCGTGTATATTATTTGCCATAATAATTTCATGTAATCTAGGATTAACCAATTCATCTGGTATTTCAGCTGAAATATGTCCATCAACACTCTCTGGTGTTAATATTTTTGAATTGGACGTTAATATAACCAACAAATGGATATGTGGTAATCCCCTTTTTTGAAATTCTATAACATAAACGTAGGACTTGACATCTCCAAAGCATTTATTCTTAACAATACATTCTATCAAATGTTTTACTTTTAAAGAAAAGACTCTCGCGACAATGTCAGGTCTATCAGCTACTGTTTGATTAGGTAATAAATTTTCTGTTATTTCTTTCCACTGTGGATTACATGTCATTGTTATAAATAAATCTGGTTTACCATGTTTTGCCACAATAGCCATTGAATCTTGATATAATTCCATCATATTACGAGGTGAACCAATAAATGTTGATGGTAAGACAACTAATTTTCCTAGAGGTGTATCATTCCTTTGTGCTACATCCTTCATGTGATCTATTAATCCTCTGTAACTTTCACTTCGCAATTCTGTTTGATGATTTGAGCAATATTAAAGCCGATCTTTTTCCATTTTAACATAATTGTCAACCAGCCACTGTTGAAATAGTCTTCCACCGTATAGAAACTGATTAAATATATCATCTCTAATTGCCATTTTATACTTTACATAAGATGCCCTCGAAATTCTATGTTTTTTCAATCTTTTATCTGTATCATTTCGAAGCATATCAATACAATAACCTTTTTCTCCAAAAGGATAAAATAGAGGATATATAAAAGGTTCTACACAAGGATCCAAACTACTAACAAATTGCAATTCTTAACTTATTTTGTTGTACACAGTAACATAAGAATTAGGTATTTCACCTTCTGAATTTGTATTAAAAATAGCAGCTACTTCATTACCTCTTTGAAAATTAAATCGCCGTGGATCTTTTCCTTTTTTTAAAGTAAATAATAATTTCAATTCTGGAATGTCTTCATCATTTTTTGTCGCTAACGCTGTTTCTATTTCTATAACTTCTTTCATCATTCTAAATGATTGACTGAACGTATTATGTTTTCTCATAAAATTCTCAATTCCTCCTACAATATCTCTATCTAATCTATCATTTTTATTCAACCTGTATTCAATTGCATCATCAGGATCGTAAATAAACAATTGACCATAAGACGGATCATCACCGTTTTCAGGGAATAAAGCTTTATTCATTTGATAATATATTTGACCTTGTATTTTAAAACAATACGGTCCTCTTCGTGTACCATGGAAATTAATAACATTAGCATTAAATGACGCAAAAGCAAATGAATTATTGTAACATCTTATATTCTGGCGAAAATAGTTTGATTTCTCATGTGAACCATCTAATAACATTTTCAATTCAGATGGATAATTTAAAGGTTTTAATTTAATACCTCCATGGCTACAACAATCAGCAAAAGAATACTTTTTGTTATCATCTTTTTTATGTTTCAGGTTTTTAGTATCTGAATTAGTTATTTTAGTACTAACTTTTTCATCTTTGAAGTGTTTAGCATCACAATGAGTGCAATAAAGTAACATTTTACCTAAATAATTCTCTGCATAAGTACGTGAATGCAATTTATTTACTTTTAGTTCTTTTAAAGAATTATCTGATGTATTCACCAAATCTTGATTTAAACAAGAAATAGAAGAATTTTTAACTGTATCATAACAATTATTTGTGTCTCTCTCTCTTAACTTATGATTCTCTAATTCTGCCTCTATATAATTTTTCCTTTTTTTTGCACGACAACGTTTCACTCTTTCCCTGTTCAACATTTGTCCATGAAGAAGTTGTTTATCTTTTTTATTATTTTCAGACAATTTATTAATTTCTACTTCTTCTATTCCATGTAATGAAGGAAAAGATTTCTTCACTTGAATTACAGTATCTTCTGAATCAATCATTTTTCTTTTACTTGCTTTTTTTTTACTACGTCACTTTTTACTTCAATAAACTGCAAAATAGATGGAGAAACAGCTTCTATAATGGAATTTTCATTATTTATTTCTACATTTCGGAAATGTGAAATTGTCTGAAAGGATGTTGATGGTATTGCGTTCACAACAAGAGTTTGAGAATCTGCATTGCAAGTTCCTTTCTCCACCTCTTCTGATACATTCATTTGTAATTCCTTTTTTTCTTTCAATCTAGCACGATAGCACTTCATTGATTCTCTATGCAATTTTCGTTTTTCCATTTTTTTCTCTACAGTTAAACTCCTACGATATCGTCTCACTCTTTCTGTACTGACAATTTTTGTACCAACTTCTTGTAATTGTTCTACTTCTTCTTTGGTAAATCTTTGCTCTTCTTCAAATCTTTTCCCTTCTATTAAACATGTACTAAACTTCTTCATTCTTGACTTTGCCAAACTTTCAATATCTTTTTCCTTTTCTTGTAATATTTTTGTCCTTTCTACTTCGCCTATTGAATCCAACATACACAAAGATCTCTTTTCTGTAACTAGAACTTCAAAAGCGCGCTACGCGCGCGCAATTCTGTTGTGCTTCAATTGACTTTATTTTTTAATTGTCCAATTTAATATTTTACTAATTTCTGATAATTGCTAATTTCCCAATAATGAAATCTGCAATGTCTTCATTTACCAGTTTACCAAATTCTCTATTGTGCTAATTTTCTTAATTAAAAATTTCTTAACTTCTACAATTTTGTAGTAAACAAATTTCCAATTTTCTAATATGCCAATTTTCCAATAACTAAGGTTCAGATTTCTTTGTTTATTATTTCACAAAATTTTTCAATTCTCGATTATATCAATGTTTATATTTTGACAAATTTCTCAATAGAAATTTCTTTTTTTAATATTTTGTAATAATTCCTTTCCACTTTCATAAAAGACATTTTAACTAAATTAAAATAATGTGCTACTTGCTATTATATTATACCTATCTTTGTTGTCTCTGTCTCTGTCAACGTTATACTGATATAGTATAGCAGTATGGGAATACGGTTATTTTTTTTAAGTCGTTTTCGTCAATGTTTATAAAATTGTTTTGATCCTACACTGAGAAAAAAAGTTCATTGAACCAAGTAAATGCATGTACTTGAGGGACTTTACTTGAGACAAGCCCATATTTTTTTATTTAAAAAAATTTATTTTTTTGTCCCAAGAAAATATTAGCATTGGAAAAAGTACTTAAAGTAAGAAATTCACCTTTCATACAAGTAAAATATGTACTTATCTCAATCAAACTATTTTACATGCGACAAGACTCAAAAAGTATTGAGTCAAGAATATTTGCTCTCAGGTCAAATAATGAGTATAATGTTTTGAGAATTTTTGTTTCTTGAACAAAATGATTTTATTCGTTTGGCTTAAATAATTTTTTACTCAATACAACACAGATGTTCTTGCTCCAAGAATATCTTGCTACCTATAGCTTAAATAGGAGTTTTTGCAATTTGATTTCAAGCGTGGCGTATCAGAGTGGACAGCGTGCTCAACTCGGGGTCGTGCGGTCGCGGGTTCAATCCCACTGGACTCTAAAAATTTTATTTCGTAATTTATTTACTCAGCTGCAATAGTTGTTAATTAAATGTAAGTATATATGTAAAATAAGTATTATTTAAATAAATAAATAAAATAGAGGTGTTATAAATATGAAAAAATGCAAATATAATGATAAAGAGAATAAAAGGAGTATGAGGAAAGGATGAGGGGAGTCAGAGGATTATTAAAACGAGAAAATATTTTTGCAATTCAAAAAAAAAAAAATAATTTTAGATCAAGAAAATATGTTCTCATATTGAGATAATATTTTCTCTAGTCAATATTTTTTACGTTTCTAGCAAGCTTGTCAAATTGTCAACGCGATCCTATATGTTCTTGACTCAAGAATATTTGCGCTCCGCACAATCATACTATAGCAAGTCCATCGTTTTCTTGAACTAATATCATAATTTGCTTGTCCCTATTCAAGCCGACGATATACTTAAAGCAAATAAAATGTTCTTGATTCAATGACATTTTTTTTCAGTGTAAATTGACAAAATTGCAATTATTTAAGGTTTCAAAGTTTAGTTTTTAAAAATCCATTTCTTGTTTATAAAATAATTAATAATTAATCATAAAATAATTAACCACATATAAATAATTTTGTTATGTTCAATTTCAACATCATCCTAAATTTTTTTTTTAATTGAAGGTAGACAGATTTGACATCGAATCTTCTCGGAATTTAAAAAGAAAAATTTTGTTTATTAAATATTTAATTAAAAAATTGAACAAAAAAATTTTTTCACTTTCAAAGAGTACTATTTTCTTAAACTTTTAAAATTTTGTTTAAAAATGATTTGTACTACTCGGTGTTCCACAGCTAAAGTTTTAAAAGACGTATGGGGTTGCCCCTAACGTTTTTTTTCTAACAACAGTCCTCACTCGCATTTATAATTCACTAATTATTTGTGCACAAACAGTATACAAATTGGAAAAAATTGCCTCGTCCTGACAATTGTACGGCAATAAAAAAAGTAACACATCAAACACGGAACGATTTCATTATTGGATGTCAATTTAGGATGAGAAGTACGAATAGAACTTTTTGACACATTTTATAAACAATGATGTGAGGGCTAAAGATAATCATATGCACCAATCTTCACACTGTGCCATATGTAACAGGAAGTCAGAACCGTACTTAAGAAAAAAGGCATTGGGGGCAACCCCCAACGTCTTCTTAAACTTTGGCTGTGGTCCACCGTTAAGCAACTATTAAAACATAGTTTAAAGCAGCAGTCCGTGTAGAAAAGTTCCCAGTATTTCCCAGTTTGTAAGTGGGCGCCAGTTGAGGCCAACCTGGGCTTCCCAGTTTTTTTTAAATAAGTAAATTGTTACTAAATAATAGTTTCAATACTAAACTTATCGTCAACCTGGCTTTATTTATTGCAAATTCCCTTCATTTTAATTTAAAAATTCATGAAATTCGGTTAAAGCGCTCAAAGTTTCCCATGCAAAATGCATGGAAAAAAAAACTTTTCCATGGAATTGATATAAAATCCATAAAAATTAACATTTTTCGATCGGATAAAGCTGTTTCTCCTCAGAAAAGTTTAAAGAACAAGATCCAATAATTTATTTAACAAATTTTTTATTATTTACTATTTTTTAAAGGTCCATAAAAAATCTTCATAAACGAAAAAAACGTGTAAGATCGTTAAAAAATATTCATTACGACATTTTAAACCATTTTTCATCAAACTTTCCTTTAATTACATACAAATTAGTTACTAATAATTGTTGCATGTATTTTTTAATTTGTTTAAACAAATTAATATTGTTTATTTGAAACTTTTCATCTAATAGAGTTAGAGACTTGTAACTTTTTTTTTAATATTGCAACTATATAAGTTGAGTAAATCCTAATATAAGAAAGAAAATTAAATATAAAATTATAAAAATTGTTTAAACAAATTAATATTGTTTATTTGCAACTTTTCATCTAATAGAGCTAGAAAGTTGTAAATTTTTCTTAAAATTGCAACTATTCAAGCCTACAAAAGATTAATACAGTAGAGACCCCATTATCCGGACTAATGAATGCAAGCACTCATCCGGATAATCGAAAAAAGTACGAAATAAATGAATTTTCAATTTATAATTTTAGGTATTTATTTCCAATGAATTTAAATAAGACTGAAACAATCTAAAACTCTTAAAATTAACATTAATAAATGTTTAGTTAGAAATATTTCGAAAGTCGATTATTTAAAAGCTGACAGTTTTCTGCTTTGTGTATTTCCACAGCTGGGTGATTATTTCTCAAGTGTCACAGGTCCGAAAAGCAAGTTTATTCTATCGGGCTGAAACTTGGACAAAATGTTGTCCTATTGAATAGTAATGAATAAAAAAAAATCTTGACTATAGAAGAAATATTAAGATTGGGGGAGGGGATGAAATTTTTTATTTTTTTAAAAAACTGTTTACTTTGATAAAATTTTTTTTTCTTATAATTTAAATGGAAAATAAAAATAAAAATGACTTTTTCTTCAAAAAGGACAATTTTTAATTTTTTTTTTAATTTTTTTAAATGAAAGCCCTACTTTTTTCCTATAAAAAATCTTTGGAGTAAAATGTTGGATGAGAACTCCTAATCATCGAAAATAAATGTTGAATAGAACCTAACGCCTGTGACGCTCGCTGCCACTAGCACACACTGTGGCCAAAAACACTATTTTTGATAAAAATCAGCCGACAACTCAAAAATGAACCGATTTTAATTATTTTTTTTTAAATACTCAAGAATGTTTGTACTATAACGCTTAACTGCTACAAAATCAAGATTTCTTTTAGAAACTAAAATAAATGTTAATAACTTTTAAAAAATAAAAAATTGATTTTTGAGAAAGTGATTTCCAGATACTTTGATGCAAGAAACTATATAAACTTATATATTTTACACACAAATTTTGTCTAAAATATTTATAAATGGTTCCAGTTATAACACAACAATTTTTAATTTGTTTAAACAACCTTAGTTAACTAATAAATAACTTCCAAACTTTTCCTACCTTAGACTTCGTTTCTTTTGTAAAACTAATTAATTACTATTGGCCTAGGGTTCTAATACAGTTGGTGATAATTTCTAACAATTTTTAAATTGTTTAAACAATCTTCGTTAACAAATAAATTACTTTTAAACTTTTATTTATTTTTATTGTTTGTTTTTTTTTAAAATTAATTAATTACTATTGGTCTAATATTCTAATACAGTTCAGGTTGTTTATTAACAACCTTTAAATTGTTTAAACAATCTTAGTTAACAAATAAATTACTTTGAAAGTTTTCCTTACTTAGATTTCGTTTGTTTTACAAATTTAACTGATAACTTTTGGCCTTGATTTATCATAAAGTTTAAGATGTTTAGTAATAATTAATAATTAACTAAGATATTGTTTAAACAATAGAATAATTGTTAGAAAACATCTCAAACTGTATTATAAATCTAGACCAATACTTAATAATTAAATTTGCAAAAGAATCCAAATCTAAGGAAGGAAAACTTTTAAAGTAATTTATTTGTTAACTAAGATATTGTTTAAACAATATAATATTTATTAGTATACATCGTAAACTCTATTTTATAAATCTAGGCCAATAGTTATCAGTTAAATTTGCAAAACCAACGAAATCTAAGTAAGGAAAACTTTCAAAGTAATTTATTTGTTAACTAAGATTGTTTAAACAATTTAAAGGTTGTTAATAAACAACCTGAACTGTATTAGAATATTAGACCAATAGTAATTAATTAATTTAAAAAAAAAACAAGATCTAAATAAATAAAACTTTAAAAGTAATTTATTTGTTAACGAAGATTGTTTAAACAATTTAAAAATTGTTAGAAATTATCACCAACTGTATTAGAACCCTAGGCCAATAGTAATTAATTAGTTTTACAAAAGAAACGAAGTCTAAGGTAGGAAAAGTTTGGAAGTTATTTATTAGTTAACTAACGTTGTTTAAACAAATTAAAAATTGTTGTGTTATAACTGGAACCATTTATAAATATTTTAGACAAAATTTGTGTGTAAAATATATAAGTTTATATAGTTTCTTGCATCAAAGTATCTGGAAATCACTTTCTCAAAAATCAATTTTTTATTTTTTAAAAGTTATTAACATTTATTTTAGTTTCTAAAAGAAATCTTGATTTTGTAGCATATAAGCGTTATAGTACAAACATTCTTGAGTATTTAAAAAAAAAAAAATTAAAATCGGTTCATTTTTGAGTTGTCGGCTGATTTTTATCAAAAATAGTGCTTTTGGCCACAGTGTGTGCTAGTGGCAGCGAGCGTCACAGGCGTTAGGTTCTATTCAACATTTATTTTCGATGATTAGGAGTTCTCATCCAACATTTTACTCCAAAGATTTTTTATAGGAAAAAAGTAGGGCTTTCATTTAAAAAAATAAAAAAAAAAATTAAAAATTGTCCTTTTTGAAGAAAAAGTCATTTTTATTCTTATTTTCCATTTTTAGGGTTCAAAAAATTTTTTCTCGTAAAAAACAATATGACCAATCGAAAGAGCGTAAAAAAATCTATCGAAACTGGTATTACAAGAATTTTTTTAATTTAAATTTTAAGAAAAAAAATTTTATCAAAGTAAACAGTTTTTTAAAAAAATAAAAAATTTCATCCCCTCCCCCAATCTTAATATTTCTTCTATAGTCAAGATTTTTTTTTTATTCATTACTTTTCAATAGGACAACATTTTGTCCAAGTTTCAGCCCGATAGAATAAACTTGCTTTTCGGACCTGTGACACTTGAGAAATAATCACCCAGCTATGAAATTTTACTCTAAGGATATAAATTTTTCACGTACTTCATGGTTTCTTGTACTTTAAATATCAAAATAATAACTTTTAAAATATTCATGGTATTAAATGCTAATAAACTTTACAATTAAGAAAAAAAAAAAATTGAAATTTCTCCGAATAATCGAAAATCCGGATAATAGGGGTCCGGATAATAGGGTCTCCACTGTATTAATAATAAACAAAAATCCACAATTACAAAAATTGTTTAAACAAATTAATATTGTTTATTTGCAATTTTTTTTTTTTATTAATTTTGCAATTTTTCAATCCTAATGAAGCCCAGTATTAATCGTAAAGTAAAATCAGCAATTATAAAAATTATTTAAACAAATTAGTATTCTTAATATTAATATTGTAATACAGTTCCCAAACTGTATTAGAGTTGTGAATAAACAATATTAATTTGTTTAAAAGAGTTTTATAATTATGAATTTTTGTTTACTATAAGTTTTGGGCGTTTATAGGCTTAAAAATTGCAAAATTAAGAGAAAGTTACAACTCTCTAGCTCAATTCGATGAATAATTGCAAATAAACAATATTAGTTTGTTTAAACAATTTTTATAATTGTTGATTTTCGTTTATTATTAATACTCAGCTTTTATATTCTTGAACAGTTGCAAAATTAAATGAAAGTTTTAACTCTAAAGCTCAATTAGATAAAAGGTTGCAAATAAACAATATTAATTTGTTTAAACATTTAGTGTAATTGTGGATTTTTGTTAATTATTAATATAAGGCTTTCATAGGTTTGAAAAGTTGCAAAATTAAGAGAAAGTTTTAACTGTCTAGGTCAATTAGATGAAAAGCTGCAAATAAACAATATTAATTTGTTTAAGCAATTTTTATAATTGTGGATTTTCGTTTATTATTAATATTAAGCTTTTATCAGCTTGAAAAGTTGCAAAATTAGGAGAAAATTTCAACTCTGTAGCTCAATTAGATAATAAGTTACAAATAAACAATATTAATTTGTTTAAACAATTTTTATAATTGTGAATTTTCGTTTATTATTAATTTTAAGCCTTCATAGGCTTAAAAAGTTGCAAAATTATTAAGAGAAAGTTTCAGCTCTCTAGCTTAATTAGATGAAAAGTTGCAAATAAACAATATTAATTTGTTTAAACAATCTCCATAATTGCGGATTTTCGTTTATTATTAATATTGAGCCTTCATAAGCTTGAAAAGTTGCAAATTTAAGAGAAAGTTTTAGCTCTCTAGCTCAATTAGATGAAAAGTTGCAAATAAACAATATTAATTTGTTTAAACAATTTTGATAATTGTGGATTTTCGTTTATTATTAATATTAAGCTTTCATAAGCTTGAAAAGTTGCAAAATTAGGAAAAAATTTTAACTCTGTAGCTCAATTAGATGATAAGTTACAAATAAACAATATTAATTTGTTTAAACAATTTTTATAATTTTATATTTTATTTTTTTCTAATATTAGGCTTAGTTATTTTATATAGTTGCTAAATTAGAAAAAAGTTACAACTCTCTAGCTCTATTAGATGAAAAGTTTTAAATAAACAATATTAGTTTGTTTAAAAAAATTAAAAATTACATGCAACAATTGTTAGTAACTAATTTTTATTTCATTCAAGAAAATTTTGATGGAAAACATTGTAAAAAGTTGTACTGAATATTTTTTAACGATCTTACATTTTTATGATCTTCTTTAGTAAATTGGCACTAACAGGGTTGAGCATTACAAGCCCACTAATTTCCCAGTGGGAAGACCCAACTGGGGCCCACCTTAAATCTGGGAAACCCATATGGGACCCAACTGGCGCCCACCGAACTTTTCTGTGTTTATTTGAAAATTTTTTTTGTTTTGTTATTAACAAATAAATAAAGTTACATTGTAGTCGTTTTCTGCAATGTTTATAAAATTGTTTTGATCCTAGATTGACAAAATTGCAATTTTTTAAGGTTTCAAAGTTTAGTTTTTAAAAACCCATTAAATAGGTATTTAATTAACAAATTGAACATAAATATTTTTTCCACCTTCAAAGAGTACTATTTTCTTAAATTTACAAAATTTTGTTTAAAAATGATTTGTACTACTTAAGCAACTATTAAAAAATAATTTTAAGCAACAGTGTTTATTTGAATTTTTTTTTACAATTCCAAAAATTCTGTTTAAAAAAATTATGTATGTTTGTATGTATGTATGTATGTATGTATGTATGTATGTCGGCGATATTTTGTCCTGGCATCACTTAAACCCCATTAAAAAATATTAATTTCAACGGAAGTTATAACATTTTTTCAAAAAAATTAAAAAACCAAAAAATTTAATATTTTTTATTTTTTTACGTAACACTCTTAAACTCTCTGTACCTATAGCTTTTTATTTCGACAATAATTAATAAAGGATTAATAATTGAATAATAATTTGTAGCCATACCCCATTAAAAATTATTTTTTTGAACGGAAGTTATGGCACTTTTTCAAAAAAACTTAAAACTTAAAAATTTTAATTTTTTCCATGTTTTGACGGTCACTGCAAAACTCTTTGTACTTAGCCCTTTAATTTTGATAAAAATAATTAAATTAATTTATATTTTAACATAAAAAATAAAATTGGAAAAATAAATTACAAAATTAAATTTCAATTTTCTACAAAATTCAGAAAATCAAAAATTTTCATTCAAAAATTTTTTTTTTGTTCGAAACCAAATTTGACAGAGTTTAAGGTATTGACTGAGGATGGATTTATAAATTTACAAAAATTCAATAATATTAATAACAACAGGAGATATACTATTTTTTCGGAAAATTAAAAAAATCAAAATTTTTCTAATTATACATTTTTTTATGGACTGCTATTAGACTTTCTACAATTAAGTATTACATGTGATTTCGTCACATTTTAGCAGAAATTTGCAAAAACTATATTCTATATCTGAGATAAAATATAAAATTGTTATCGGGATAAAAAAAATCGAAAAAATTATAATTGTAACGAATTACTTTGAAGCATAATTGAGTGGTATTGTTGAGGTCTTTGATTAAGATTTTGACGTCGAAAGAATATATTTCAGAATTACAAATTCAAAATTTTAGATTCAAATATTTGAGTTATTTAATAGTAAAATTAAGAAATACAAGATTAAAATAATTAATTCAATTATTTAATGGACACAAGTTAATACGTAAATAAAAAATTGTAATTCTCTAACAATCTAAAAATGTTCTTAAATTTATGATTGTCTAATATACATGACTTCTAATACTTGTAACTAATGTGAAATAAAAATTTTATTAACTAAAATAAATTTCATTTAATTTTAAAGTTGGAATTAAAAAAGATTTGCATAATATATATTATAAATACTCTTATGATAAATATAACATAATGTAAACAAAACAATACAAAACTAATAATTTTCGTAAGATTTTTGCGTTTTTGATCCTTTTTAAGTAAATTATACTTATGAATATAAATTATCCTTTAATATGTGACTATTCTTAAGAGACTTTAAAATTATTTCTAAAGATGAAGTGTGACAAAATTGCAATTATTTAAGGTTTCAAAGTTTAGTTTTTAAAAATTTCTTTTTTGTTTATAAAATAATAAATAAAAAAATAATTTTGTCTAACTTTTTTTTTAATTAAAGGTACATAAATTTGACATCGAATCTTCTTCTCATAATTTTTAAAGAAAAATTTTGTTTATTAAATATTTAATTAACAAATTGAACAAAAAATTATTTCACTTTCAAAGAGTACTATTTCGTTAAATTTACAAAATTTTGTTTAAAAATAATGTCTACTGCTCAAGCAACAATGAAAAAATAGTTTTAAGCAACAGTGTTTATTTGAAAAGAATTTTTGATTTCGTTATTAACAAATAAATAAAACGTTACATTTTAGACTTTTTCGGCATTGTTTATCTCTCTCTCTCTCTCTCTCTCTCTCTCTCTCTCTCTCTCTCTCTCTTTTAAGCTATCTGGCATCCCAATTTAGGATAATTAGGTTTAAGTCTTAATTAAACCCACTTAGGGTTTTCCTGATTATGGAGGTTAACTTCCTCCCAGAAGTTCACTAAAAGTTACTTGGGCATTGGTTCTGCACTTGGCGTATTCCTATTTATGCATTTTTAAATTTTTGTCTTCCTATACTTTTTTATTATTAAATTTTGAGGTTAACTTTCTCGAAGATGTTGACCTAAAGTCACCTGAACATCGGTTCCGCACTTGGTGTTTAACTAAACGTCGATTTCCAAATTTTGAGGTTAAATTCTACAAAACTTACCTGGACATGGGTTCTGCAGTTATTGTTGTCCTTATTATTGATTTTTAAATTTTGAGGTTAACTACCTTGAAGAAGTTCACCAAAAGTCACCTGGAAATTGGTTCTCCTCGTCGCGATATCCTAATTATTGATTTTCAAAATTTTTAAATTTAAATACATAAATAGGAGAAATTGTGAACTCTCCTTTATGTTTCGTACGCTCTTGCCGATGACGTGTCATGCCCCGCCTACTTGATTTTCAAAATTTTTAAATTCTAGTAAATTCTAGGATAAATTGTGAACTCTCCTTTATGTTTCGTACACTTTTACCGATGACGTGTCATGCCCCGCCTACTGAGGAAGCTCTTTTCTGTTTCGTACGCGAATTTCTACAGCAGTATATCTATAGCTATCACTAACTGATTTCTTATATAGGATTGTAGGTTTTGGTAAATCAGTAATTTTTCTTTTACTTGCTTTTCCTTTTACTTCGTCACTTTCTAGTTCATTAAACTACGAAATAGATGGAGATACAGCTTCCGTAATGGAATCTTCATAATTTATTTGTACATTTTGGAAATGTGAAATTGTCTCAAATGATGTTGATGGTATTGCGTTCAGAACAAGAATTTCAGAATCTGCATTACAAGTTCCTTTCTCTACCTCTTTTCTTACATTCATTTGTAATCCCTTTTTTTCTTTTAATCTAGCACGATAGCGCTTCATTGATTCTCTATGCAATTTTCGCAATTCCATTTTTTTCTCTTCTGTTAAACTCCTACGATATCGTCTCACTTTTTCTGTACTGACAATTTTTGTACCAACTTCTTGTAATTGTTCTACTTTTTCTTCGGTAAATCTTTCCTTATCTTCAAATCTTTTACCTTCTGTTAAACTGGTACTACACTTTCTCATTTCTGTCTTTCCCAAACTTTTAATATCTTTTTTCTTTTCTGTGCTCACATTACTTTTATCATTTTGTCGTTTCATGATTTTATACAAATCTTTATTTATATAATCAAAATATGTCAAATTGTAAAAATGTTAATCTAATAACATATCCAATTTGCAGTGAACAATTTTAAAATGTCCAAATTTGAATGACCAGTTCACAGTTATATTAATAGCAATTGACACATTTGCAAATATCTAATAGAAATGTTACCATTTGTATTTTCTAATTTTATAGCCTTCCACAAATGATTAAAATTTTAAACACAATTCATCAATTAACAAATTTCGAAATGTTCCAATTTACAAAAGACCCATTTTAACAATTGTCGAATTTAGCAATTTTTCATTTTTCTATTTTTACATTTATTATTTATCAATTATATTCAATAGTCCAATTTACCAGTTTTCTATCTTACCAATTTTCCACTTTACAAATTAAACAATTTTCCAATTAACCTATTTTCCAATTTACCAATTGTCCACTTTGCCAATTTGCCAATTTACCAATTTTCCACTTTGTCAATTTTCCACTTTACCAATTTTCCAATTTGCCAATTTTCCAATTTACCAATTTTCCACTTTGCCAATTTCCCACTTTACCAATTTTCCACTTTACAAATTAAACAATTTTCCAATTAACCTATTTTCCAATTTACCAATTGTCCACTTTGCCAATTTGCCAATTTACCAATTTTCCACTTTGTCAATTTTCCACTTTACCAATTTGCCAATTTTCCACTTTAACCAATTTTCCACTTTACCAATTTTCCAATTTGCCAATTTTCCAATTTATCGATTTTCCACTTTGCCAATTTTCCACTTTACCAATTTCCAACTTTGCCAATTTTCATCTTAACCAAATTTCAAATATAACAACTTTCCAAATTACAAAATTTTTCAATGTACCAACATTTAATACAAAAATTAAAGTATACTCAGTGCTTATAACTGCTACCTCTTGTTCAGAAATAACAGTAAGTCTAATAACTTGGAAATTGTACGGTATAATGATTAGAAAAGAAAAATATTTCTATATCTATCACTACCTGCCTCGTTCTATTTTCAAGAAAGTATGTTTGCTTACCTGAAACAAAATTATCTCTCTTTCTCCCTCTTGGTCCCTCTACATCTCTTTCTCTTTCTCCTTCTCTCACTCGCCCTCTCTCTGTCTATTAATAGTCTTTACAAAAATTATACCTTGTGTTCGACATCTTTTTCATTTTTATTATATAAAAACTCGATAATGTCATAGCGAAAACAACAAAACAAAGTTGGGGGTCTTTAGGGTCCCTAATTACGAATCCATCATTAGTTTTTTAAAATTCAAAATGGAATAAATGAAACATTTAATAATCCGTGTTACATATTTTTTTTAGGTACAATGACTTACAATTATTAAAAATTAAATATTATTTTTTATTTCTCTTTCGTAACCAATATTTTTTAATCTCATTTTAATAATTACAAATTCAATTTTTAAAATTATTTTACAGTAAATGTTTGTAATTTTTCCTTACTAACAAATTACCAATTCAAAAATATAAGAAAATTGATTTGTCTAAACAAATTAAAATTGTTTTTATTCTTTAAACAATTAATGAAATTAAATTAATTACACTAAATTCTTTTAATTATTTTCATTATTCTCCTCTTCACTATTTAAAATTTTCTAAGCTTTTAAGATATTTTAATTAAAAACAAAGTATGAACAAAATTATTTAACAACTAAAAATTTAATTAACAACATAAGAAAATAATATTTTACACCTATTTACTTGTAGCATATTTATTAATTGAGGGCCTGGATGCAATTAAGAGATACGGGCAACTTTCGAAGTCCCCTGCTTCTGCCAGAGACTCGCTGTACGCGGGGCCAACGAAAGTCACGCGTATCCCCTTATTGTATCCAGCCCCTCAATTGTACTTTCCTTAAAAGTTTGAAAATTATTTTTTCAATTTCAAAAATTTTTTCTTCAAAACCATCATTAAAATGTTTACTTAAATTCTTTATTAACTGTACAATTTTTATTTAAATATATAATAATTAATTAAATATATAATAATAATTAAAATACAATATTATTTGGGGTCATTCACATATCACGTGATAAAAATTTTTGCTAATTTGAACCCCCTCTCACCTCTACGTGATACTTTTTCTATTGTTAAAAAAATTGATTTTCCATGGAGCGTGATATTTTGCTTACCCCCCTCCCACCCCTAAGGATAACACGTAATACGTGGATGATTCCTTTTCCAAGAAATAACAGATAACGCCTTTCTGTATAATAATATAATATAATTGTACGAAATAAAGGGGGGTTGCTTTAGATTTTAAGAAGTCTTTATATATAATACTATAACCTATAAAGGCGCCGTAAGTTATATTATTATTATACAGAAAAACGTTTTAAAATCCAAACCAACTCCCCTTTATTTTGTACAATTATATTATATTATTATACAGAAAGACGTTTTTAAATCTAAACCAACCCCCCTTTATTTCATGCAATTATTATATCATTATACAGAAAGACTTCTTAAAATCCTTATGTTATTATACAAAAAGATGTTTTTTTAAATCCAAACTAACCAACCTATATTTCGTACAATATTATATTATTATACAGAAAGACATCTTAAAATAAATTCAAACCAACCTCCCTTTCTTTCGTAGGAATGTATGGTATAATTATTCTTTTTAATTTATACCTATGCTTTTTATTAAGGGAAGAGGTAAAAAAGATTTAAAAAGCTAAGAAAATTAGGAAACGTATATAATTTAAGAAAAAATATCGTTTCCTCACATATAAATTGTTTAAACAATCAAAATTGCAGACGGATAACTTTGTGATGTTTTTTTAATGAAGAAAGTCGAAAGCGAAATGCTTCTAAGAGAAGGTAATAAAAATTTGTTTTAAACAATTTAGATTATTTAAAGAAGTAATATAAATATTTAATAAACAAATTTTTTATAAGTTGTTACTAAAGAATCGACAGCTGTTAAAAAAATATTTTAATTTGAAAATATAAGAAACATACATTGTTTAAAATAAATAACTTCTTATTATCACAATTTCATCAAAAGTTGATTTTAAACCATTTTAATTGTATAAACAATCGACTAAATTAAGTAAATTAAATTGCAATTAAAAAGTTGTAAGCTTTTAAAATATTTAAAATAAATGGTGGTTCTTTAAGACACCCTATAGAGAAACGAAGAATATCATCATCAGCTAACTCTGCCTTTTTCTATCCCAGACACCTGTTATACCTCTCTCTCTCTTTCACATTTCGCACGCTATATTCTAAATCTTTTATTTCGAACCCACCTTTAGGTTTCTCACGCTTTAGTATATTCTGTCTTGTCGTTTCTCACCAGCCAAGCATTACATTCTTAAGCATGGCAGTATATCTATAGCTATGACTAACTGATTTCTTATATAGGATAAAAGATTTGAAGTTTTCAAAAAAGTTGAAAATTGAGAAATTTAAACAATGTAGATAAAAGCATCGAATAAATGTTTTCAAAAATTCGTAATTATGAGATAAAAAATAACCAATTTAAAAGAAGAAAAAATGTTTCGAAGAAGTGGAAAAATGATGACAAAAATTAAAGAATTAATTAAAAAGTAAGAAAGGACAAAAGAATAGTGAAGAATCAAGAAATTTAAATAAATAGGAAGAAAATGGAGAAATGTTTTTTCCTTAATCTAACAAACTCTAAAAAAATGTAAAAAGTATAAAAAATAATAAAATTTGGTTAGAATCTACTAAAAAATTAGTATTAATAAAAATAAAATAAAAAGAAAATTAAAAATCTTTTAAACATAAAAAAGTTTAGGCAAATTGAACTAAAAACATTTGTAACTATAATGTTACACAAAACCTAAAAATTTTATGAAAGAATTAGTAAGTTTGCAAGAAAGACAAGATGTGAAAACAAATTGAATAAATTTATAAAAAATGTTATAATAACAAAATTGTGTAAGGTAATATTAAACAATTTGCATAAAAAGAAGTAAATTAATGAAAATTCTACAATAAAATGACAATTACAAAAAAAAAATATCAAATGTGAAAGGAATAAAATTTTTAAAATTTTGTAAAAATTAAAAAATATAAGATAAAAATTAAGCAGTTTCTAAAAAGTGAAGCCTCTTAGAAAAGTGTAATAAGTATTGTAAATATGAAAAATAATTAATATTATTAAATTACTTTGTATTAATTAATATGCATTTAAATTTGAATTAATTGCAATTTAAAAGTTTGAACAAATTTGAATATGAATTAATTTACGTTTGGAATTTATTTAAATTATAATGACTTAAAGATATAAAAATTTAATAATTTTTTTTTGCTATCTTCATACCAAAAATTTGTAATTCGTAGGTTATTTTGATAATCTGTATTAACCCAATTGTTTAAATTTCATAAAGATTAAAATATTAAAATTAAAATTTATAAGATTTGTCCATAAATTTAGGGTCAGAACAAAAATAAATATTTTAAATGAAACACTAAAATAAGTATTATTATCGAATACAATTGCAGGGATCACGGTTTCCCCTTTTTTTTTAGAAAAATCACCTAGAACACCTAAAATCAACATTTTTCTCTTCTTTTACCTTCTTTTTTTCAAAAAGTTTTTATTTTTCCACTTTCGGAAATGCAAAAATTTAACCTTTTTTAGGGTGTCTGTACAATGATGAGAAATTAGTTATTGAATTTAAGTGTTTAAAAATAATTTTCAACTTGAAATGGTTTTTTATTATTATTTATTGAATTTATTTAGATTTTAAACAGGAAACATGAAAAAAACATAATTAAAATAAAATTATTTTAAAAAGTTATATAATTTTCTTATTACCATATATTCTTAATTAATTAAAGCAAATTAATTTATTGGATAAGAAAATTTTTTATTAAATATTTTTTACTTGTTTTAAACAAATATTACTAGTTTTGCATCATAAAATAAAACCATGTATTCTTGCTGAAATACATCAAATTTATTTTATTGGGTGAAAAAAAATTGTTTGTGAAATATATTTACTTATTTTAAACGAAAATTAATTGTTTTGAATTAAAAAATATAAAAATACAATAAAAGAGATTAATAAAAATAATTTGAATTGATTTTGTCATATTTCGCTGAAAGATTTTTAATTTAATTTCTTTAACATTATATCAGAACATTCAACATCACAGATTTTTATGTTTCCTGTTTAAAATCTAATTATTAAATAAATAATTTAAAAAACCATTTGAAGTTAAAAATTATTTTTAAAAATATTTAATTGCAACGACTATCTTCTCGTCATTGAACAGACAACCTATTAAAACATAATTTTTTGTATTTTCAGAAGTGGTCTTTCTTTTGAAATTTTCATAAACAAATTGAACAAAAAAATACTAAATTAATTAATAAAACTGTTTTAAAAAAAAAAAACAATAAAATTTTGTAAAAGAAAACTTGAATTATTAATATAACCCTTTTTTCTTAATTTAAAAAATCCCCTTTTTAATAAAGAAAATCCCCTTTTTTGGAAATCGAAATCCCCTTTTTCACCTAAAATTGAACGAAGAAACCACTGTGATCCCTGTAATTAAATCATGTATTAATTATTACATAATTTATTCGAGCTAAAAAGCTCTATAGTTCGCGCCACCGTTTAAAATCTTTAAAGTAGATACAATACATTACATTTTCCAGACATTTACAAAAAATTCCCGGATTTTCCCGATCTATTTACAAATTCCCGGCAAATTCCCGGACTTTTTCACGAAATATTAAATTCCCGGAAAATTCCCGGATATCCCGGATCGCTAGACACCTTGAATAAATGAGGTGGAAATGCATGGGTCAGATGTAAATTTTCCCCCAAGAGATAAAATGGACTCCATTTTCACACGGTCGAACAAATGAATGCGTTTAGACCCCGTCCACTTCATTGATTATTAACGTTATGTGCAAGTTACAGTATCACGATGTATATTTATTTCTACATTATTTCTCACATTTCATTTTCTGACAGTATAATTAATTGTCAAAATAAAAAATTATTAATAAAACAAAAATTTATAACACATTTTATCGACTTTATTAAACGATTCTCAATTAAAATTTGAAATTGACATCTTTTTTTCCTTAGGCCTAAGTATGCTTTAAAAAATTAAGAGATAAGAAAAACTTTTTTAAATTAAAAATAAAAGATATGTAGTAATATATTAAACAAAGAATTAATTCTGGAATATGGCATGAAATTAATTTCAGGAATTAACACTTAAAACTCTATTGGTGAAAGCTCGATTGGTTTAACACTCTTTAAGAAGTTCCATGCACTTTATAAGATGGAGAGTATTGATTGTAAAAACTCTATAACGGGTAAGCAAATGCTTGTAATTCTTTTTTGATCAGTGGGGTTTCATTCCCAAATAACCTCACCGATGGAGTTTTAAGTGTTTGTTTATCCTGGTAACAAACATCTTCCAGTAACTTCCACAGAATGAAAAATAAATTGCTTATAAAATAATTTATAAAGAAATGCATACCTTCCATCTCTGATGGCTGAAGGTAGAGTTCCTATAAAGAGAGTTAGGACATGTGCCCCCTTCCACTAGCCTGTTAACAAACCGGAGACGGAAGTGACGATGAAGTAATTTGTGTGATTGGTTAAAAAGGGCGGGCGAAATTTAAAAATGTTTGTTAAGAAAGCATTTTAAAATCAGTGCGCTCTTTTCAGCCAATGAAAAAACTTTCAATACACTTCCGTCTCCGGTTACGCTGAGCCAATCAAAAGTTGAACCTCACGTGTCCTAACTCTCTTTATAGGAACTCTAGGCTGAAGGTTGTAACGTCGTGAGCCACTCCGTTTTTTTTTCATCTTTTTAAAATCTTCGTTTCCCATTTCACTGAAACGAAAAACATAAATTTGACCATCTATTGAAAAGGGAGGAACAGCATAGCCTGCCGAGTTTTCCCAGAGTTCCGATACATTTGAAAAAACAAGACTTTATAGTTAACAGATGTCTTGCCAACGACTCGATTTTCTAAACAGTCCCTAAAAACTCTAAGATTAGAGGTCGCGCTGAGACAAACTCTGTTATAGGCGATGCTGGCCCTCAGTTTGGACAAGTGTTCACTTCCGCCCTTGAGTGCAGGCCCACACTGTGTTTCCAAGAAAATGATGATAATGTATAAAAAAGACATCCGTCGAAATGACCCCATGTATAAGAAAAAAATAGTTACGATTTTAACAAAAAAATAATATTTACAGAATATTCTAATTGAATACTTAAAATGCATAAAAATTCATTACAACCCTTTTTATTAACTCTTTTACACTGAAACATATTTGTGTGTGTGTGTGTGTGTGTGTGTGTGTGAGCACAATAGCATTTAAAAATAATAATAATTAAAAATAATTATAAAACGCTTTTAATTAATTAGCTAAATGATGTAAATTATAACTACTTAATATTTTCAATTAAACTTTTGAAGATTTAAGGTTATGTACGAAAAATACGCGAAAAAACAAAAGAAAAGGGTTATGTCAATTGATTAAGATCAATTCTAAGATTAATAGTACTAAATTTGAATTCATATAAGAATTGTTAATCAACTTTTATAAAATAAACGTATCTCGAGGTAACATAACCTCAAAAATGTAAAAATTAAGGAAATAACAAAAACATAATTAAAAACATTCTTAAAATTAATAGAACAAGTCTAATGTCAATTTTAAGGTTAAATAAATATGTCAATCATTCAATAATGAAATTTTCACTCAAACATAACCTTAAAATTTAGAAATTATGAAAAATAAATTAAATAATAACATTTCAGTATCAATGGATTTAGTTAATATTTATTCTTTATTGAATGATTGTGCATTGAATATTATACTGAATATGTTTGTCAAATTAATTATTCATTAATTAAAAGGTATTATAACATAACCTAAAAATTGAAAAACATGGAAACATAAAATTTATTGAATGTACATATAAAATTTGATAGTTCTCATTTGAATTCAGTTAAATTGAAAGAAATAAAACGAATACTCGACATTCACTCTATGAGAAACATAACCTAGAAATGGAAAATCTAGGAAAATTAAATATTGCATTAATCAATATACATTAATCTTTTTCTTTTAAAATAATAAAACATAATTAATATTTAGGCAAAATCAAACCTATATTCATCTGAAATTGTTAAAATACTAATATTATAAACAAATTTGAATTTAAAAATTGTATTACTTATATTTTCAACATTATTCATTGTTAACATTCAATTTTATATTTGAAATTATGTAAGAAATCTGTCTTAAATTATTTGTAACTAGGATCCTTGGAAGTGGTACAGAGGGCAGCATCAACAGGAACTACTGTGCTTTAGGGCGGATTTTCTCCACCCACTGACTTTTGAGACACATTTCAGGACCAAATCAAAATTAGGAAAATGGTTGACTTCTTAGCTTTTCTAATGAATTCTCTACTCCCACGCAAGCATGCAAGTCCCAATAGCCACCCCTCATTATCGGTTTTCTCTCTCTTCGCCGTTCTTCTTCGTCGTTCTCTTTCTACCCTCAACACACGCCTACACGCTGAAGCGTTTAGGGCCTTTCTTCATTAGTGTTTTCTAAGACTCCCCTAGTTTCTCCCTTTTTTATCTTCCCACTTTTTCTTCTCTCAGAAGCTAAGGGAAGGAAATACATGAAAAGTTGAAACACTCTCCAAAAAACATCCATCGAGAATGGAGTGTCAGAAAACTCCGAAAAACTGTCATCGAGGATGGAGAGTCGGAAACCATTATTTCAATCTTAAACTATTTCAAATGTAAATTCAAGTCAAGTTAAGTTCTTTTCCCACAATTTTCATGTGTGCTACGAGTTCTAATATTCAATTTTGTTATTCTTTAAAATCAGTGTTGGATATTTTATTCTATATTAAGACTGTTTCTGTGTCTGTGAATTTTATCACTATTTGTGATTTTATGCAAATATTTTTGGATTTCCCGCTTCAACAACAGCGTCAGTGCCGTACCACTTTCTAAGGATTCCTGGATTCTATTTTGTTCATCAAATACGACCAATCAAAGTAAGTTAAATAAACAAAAACTCAACATTTAAGTAACTCTCTATTTTCATTTTTTTCACTCTTCTTTTCCTTTCCTTAATTTTATTCATTTTTTCAGGGTAGAATCCCAATCCCGGGCCCGTTTAGTTACTGGGGCTAGGATTGGTCCTTTAATATTTTTTTTTCTCGTTCTTTTCTTTTAGTAGGGTACCCCTATTTTAAAGGGCGATACTCCAAAATTGTTTTTTTCGCGTTATAGTTTCCCTCCTTGTTAGGAAACTTATGAAATTTTAATTAATCACAAAAAAGGGGAAACCAGAACAAAGTACCAGAAAGGTAATCGATGTCCCGAGCTATTGCGATTAACTTCGTAGGCTCGAATAAATTTTAAAATTAATATAAATAGATTAATGTTATTTTCGGAATTTTCCGACGTGACAATATATCTTTTTAAATTTTTGGAGGCCCCGGGGGGATAGATGCCTTTTTGTGCTTTTTTCTTGTTTTCTTCTTTGACAGTGTTCTCTTTTTATCTATTCTCTTATATTCTTTTCTATTCTTTTCTATATCTTTGGTAAAAAAAAAATGTGTTATTTTCTATCGTTTTCTTTTATAAACGAAATAAAATCATTTTTTAAAGATTTTTTTTTTTTAATAATTTTTAAATATATTAAAGCAAATTCTTTTTGAGTTTTAAACTCTTTATCGAAATTTCAATTAAAATAATGAATTTTTCTAAAAATAAAGTTTTTATAAATTTTTCTGTTTTTGAATTTTTAATGGGAAAAATCTGTTTGAAATGTAGTTTCTTAGAAAGTATGTATTAAAAATAATTTTTCGCAAAATATGAAAAATATTGTTTAAAAAAAAAATACGATGAACCAATTATGTTTATTAAAAAGCAAATTCTTAAAAATTCTTAATAAAAATTGCTCTCTTTAAAAAAAATTTGAATAAAAATGTGTAAATTAATATTAAATCGACTCGTTCTACAAGTGACTCGTTCTTTATAAAAAATTTAAATGAAATTTGGATAAAACTCCAAAGCGACTCTTTTTAAAAATGTCAACAAAAAATTTATATTATATTCTAAATCGACTTGTTCTAAAATTGACTCATTTTTACAATATTAGATTCAAAGAAATCTAAATTGACTCTTTCTTGAATTATGTATTTTGACTCGTTCTTAAAAATTTGAATAAAATAAATTATTATTGACTAGTTCTTAAAATTCAAATTATTTTAAAAATATAAAAAATATTTGAATCGTTATGAAATTAAAACTAAAAGAAAAAGCATTAACTCTTTCTAAAAAAATGAAAATAAAATTGATTTGTTCCATAAATCAATAAAAATGAAAAAATGTGATTATTTGACTCATTCGGGAAAATAAGAGTTTGAAGTATATATGACTCAGTCTTTAATTATTTTAAAAAAAAAATGAAAATTGGAAAAAAATGCAAAATTAAACAAGATTTATAAGTAAATAAAACTATTAAATAAAAATTGTTATTAACAAATTGATAAAATTTAAAAAGTCCTTGTGTGTAAAGTCCGATTCAAATTTAAAGTTATTCCAATGACAAGGAATGACAATATTATAGAAGATCTTTCGAACTTAGTGGGAGCTTGCCACGCAAACCACCGGTAAATCTGAATGATTACATTGATTACCAAAAGGAAAGGGGTGAGACCGCGCTCTGATTGGCTGTTTCTTCTGATATTGTTTTTGCGGCAAATTTGAATTTGAATTTGACACCTTAAGTATTTTTTGTGTGGAAGTATAAATAATCGGTCGTAATTACGTAAATTGGAGATACAAACAATTTTATATATTTTGAATAAACAAATTACTCTTGTATTATGTAAACAATCTAAAAATTATTTGATTTTTTTTAAATCACTTAAATCTGACTATATCATAAATCTATAGTTTCTATGAAATAATTATTTAAACAAAATTCGCATTATTTCCATTGTTTATAAAATTTTGAATTTTGATAAGCTGTTTATTCTTGCATTTCTTAAAAAAAAAAATAATTAAATTTATATCATGAATTTTCTTTGAAAAAATAATTGTACAAGATTCTATTTACATAACCTTAAAAAAATAATTATTTATTGATGTGAAAATTATAAAAGTTATAAAAAGTTAACGAATTAAAAAATTAATAACTATTTGCAATTAAGAAATAAATTTATTACAAATATTTTCTTTTAATTAACAAAAGAGAATTTTTAATTAATAAACAAGCAACAAATTAAACAATTAAATATTGAATAAATAAATAAACATTCAATTAACAATAATAAACACAAGAAAATAGTTAATTAACAAAGAAACATTAAATAAACAATGGAGAATTGTTAATAAACATTAAATAAATAAAGAGGATTGTTAATAAATAAACAATTGAATTTTTATAATTAAAAACAAATAAAATTTAAACAATTAACAAATCATGCAATTAAATTTTGAATAAATACATAAACAATAAATAAACAATTAATAAACAAAAGAAAATGGTTAATTAACATAGAAACATTAAATAAACAATCGAGAATTGTTAATAAACAATAAATAAATAAAGAGTATTGTTAATAAATAAACAATTGAATTTTTATAATTAAAAACAAATAAAATTTAAACAATTAACAAATCATGCAATTAAATTTTGAATAAATACATAAACAATAAATAAACTATTAATAAACAAAAGAAAATGGTTAATTAACATAGAAACATTAAATAAACAATCGAGAATTGTTAATAAACAATAAATAAATAAAGAGTATTGTTAATAAATAAACAATTGAATTTTTAAAATTAAAAACAAATAAAATTTAAACAATCAACAAATCATGCAATTGAATATTGAAAAATAAATAAATAAACAAATACTTAACAAAATAAAAAAATATGTGCTATTTTTAAACAAAGAAAAAATCATAAATAATTTAAAAAAAAACAAATTTTTATAAATCTAATTAATGAACTGTTATAACAGAGATAATAATATTTCTTGAAAATAAAATTTCGAAAATATTTGCAACTTTGGTTTCATTTGTCAAAATAAAATTGAAAATCAATTCACTTATTTCTAATACTGAAAATCAAGGCATAGCAGAGTCGGCGGGATGCGCTCATTGTATCCGTCGCCTAGCTTGTCATAGTTGAATGGCAGATGTTGCCTACTGTCAAGTCGCAGGCATGCTGGATGCACGTGTGGATTTTAAAGACTCGGATTCTTACAGAATATTATGCATTGCTCTAAGTTTTGAAATGAGTGACCATCGAAATCACATGAACGTGGAAATAATATTTGACTCTATTCGACGTCAAAAGTATAAATAAAAATGGTACTAAAATTTTAATATTTTATAATTCACATGAATAAATAAATAAAAGTTAATAATAAATAAAAATGAATGTTTAAACAAATTAACAATAAAAGTAAAAACAATTAATTGTTTAGTAAATAATAAAATTCGATTAAACAAATTATCTTTCTTTTATGATTTAAACAATTCATATAAATAAATAATGTTTATTACAAAGAAATTATTAAAATAATAATATCAAGCAACAAATAGAAAATAAATAAAATTTTAAGGAAAAATAAACAAATGAAAATTTTTTATGAATAAATGAAATGTTAAACAATTAATTAATTAATGAAATAAAAATGAATGTTTAAATAAAATTCTTAAACAAAAGAAAATTAATAAATTGTTATTATAAAAACAAATAAATAAACAAAGAATTAATAAATAAATAAAAAAGAAATAAATAAACAAATAAAGAAACAAAGAATAAATAAGTAAACGAAATTTAATGAAAATTAAAGAACAAACAAATTATTAAAAACAATCTATTGTTTAAATAAATGAGAATAATAAAATACGTTAGTGGAAAAATAAATAAATAAATAAAACTTTTAAATAATGAATTAAATATTAAATAAACAAACAAGTAAATTAAAGAAGTAAATTAATAAATTAAAATAAAATGGGACGTGAAATAATAAATGATCGTTGAAATCATAATTAAAATCAAATAATGGAAAAAGTTTTGAAGCAAACTTTAAAATAATGAAATAAGTTATTCTTTCTAAAGAATGCCGATATTGGGACTATTCTGAAACTGCAGAGGGGCGCGGTGGTATCTTGACGCGTCTGCTCCGTCAAGTCCCTAAACACACGGCTAGACTGTATGTCTGCCGGTCATTGTGGAAAATAAGCTGAAAATTACAGTGTACAGTGCTTTAAAAAAAAAAAAATTTTATAATTATCAAAGATTTTTAATAAACTATTCTTTTGAATATAATCAAATACAACGTAAAGAAAATCAGTAAACAATTAACTTGATTAAAATATAAATAAACAAAACAAATAAATAAATAAAATTCGAAAGATTTTTAAACAAACAAACAAATGGGTATATTGAATTACAATAAAAAGCAAATAAGCAAAAATCGAAATACATTAAAATATAAACAAAGAAATTAAATAAATAAATAACAAAAATAAAGTATTATTAAAAACGTTGAATTTTTTTTTAATAAAGAAAAAAATCATGTAATTAATCAAGAGTCATAAACAAAGAAAATCAAATAAACTAATAAAACAAAGAATAAATAAATATATGAATGTATTAAAAGAATAAATTATTGAATTAAATAATAAATTAGTAAATAAACGAAATAATAAATCTAATAAATAAATAATTCAGAGGTAAAATAAAACCCTGTGATCAATTTATAAATAAACAAAGTTGTAAACTCAGAGATAAAATGAAAACCTGAGTTAATTTACAAATCTTTACGAATTTGGGTAGTGTAAAAAAATATAAATTTTAGAAGTCAGGAGATTTACAGTTACTAAATCTTGTAAAAGTATGGGTAATTTGCACAATACTAATTCGGGTAGGTTGCTGATTACGATTTTGGTCAGTTACGAGAATTTCAATTTATAAATCTTAGCCGAATTCGGGTAGTGGTAAGAATACTCATTCGGGTAATTAGGATAATACTAATTCGGGTAAGTTGAAAGAATACCAATTTCTGAACCTTTTATAAATTCGGGTAGTTTGCAGAATACTAGATCAGGTACTTAGATAGGAGTACAAATACGGGCAGATAGGAGTACAAATACGGGCAGATAGGAGTACAAATGCGGGCAGATAGGAGTACAAATTCGTGTAGAGTGAGGAGTACAAATACGGGTAGATAGGAGTACAAATTCGTGTAAAGTTGGGAATACAAATGTGCTAGAGTCGGGAGTACGAATTCGTGTAAAGAGTGGAGTACAAATGCTAAGGCAAACGGTTATAAATTTATTGTAGTTTAAAGAATACGAAGCCAGTTAGATGTAAGAATACTAATTTGGGTAGATAGGAGAATACTAAATTCTTAATTTTAATGATTTTGTGTTACTTAGAAGAATACTAATTTAGGTAGTTTGAAAAATACGAATGCGGGCAGTTAAAAGAAATTAATTGCTAAATCTTATACAAATTTGAGTAGTTTACATAATACGAAATAAGATAGTTTGGAGAACAAGAATTTGAGTTTGAGTGAATAATACATTTTTGAATAGTTTAGAGAATAAAAATTTGGATAGTTTGGAGAATCTGAATTTAAAATATTAAGTTTGGAAAATTTTTGTGTCGAAAAATTTTTTAGTTCGAATCTTCTACGAATTTTAAAAAATACTGAATTTAAAAAGATTTAAATTTTAATTGGTTAAACATTTTTTTTTTGATATCTGACTTTCTGTAAAATTTAATTTTCAAATTTGAATTCTTGAAAAATCGAATATTTGAAAATATGAGTTTTTATTGAATAAAAAAGCATTATTTACTTTTCTTTCTTTTCTGAAAGCCTAATTTTTTTTAATTTAAAATATTTTAAATTATTGATTACGTATATTTTCGAAAAAAATTGAATTTATTTTAAATAAAATGATGTTAATAAATTTACAAAGAATAGAATTAAATCGTAACGTGTAATCGTAATTTGAAACATTAGAATTGAATTATTGCAATTAAAATTTTTGTTATGTGCATTTATCACAAGGTATAAATTTGAAAATTTGAAATTTCCCGCTATTTTGGTGAATTGCTTTTTACGCATTATTTTAAATATGAAAAATTGGTTTCTTGAATTTGTCACGTCCCCGTGACTTGTTGAGTTCAGATGCCAATGAACTTTACAAATATCATACTACATTCCTGAATTTTTCTAAAAATCAATACTTAAATCTTGACGAGTTTGAGAATTTGGGATTTGGTAAATGACCGAGGGGAGCTAAGACAGATTTATGAGATCAAACTCTCCCCTTGTCTAAATAATATTTGTTCTTTCGAAGGTTTAATTGACCAACCGGATGCGGATATGCAACCCTCAGGTGTAGCACCCTTTTTCGTGTGGGATGTATGATTTTCCCTGCGTTTTTCATGAAACCCACGCTAAATCCTAAAAGGGATGAAAATACAGAGAACCGAGGTTTCTTTTATAATTAAGCAAAACCAAAAATCAGTTCCTCAGCTACCATCACCGGAGTCGCAACGAAGTTTCTTAAGCTCCGCGAATATTGTATCTCCCCAGTATCGGTCTCGTAACGCGCCAATATAAATCTTATATCTCGGCAACATTATATCTATCAGTCATTGTTGGTCGAGTTAAATAATCAAATTCTACTCCATAATTATATGGAATTGATTTGTTTAATTGTGACTCCGAGGAACTCGCTATAATCGAACTTGTCATTTTTAAATAGTTCTTGCTTCACCACGGTCACCTCCGGTTCACTTTCTGTAAAGATTGACTGGTAGCATAGTCTACAATTCTAAGTCTTATATTCAAACATAGTTCTCACACTTATCGTAACATATTTCTGCGATTAATATTGTCAATTCGTACTGTGTCGGTTGCGAATATTTATTTACGTGTTGTAGCGAAAGAGAAACTTTTCATAATATTATAATTATAAAATTGGAGTACTGTTGGTATAGAGATTGAGTGAAACTGTGAATCTAGTGAAGGTGTAAGAACTCCTGACATAATTTGTCAGTAACAATTTCCAATCCTTTAACCCTTTAACAATTTAAATCCTTCTAACCCTTGACTTTAATCCTTGTGTCAAAGAACAGTAAACAGTTTATTGAACAGTAAAATTGTAAATCATCGACCCAGCTGTCTTCGATCGTTCACCAATTACTTGAGGAAGGACCAGGTTTCACCTTCGTGCTGATATATATAAACATGCTATTGGGATAGTGGAGAACAACACCTACGCACTGCCTTACTTCATTTGAATTGAGTCGCGGCCTATTTCTATTTTTCTCCCGGAGAGCACGAACCTGCGAAGCTAATAAATCTCATCGACCCTTCTTTCTACACATCTTGAACGATCACTCTGTATATTCAGAGAATTCAACTGAGACATTCTTCAACTAATAAACACAGTAAGTTAAGAATTTTACTCGGCTTTTATCACGAGCAAAATAATTTCCCTAGCTAAATATCATTCATTGTTTCAGTGAATGACGATTTCTTAAAACAACCAAGGATAAAAACAAGGGATTTCTCCTCTCATCTTCCTTCTCTTACTCCTCTAAAAATTGTATTTAATAAAATAAATGTTTAAGAATTATATAATCCAATTGATGCTTGTTCAGTGGACTTTCTTTTCCCTGTTCCCTTAGTTCAAAGTCCGTTGGCTTTGTAAATGAATCAGGGGTAAAATATTAAAATAGATAGATTTGTAACCTGCGAATGTCCGTTCCGGACATAACAAATTCTTAAAAACAAAGGAAATCGTTTCTAATAAAAACCAAGATTTTATCAAACATAATTGAATTGCTTTTATATAACCTAAAAATAAATTTTTTATTTTAAAAAAAAAAGAAAATTTCAAATTAAGAAACATCTGATTTGAAATTTGCATGAAATCTTACATTGGTACTGACATATACCGAGAGAATTCGGCAGTGACCACTGACATTGTGAAAATAAGAATTTTATTCTTTTGTGAAAGAATACTTTCAGTTAATGAAAAGAAAACAATTAAAATAATTTATAATTATCTACGATTAAAGAATTTATTCAATTAATTGATAGCAAATAAAGTAAATGAAGACTGTTACGTTTGTTGTACAAAAACCCTTACAATATTCCCTAGTTCCTCGTTTTAAATTAGTTTCAAATTAATGAATCTAATTTGGGATGAGGATTAAGTCAATGAGAGTACTAAATGGTTTAAAGAATATTTATTTATTATACAATTGTGAGTTGAGAATTTACAATGATTTTATAAATTAAGGCTTACTTTGAAAAGATGAAAGATTGATGTTTGGAACTTGAAGATTTGTTTGTCTAAGACAAACGATGAACCTGGAGTAGCTTGTAGTTGATTAGGCTTTAAGTAAACAGACGGAGATCCTTATCGCTGGATGGCAGAGCAGGTGAATTCTTGTGAAGAATAGAAGTCTCTTGCAGAAGACTTGATAACTTGTTTTTCTCACGAAAATGATGTAAATCTCCGAAATTATGCGGAGTGACAAACTGGACCCAATCGATAGATGTTGAATAATATTAGATTTGCACTTATAAGCTTGTTGCAAATACAATAAAATGGTAAGAATTTGCAACAGTCTACTATAAAATATCGAGTTATTGATGAACACAAGATTCGCGCAAAACTCGAAGACTTTTGTATAAATTCGGGCTGAAGAAATAAGACTTGTAATGTTTGTAGAAACTCGAACTGTAGAAGTAAACTCACGCTTGCAAAATCTCGAAAAACTCAACTGTCCTTATCAAAATGTTGATCCAATTTATATTGAGAAATTGGGAAGAAAGATGGCGGAAATTACCTTTCCCTTCTCTCCGTTCCCTTGCTTAGATCCCTAATTGAAGAGACCAAGATGGCGTTTTTTTCTACTACCTTGCATCTTATCTCAAATTGAAGAGTCGAAGATGGCGTTTTTTACCTCTTCCTTGCGTCTCCGCTCTCTTTACGTAGGTCTCAATATTTAGATAGACTCAAAAAATGGCCGCTGTAGACCCCTTGCGTCTCCGTTTACTTTCACTTTTTGTTTCTCTGCACCCGTTCCCCGCAGTTACTTCTTCTTTACTTTGAAAAAATAAGACGCGTGCCACAGTTTGTAATTCGTCGAATATTGTTTCTTTTTCCAGGTAGCTAGACTTGATGTATGCTTGAAATCTTGTATGACATAATCTTATCTTTTTAAGCGTTCTTAATTATAAAACCATTTCTACTCTTGTCTATTTTTCATATACAATATTACCCAAAATGATATACAATAATAAGAATTCTTATATTTATAAGAATTAAATATAGTCACAAATAATAATGTTTACAACAATATATATAGTATATATATAGGTTACGAACGTAACACCTCCCCCCTCAGTTCGAGCATGAGAGAGAAACGATACATGCTCGAATTTATTTTTTAGAATGCTCATTTGTTAAGGGAAATGTTATGACCGTGTACATTTAACAAATTTTATTATTGTTTTATAAATTTTACCAATTTGATTTTTGGTAATGCATGCAATATTTTAAAAACGTGTATTCAATTCATTCAATTTTGTGATTAATACATATTTTGCAGTAATTGGAAAAAGTTTGAATTTTATGTTTATTACATATTTTTTGTTAAATAACAGAATAAATAAAAGATAAATACTGAATTGAGAATAAAAACAAACATACTTTTCGTTCTCATTTTCACATTCAATTCATAATTATTAAATAAAATTTATTTCTTAATTATATTCATGCATTCTATTTCTCACCTATATATAGTGATTTGCATATTAGACATACATATTACTTTCAATAACTAAATTACTAACATTTATTTTTATTTGTCATAGAGAAATTGAGTCTTGCCAATATTTTCGTTTAACATGTATTTGTTTTTTATTTTATGTTCAAAATTAAATGCATTTTTAAGAAGATTTTGTATTTATTTACTAGCTTTTTTTTTTTTTTTTAAAAAAAATATACTGTGAATTTAAATTTGAACATTTTGTAAAGTAAGTAGTTTACTGTTACGCACATTTAATTTCACTTTTTTAAAGAATGTTTGTTTATAATTTGTTTTTAAATCAATTTGTGTTATTTCAATTATTAAAGTAAATTATATGTGCGTAAAATGTAAAAATAGAAAAATAAAATTTTACTATGATTTACTTATTCACATTCATTCCTTTTCTTGCGCCCCCAAAAAAGTAAACATTAGAATTGTGATAAGATGGGACCGAAAGAAATTGCTAGTCCTCTCGAGTTTCCGGCGAACCTCGAGTTCCTAGTATTTTGATAAAAACACCGAAAACGCCATTTTTATTCTTGCGTTTTTTATTATATTTGGTGATAATGCATCTAAGATTTTCTTATAGTTTCTTCTAGCTTGAGAAAGGAAAACAAAATTTTATGGTTGTATTTGCTTTTTTTTTGTATTTAAGGGCGACTTGTACTTTTATTTTATCAAATCTATTCTTTCTTTTGACTAAGAAGGTTCAGTTAGTTTCTTTACAAATGTCTCGCGATAATTTGGATCAGTTGATGGAGGATTTGGGTGAAATTGACCCGGAAAATTTTTCTCCAAATTCGCCATCCGAACTTTCGAGATTGGTTGAAGAAGTCGCCGCACAAGCGACAAGTTTATGTTTAAAGGAGGATGGGTTTGTTTTTTGTCCTCCTTTAGAAAATTTAAGCAAGATGTCAGTTTATGGACAATTATTAAAAATGTTAAGAGGGATTGATATTTGGGTTGAGACTGCGGTAAAGGGTATATTTACTTTTCATTTTAATGGCACTCCGTTTTTTGGACCTCGTTGGTGGTCGGGTTTGCCTTTCAAGGATGCCCTGATAAATCTAATCAAGCTAGAATTGTCAGTTTATGGAGTGGAAGGACCTTTGTATATTGGTGGAAGATTTTGCAAAATGAATCGTTCCAATTTAATAGAGCAGGTAAGAAAAAATTTTTCCTATTGTTATCAAATTGTCAAAATACTTTGAAGTTGTTTTTTTTTTGTAGTTTATATAAATTTTAATTATTTCTAATTTATTGAAGAATATTTGTTATTTTTATACAAGGATCTGTTTTTATAACTTTTTTCTTATTTTTTTTTGTTTAACAAAAATGGTAATTTTGTTTAATAATATTTCTTAAAAAAATTTTTTGTTTAAGGTGGATCCTGAATCTGTCATGTGGGTGGTAGGCAGAAGAAAGTTTTGCCAGGTGCCGTATTTTCGTTTTAATAAACGGATGGTACGGTTACCTTATGAATTTGGGACGTTGTCGCATAAGGTTTCAGAAAGTGTAGATCTGCTTAGATCAGCTTTTGAAAAGAACCAAGAGTTTATTTTATTCCATAGGAAAATGCTAGTAGTTGGAAATTCTCTAGTTAGGGTAATATACTCCTTTTTAAACAGATATCAATCAAAAATTTATAATACAATTTTTTATAATCTTTTGCTTTTTTATTTCTGTTACAGGTTTCCAATTATGACGAATGATTTTTTCCTTCTGGTGAGCGAATGCCAGAGGATTTGAGAAATGTAGAGGCGATTGTTTGTGGAATGAGATTTTATTTACCCCGTGAGTGGCTCGTGGGTTTCCACGTTACTTGGGACGAGGGCATCACGTGCTTAAAGTTGCATCTGTATACAAGCACTGATCCTTATCATTTACCTTTCCAAGCAGGGCTTGTCAAATGGTCTATCGATGGCGATCTTGTAAAAAGAGTGAGTATATATATATATATATATATATCTTTTTGATTTTCAATTAATTTTCTAAATTTATAATTAGTTTTTATCGCTTTCAATTATCTTTCTTATTTTTTTTATTAATATTCTAAATACTTAACTTTTTATCCTAAATTTCAGTGTTTTATCATAAATTTCAATTTACTTTCAGAGATTCTCAAGTTTTTGTTTTTCAAATTTCAATTATAAATATTCGTTTTTTTTTTTTTACTTATCAATTTCTTTCCCAAATTTTCAATTACCCTACTTATTTTTCAATTAATTTTCTACGTATTTAGACTTTACTTCTTAAATTTCAAATATATCTTTTATCTTTCCGTTTTTTTTTATTTTTTTTTATTCCTCAACTATTTTTCCTAACTTTTAATGTTTTTTCTTCAATTTATTTATAAGACATTAGAGTATTTTTTACAAATTTCAATTAAAATTTTTGTTTTCATTTTCTCTATGACTTTAAAGTTATTTTTATTATTTTAAACTATTTTCAAATTTTCAATTACTTATTCCAAATTTCATTTATTTATTCTAAATTTACTGTTATTCTTTTCATTTTCAATTATTATTATCTTTATAATTCAATTAATTTTTCAAAATTTCAATTTTTAATCTCAAAATTCTCATATCCTAATTATTTTTAAAATTGTTTTTTTTTAAATATTTCCATGATTTTGTACTTGTTTTAATTATTTTACAATTTATTTCCAAGATTTTTATTAGTTTTCTCAAATTTCAATTATTTTCTTAAAAAAAAATTTTGTGATTTCTTTTTTATTTTATTAACATTATTTTTCAAATGATTTTTTTTTTATTTCAATTATTTACATCAAATTTCATTTATTCTAATTTCACCATTATTCTTCTCTTTTATTTTTCTTAATTTTCAATTATTGTCCTTATATTTCATGTAATTTTTGTTTACAGTATTTTGGGCCTTTTTAAAAGAAGAAGTTACTTTGAAACTAACAGAGAGAGAGAAACAGAAGACATTTTCAATTTTTGAATGAGAAAAATTTTTATTATAGATGTGCTGCGTATGTACTGTATGTGTGAATGTAATGTATGTTATTTTCTAAGTTTGTTTATTCTGACTATTCTTTGATAAAAATAACTGCATTAAATATTACCTTGTGTTTTATTTGTTTGAACCCAAAAAAAAAATATATATATATATTTTATTTAGTTAAAGGATTATTATTATATTGATTCAATTTTAATGTAAGTAGAAGATTTATATTCTGACATAAATTATATTAAAACAAAAAGATAAATAGAGAATTTTCATAAATTTGAGTCAAGGAGAAAAAAAAATTTGTATATGTTTTCATACTAAAGTTTCAATAGCTTCAGGGATTTTGATATAGTTTTTGCTTTCTATACGAGTATTCATTTCAATGTTTAACTTTGTGTTTTTCTTTTTAAAGTATAAAATGTTAATTAAGAGTAAATTTACTATTGTTATTGTTAATAATATTAGAACTATGTATTCTTTAAGGTATTTCTTAGCTATTTTTGTGTTAGTGTTGTTTTCTTTTTCTTTAAATAAGTATAATGAAATCTCATAGCCGAAAGTTTTTACATATTCATTGTTAGCGATATTAAATTCAGTAATTTCGAAAGGTAATTTGATTGTAAAAGTTCTTGATTGATTTAAAGGTAATTCTGATAATTCATTAATTTCTAAGGGAAAGGTTTTGTTGTTATAGTTAATTGAACATTTTAAGGGTAATTCTATAACACCTGAATTTCTTATAATCTTGGAAATTTTATTTCTTTTTGAACAGTGAATGTTAATTGTGGTTGAATTTAAGGAGACGTACAGCCATGCATTGTGCATTAACAATGGTGTTAATGTTGGGTATTTTTGTAAATTAACAAATATTTTACATTCAAATGGTGTTGTGTTTACAAGAAGACTCGATTCACAAGTTGGGTTAATATCAGTATATTTTATAGTTGGCATAAGTTTCTCTTCTAAAGCAGTGTTTAAAAAGTATTTCTTATTATCATTTGATAATCCTATATATTTGTGGTTACTTTTTATAAAAACTCTTGTCAAATTTTGAAAAATAGGGTATGAATAAATCTTAAATATTTGAAATTTTTCGGACATTGTTTTAGGTAAGCAGTAAACAAAGAATATATTTTTTTCTGATCTAAGAGATTGAATTTTTAATAATTTAGGAAGGTTTTTAATTGAAATATTTTGAACTTGCAAGATGCTATTTATGGGTATTAATGGATGCCATTGATTGTTTAAGGATGCAATTAAAGCTTTTTGAATTAATTCTAGAGTAGACAAATAACTAGATATGTTCTTATAGAAATTTGTAAGCTGTTTGTAATAATCTGTGTTGTTTGAATTTGTTAAAAATGTTTGGAATAAAATTTGTGTTATGTAGGTATTGTTGTCTGCAGTTTTGAGAGTTATGTTATTGGTTGTTTTTTTATTGTCAATGAAATTAAGGATATTATTTTTTGTTGATTTTTCTGTCGTTACCTGTATTATGCCTTTAGTGACTGAAATGATTTCCTTGATTTCTTCTGTTTTAGTTTCATATAGTACTTTTTGTTTGTGACAATTTTGAGTTTCCAGGCAGATTTTATTGATTTTTTTAAATGATTTGTTAAATTCTTGAAATTGACTAAATAAGTTTTGATAGTCAATATAAAAAATGAATTCTATTTTTCCTATTGGAAATTGCACAAATTTTAAAGGCTCAAAGTATAATCCAGGTTGATTTAAAAATGGCGTATCCTTTGGTTCATATTGCGGGGTGACTTTATTAATTTTGAATATAATGAGAACAAGTAAATAAATCGCTTTGAAGTCCATTTCCTAGAACATAGAAAACATATTATTTTCATATTTTATGATAAGTGTTATGTTTGCGGTTTCCGCAATAATAACACTTTTTAAAACTTTTCTTTTCTTTTATAGGATAGGATTGGGAAGTTGAAGGGATATTTAATGGTAAATGTGTATTTTCTTCAACTGTTGGTTTCTTTCTTTCTGTGATAGTCATTTCATTGAAAGCTTCGGTTAATGAATTTTCTAAAGAATCTTGACTTTTACTTATGTTATGTAAAGAAGCTAAAACTTTTAATGCTGCTATTGCTTTTGCCGAAAAAGGGTTTGATGATAATGCTGATCCTTTTAATGTTCCTACAGTACATATTACTATCCAGTTTACCGTGTCTGCTGATATGTTTATTTTTAAAGTTGCAAATTTTGGATCCCCCTTATGATTCTCATAGCAATATTGATTTAATTTCTGGATTGACTGTATTTTAAACATTGTGGTTGTATGATTCAACAATGAATTTTTACTATTAGTTAAAATTTTCCATAATTGGTGTGCTGCATTTTCTTCTGATAAGAAATTTTTATCACTCGTACTACAAATTACGTGATTTTTGTATGTTATTTCGGTAATAAATTGAGGTTTATCAATTGCATTAGTTGAATATCGACGCGTAGTTTTAATTGAAATTTCTTCTTTTGTATTTTCTTTTATTAAATCTTTTAAAATGTTTAAAAAGTTGATTACTTTAACATTTTTCATTTTTACAAGTGGAAAGTGGTTGATTTTGTATTAGGATTTTCGCTAGGATCTAGTTGAGGATAAAGTTGTATTATTTCCTCCTTGTTAATATTACCTTCTGATTTTGCTAATAAATGTTTTTCTTCTGGTGGTGCAGAGGCTTCTTCACTGTTTGTTGTCGTTGAGTTCGTAGTTTCAGTAGTGGTTGTTTGATTATTCGTACCTAAATGTAACAATACATTAGTCACGGAGTCCCATATAGAACCCAAAAGATGGAAAGACCATCCGAAAACACTATATAATGCATAACCGTGGAGGAAAGTGTCAGCTATAAATTTTACACTTTTTAAAAGTATCAATACTCCTATAAAACCCGCGCTTACTGTTCCGAAGCTAGTAAATGTTACCCAGATTTTTGCCCATGCGGAATTTGCAATTTTATCTATCGTTTTTTCATCTAAGACGTTTGAAAATCCAAATCCTGGATTAGGGATATTTTGACCTAACATTCCTCGTGCTAAAGTATTCAAAATTATTGGTTTTTCGGCTGGTAGCATAATATGGTTTCGTAATTTTTCTAGATCTTTTTGTGAATATAATCCGCTGGTAGCGAGATTTGACGGATTTTTATATTCCCATGTTTCTCTTGTTTCTGGTGTTAATATTGCCGGTTCGACTGCTGGTACCAAATTTGGTAACATTTGGAACCATGTGTTTCCTACCATGAACATTGATGGTAAAAAGGAGTTGCATTCTATTGGAGTTCCAACCGTTGTTAAAATATGGGTAATTGGTGTAAGGAAATATGTTTTATTTTGTTTACTAACAGGCAATTGCATATAACATTCTGTTGTTTGTCTAAATTTAACTTCTACCGGTATACATTTTACCATATGTATTACTTCCCCAGCTAAAATTGAAATGTAACCCGGTTTTTTCATAACGTGATACGCAAATTCGTCTGGTGCTTGCGTTGCGAGTATCAAGGAATTTTTGAATACTTGTTGTTCTAACAAACATCTTTTAGTTAAGACATCGTAATAGAGTTCGTACATTTCTTTTCGAATATGACGTTCGACGTATATGAATTTTGAATTTACATAAGAGAACATGTCCATATTTTGTACTAATGGTTTTTTATTTTCCAGAGGTGATCCTCCTGGTCGGGTTTCTAAAATGATTAATTTAGGATGTTCTGTCTTTACGTAACTGTAACCACAAATTATTTCTCTGGCTTTTTCCGCCAAAGCAAAAGTTATATCTTCAGTTTCTAAAGCATATATGGTTTCAATGTTTTTCTTTTCTCCCTCTATTGTTTTATTAGCTAAACCTTCGTAAAGTACTTCATATTTCTTCATATTGCATATGTCGTTTGGTATTGTATTCCAAAATGTATTTCCGTTTTCTCTATCTATACATGTTGAGTCGGACATAGGGCAAATTGTACCTGACATTAGGTGAATTTTATCTGTATCTAAATTGACTGTAGCATAATATTCTTGCATTGTTATCCTAAAATTTCCCTGGACTACTACGTCTTCCCAACTACCATAAGGGTCAGAATAGGTAGTTCCTTTACAACTAGCGCCAAAAGATATAGATCCTGCTATGGTTAAACTACGATAATTGGTTGCATTTACCTTTAAATTATCAATATGCGCGGTGCCACTAGGGTAATAAGAACCTGTAAGATGCATTGATTTACAAACATCGTAAGGTACTTCTTTTATGTATTCAGCATGACCCATGGCCACAGGTGATGAATGTGAATGCATTCCACAATGCTCAGCAACACGCCGGACTTCGACTTTACATTGAATTACCTTGGTTGTTGTGAATCCACTGAGTTGAATTAATTGTATATATGTTTGCTCACTTTTTACTGGTTTTTTTTTTAATGTCGCATTCTCCTACATTAAGTAATGATAATGTTGTTATGTTAAGTTCGGTTGATCCACAGTCGTATCCTATTATAGCGTGGGTTGTATTTATTGTAAAAAGTAGAAGAAACAGATGCAAAAGTTTCCTTATTCCAGTTTCCATCATCTGAGAACAGACATCAGATTTTTTTATTTTTCTTGTGCAATGCGTGATAATTTTAGTCTATTTATATGTACTATTTTTTGTTTATTTTTTATTTGTATTTTAATATTTCCTTTATTTAAAATTTCTAACACTTTATGTGGTCCTGTGTATTGATTGGCAAATTTGTGAATTTTTCCCCCTTGAAGTAAGAAAACTTCATCCCCTACTTTAAAATCTTGTGGATTGCATTTTTTATCATAATAAATTTTTGACCTTTCTTTTGCAGATATTAAATTTTCTTTAGCAATATTTCTCATTTCATGTAATCTTGTTATTAAATCAGTTAAATAATGATCGTATGTTGCTAATTTTTCGTGTTCCAGTGGTGGATCACTAGATGGTAATCGTGCCAATTTTCCAAAAATTAATTCATACGGAGTACATTTGGTACCCTCGTGTACACTGGTGTTGTATGAAAACATAGCGAGTTCTAACCAGTCGTCCCATTCTTCGTTTTTATTTATAAATTGTTTCAAATATTCCCCTAACACGTGATGTGATCTCTCAATCGAACCGTTTGATTGGGGATGAAAAGCGGTTGTTTTAAATTGGCGAATTCTGAATCTTTTTGCTAAACGTCTCATTAAATTACTTAAAAAATCCGTCCCTTGATCCGTCAAGACTCCTTTGGGTGATCCATAAATGCAAATAAATTTTTTAATGAATGCATCAGCTATTGTACTAGCTTGATGGTTTGGAAGTGCTATTGCCAACGAATATTTAGTAAGATTATCCTGTATTGTTAATATATATTCATTCCCTGATTTAGTTTTTGGAAGTGGACCAACAATGTCCATTGCAATTTTTTCGAATGCCGTGCCTGGTGTATCCGTTATAATCATTGGATCCTTTGTTTTTACGCGTACTAATTTTTTGAGTTGACATTGTAAACAATTTTGAATATACTTCTGAATATTAATTTTCATATTTTCCCAATAGTAATTTTGTCGTATTCTTTCATGTGTTTTTGTAACACCTTTATGACCTCCAACTGCACTAGAATGTGCTTCTTCTATTAATTGCATATATTCTTCTTTAGTTGGATATTTAGTGATTCCGTTACATATTATTATTTTCACAACCGAATTTTCAAAAATACATTCAAACATAGATAAAATTTCTTTCCAATTTATGTTATTGACTTGAGCTGTTTTTGCTATACTTATTGTTTTTAACTTTAATTCTTCGGCTTCATTTTTTAATGAAATAATCGATAATTTTATATTTTTTAAAGTATTAGACATATTTTCTTTTATTTCATTTTCAATAGGAAGGGCTATGTGGTAAAATGCACCCTTTTTTATATTTTTTGCTAGACCCAATTGAAGCTTTCCAAAATTGGGCAATTTTGCGCGTTTTGCTAAAGACCTGGAGCCATTATCTCTAGGCTCTCCATTAACTGAAATAAAATATGCGAAATTATCTTTGCGCATTGGTAGTTGATCCCTACAATCTATAATATATTTTTCTTTCCTGAGGTTAAAATTTGTGCAATTTTTATTTTCTTCTAAAGTGTCTTCTTCTTCTGATGATTCAGTATCTGTGTTTTCGTAACCAAAATCAATTTCTTCCTTTTGAGTTTTTTTATTTCGTTTTTTATATTCAAGATCTGACATAACCTCGTCAGAATATATTTCTTTGTCGAATTTCTGTTTCTTTTGAATTTGTTTTTTATTTCTTCCTTTTTTTTCTTCATTTATGTAATCAGGATCTGACATATTTTCGTCAGAATAGACTTCATTATAAAATTCCTTTTTCTTTTGAATCTGTTTTTTATTTCCTTCCTTTTCTTCTTTAGTTTTTTGATTTATATATTCAGGATCTGACATAACTTCGTCAGAATAGACTTCATTGTAGAATTTCTTTTTCTTTTGAGTTTGTTTTTTATTTTCTTCATTTAACAATTTTTTCGGCCTTCCTCTTTTCTTTTTGAAAAGGGAGGTATTAAAATGAATATCCTTTTTCGGTCTTCCTCGTTTCTTCTTTTTTTCTTCATGTTTATTTGATTTATCTATAATCTTTACTTGTTTATTTTCTTCATTTTTGCTTAATGTATCTACTTTCTTCATTTGATTTCTTGTAACGATATTGCAGACACTAGGCAATGTATTTTGATTTTTTGTACCTGATAACATGTTTATAAATATTAGAAAGAGATTAATTATAAGATGAACACCTTGTTCAATTTTTTCTTGGACACTTCTTTGAGTGTATTCTTGATTAACTTTTCGAATATTTGTTTCGATTTCATTGATACTTTCTTGATTTATATTTTGGAATTTTTCTTCATTATTTTCTTTAATATTTTCTTCTTCAATATTTTCTTCGACTGGATTTCGAGACAAAGCGTCAGCGTTGACGTTTGTTTTACCTGCTTTGTAAATAACATTGAAATCATACTCTGCTAATTTTAATTTCCATCTCGTAACCCTTGAGCATGGGTCTTTTGAATTTTGGAACCAAACCAAAGGTTTGTGATCCGTAACTAAAGTAAATGTTCTTCCATAGAGATATGGTCGAAAATGTTGAACGCAATAAATAATTGCTAATGCTTCTTTTTCGTACGTATCGTATTTTCTTTCTGTTTCAGTTAAAGTTCGCGAAGTATATGCAACTGGTTGATCTTTGCCTACTTTTCCTTGTGATAATATGCCTCCTATTGCAAAGCCTGAGGCGTCTGTCGTTAGAATAAATGGTTGAGAAAAATCTGGTCTTTTTAAAAGTGGTTCTTCACAAAGTTTACTTTTTAATGTATTAAATGCTGTTTCCTGTTTTTCAGTCCAAAGAAAAGGTATATCTTTCCTTAAAAGTTCATTTAGAGGGTTTGCAATCTTGGAAAATTGTTCTATAAATCTTCTATAATAACCGGCGAGTCCTAAAAATTGTTTTATATTTTTGACATTTTTTGGTACTGGAAATTTTTGCACTGCTTCCACTTTTTTCGGGTCAGGTCGTACTCCATGTTTATCAATAATATGTCCTAAATAACATACTTCTAACCGTAAAAATTCGCATTTGTCGGGCTGTAATTTCAAATTTGCAATTCGTAGTCTTTCCATGAATTTTGAAAATTTTTCTTCGTGTTCTTCTAACGTATTTGCATAGATAACAACGTCGTCCAAATAGACAAATAATTCAATTCCTTGTAAACCTAATAGTACCTGATCGATTAATTTTTGAAAGGTACTCGGCGAATTTTTTAAACCAAATGGCATTCTGTCGAATTCATAATGCCCATACGGTGTAGAAAATGCGGTTTTATGCGCGTCTCTTGGATCCATTTTAATCTGATGAAAACCGGAAGCTAAGTCGAAAACGGAAAAATACTGAGCGTTTGATAATTGGTCTAACAAATCGATTATATTTGGCAAAGGATAAAATTGTCCTACTGTGCGTTCATTCAATTTTCTAAAGTCTAATACTAACCGCCATTTTTTGTTTCCTTGAGAGTCGTTCTTCTTCGGTACTATCCAAATGGGTGTGTTATATGGTGAATCGGAAGGTTTAATAATTTGTTGTTCTAATAATTCGTTTACTTGACGTGTCATTTCCTCTTTGTGTACAGGTGGGAATCTATATTGTTTTGTTATAATAGGTGTGTCATCTGTAGTAATAATTCTGTGTTTAATAAGATCAGTTGCTTCTAAATATTCTCCTGGTATATGAAATCTATCCGAGTATTTATTTAATAATTTTATAACATGTTCTAGCTCTTCTTTGTTTAAATGGTCTAATCTAAGTAATTTTTTCAACTCTTCTACTCTATCTGTTCCTGTGATATTAAAAATTTTTCCTGATTTGTCATTGTTTGTAAACACGTTAATTATTTCTTCTATTACAATATTTTCATTGTTTTTGAAATTACATTTTTGATTTTCATTTTCTAATTCTTTAAAATCTTCCAGTTTTATATTAAGAATAGGTATTTTTATAGACTCGTTGCGTGTGTTAAATACCTTTATATATGCTTTTCCTTCTGTATTTGTTACAACTGCGTTGCCTAAAAAAACACCTTCTGCTACTGACTGTTTAGGGATAAAACCTATCTTTTTATCTTTATTCAAAATTTTAACATGAATATTATAAACTGATCTAGCTGGTATTGTAAAATAATCATTTGATTCAAAGTAAAATTTTTGATTATTTATTTCTATGTGTCTTTCTTCATAATTTATTTTTACTTTATTATTGACAAAAAATTCTGTTCCTAAAATACCGTCGTGTTCAATTGGTACATCATTAGATAATAAATTAAAAATTGTCGGAATGCCAAAAATATTAAGTTTTACTTGTCCTAATGTATAAACTGGATGCTCATTAATTCCTGTTAATTTGATGCATTTATTTTTATCAATTTCTTGATCATTATGAAGTGCTCGAAGTTTTAACAAATTTGGTCCTGCGCCTGTATCAATCATCATAGTTGTAGATGTTTTAAGTCCATTAGTATTTACTCGAACGTATGGTATTGAATTAGGTTCTGCTAAATTTATATGTTTTGTTGGGAGTTCATTATTACCGGATGCATTAAAATTTTTCAATCTGTCCTCGGAGCATCCTACTGAGGAAGAATTTTGGAGTTTTCCGAACGTTCTACTGGATGTTGAGTTTGTTGTTGGCTATTATTTCGAATTCTTGCTCTACATTCGCTAATAACATGTCCCGGTTTTTTGCAATAATTACATAATATATTTTGAGTGGAGTTTGTCGATTGATTATTCCTACTTGTATTTGGTCCTTGCTGTTGTAATTGTTCGTTTCGTTGATTCTGATATCTGCTGTTATATGAATTTTGATATCTGTTTTGATTTCGATATTGATTCTGATTTTGATATTGATTGTGATTTTGGAATTGATTTGGTGAAATTCTAGACTGGTTTTGGGTTTGATTTTGATATTGATTTCGCGGAGGGTTTTGATAGTAATTTTGATATTGGACTTGAGATGCATTGAATGGTTGATTTTGATTTCTATTACTAAAACGTTTTTGATATTGATTTTGATATGTAAAAGACGGTTGATTTTGATTTCTGTTACTAAAACGATTTTGATATTGATTCTGAGATGTAAAATTTCGTTGTGAATGTATAACATTTTCTTGCCTTTGTCCTAGTAATTTATTAATTTGAAAACAATTTACTGCAAAATGTCCTTTTTTTCCACAGAGTAAACAAGTAATAATCTCATCCTGAGCAACATTTATCTTTGTTGTTTTAGCAAAATCTTTATTATTTTTAAACAAATATTCATTTTCAATTTTTTGCGTATTTTTTCTTAGTTCATTACGTGATAATAATTTTCTTTCTACTTCTATTGCTTTATTAACTGCGTTTTTAAATGTATCTGATATTCCTACTCGTAATTCTAATTCTGGTCTAAGTCCTCGCGTAAAACAATCAACAATGGTTTCTTCTAGTCCTGTTTTAAATGTTTCGTCTACTGTATTTTCGTTATTAATTCTATGCGCATCTAAAATTCTTTCTGCTGCTTCTGCAATTCTTGACCCATAAGATACTACGTTTTCATGTTCCCACATATACATTGCCCCTAATTCCCCTTGTAACTGATAAACTGATTTCGCGGGTGCATAAACTGTTTTTAATCTTTCTGATAATTCTTGTACTGTGTTAAAACTATGCCCTAATATAATTTTCCTTGCTTCGCCTGAAATTCGACCCCGAATTAATTTTACTAAATTCTTTTCTACATCTACATTTTCTGGAAGCATTGATTTTGCCTCTACACAACCCTCAATAAATATCGATAATGGTATATTTTTTCCGTCAAATAATGGAATTGTTTCCAAAGCGTCGAGTAAAGAAACTTGATGGTTATTCGGTAAAGCCATATTTTCGTGATTAAATGAAATTTCAGAATTATTGGAAGATATTTCAGAATTATGTGCGGATTGATTTTCAAAATTATCGTCAATTTCTTCTATTAAAGTTTTATTTGATGTAGACTGATTATGATTAAATCCAAATTCTTCTAAATTATTTAAATGACTTTCAATTAAAGTTTTTTCTGCCGTAAGTTCTTCGCTATCACTGTTATCACTGTTAGAAGTATCGTCACTGTCAAAAAGTTGAGTTGAAATGAATCCTGAATCCGATTGTTTTTCTTTTTGTGAAAAATTAATATTTGGATTTGTTTTAGTATATCTTGGTGTACTAGTAAATGGTTTTGATTTGATATTAGGAATTCCGGAATTTAAGGATAGTTTAGGATTTTCTTTTATTTTTGAGCGAGTTAAATGTTGAGAATCAGTATTATTTTCATTCGAATTAGACATTAATTTCAAGTTGCATGATACTTAAAATTACAATTTTTTTTAAAAACAAATCATTTGCATATAAATGTAATAAAAGAAAGTATTTTATGCAAAAGATTTTATAAATAAATATTCTCACTCTTCTAGAAAAAATGTCAATAAACTTGCATTAACGAATAAATTGTAAAAAGATAAATGATTATGTTGTACAGATTCTACCGTATTTTTAAAAGGAATCGAACCCCTATTTACAAATAAACTTTTAGGATTTACAATTGTAAATGCACCTAGCAAATATAAGGGAAACGAACCCTTCTTTACAAATATACCTGTATAGTTTAAAATTGAAAATGCTCCAAGCTATTACGGATCATATACAACAGAAATTTTTTATACAAAATCAAAATTTTTTTAAAATGATATTAAGGATTTTATTTCAAAGATGTATACTTTTTATTGACACTTTTAATTTAGTTAGCTCATTGATTTTTGAAAAATAGATCATTCGGTAAATTTGAACTTTATTTAAAATTTAATTGATATTTAAAAAAAATTTTCATGAATTTTTATGATTAACTTATATTTTGTTTCTAAAAAAATTTTTAAATTTTTTTCTCATCGACTTTTATTTTATATTCCCGGGCCGATGCACCAAAATTGTGAAGGGCTTCTGTTACGTTTGTTGTACAAAAACCCTTACAATATTCCCTAGTTCCTCGTTTTAAATTAGTTTCAAATTAATGAATCTAATTTGGGATGAGGATTAAGTCAATGAGAGTACTAAATGGTTTAAAGAATATTTATTTATTATACAATTGTGAGTTGAGAATTTACAATGATTTTATAAATTAAGGCTTACTTTGAAAAGATGAAAGATTGATGTTTGGAACTTGAAGATTTGTTTGTCTAAGACAAACGATGAACCTGGAGTAGCTTGTAGTTGATTAGGCTTTAAGTAAACAGACGGAGATCCTTATCGCTGGATGGCAGAGCAGGTGAATTCTTGTGAAGAATAGAAGTCTCTTGCAGAAGACTTGATAACTTGTTTTTCTCACGAAAATGATGTAAATCTCCGAAATTATGCGGAGTGACAAACTGGACCCAATCGATAGATGTTGAATAATATTAGATTTGCACTTATAAGCTTGTTGCAAATACAATAAAATGGTAAGAATTTGCAACAGTCTACTATAAAATATCGAGTTATTGATGAACACAAGATTCGCGCAAAACTCGAAGACTTTTGTATAAATTCGGACTGAAGAAATAAGACTTGTAATGTTTGTAGAAACTCGAACTGTAGAAGTAAACTCACGCTTGCAAAATCTCGAAAAACTCAACTGTCCTTATCAAAATGTTGATCCAATTTATATTGAGAAATTGGGAAGAAAGATGGCGGAAATTACCTTTCCCTTCTCTCCGTTCCCTTGCTTAGATCCCTAATTGAAGAGACCAAGATGGCGTTTTTTTCTACTACCTTGCATCTTATCTCAAATTGAAGAGTCGAAGATGGCGTTTTTTACCTCTTCCTTGCGTCTCCGCTCTCTTTACGTAGGTCTCAATATTTAGATAGACTCAAAAAATGGCCGCTGTAGACCCCTTGCGTCTCCGTTTACTTTCACTTTTTGTTTCTCTGCACCCGTTCCCCGCAGTTACTTCTTCTTTACTTTGAAAAAATAAGACGCGTGCCACAGTTTGTAATTCGTCGAATATTGTTTCTTTTTCCAGGTAGCTAGACTTGATGTATGCTTGAAATCTTGTATGACATAATCTTATCTTTTTAAGCGTTCTTAATTATAAAACCATTTCTACTCTTGTCTATTTTTCATATACAATATTACCCAAAATGATATACAATAATAAGAATTCTTATATTTATAAGAATTAAATATAGTCACAAATAATAATGTTTACAACAATATATATAGTATATATATAGGTTACGAACGTAACAAGACATAAAAGAATTGAAGTATATCAGAACACATACTTTTCAGTAGGTCAATAATTATTTACAAGTAAAATTAATCATAATTAAATAAATTTAATTAATTACCCCCCTAAGAATATTAGTTAATAAATAGCAAATTAATACCAATAAAATAAATAATTGAAGTATCAAAAATAAAGATTTAGATTTAATTATATACTTAAGCAAGTTAAAATCTTAAATTTAAATAAAAAATTATATAAAAAGAAACTATTACAAAAAAAAGTTATTAACATTTAATAATAAAAAAAACTAACACTTACTTAAGTAAACTTTAGTTAATTTTATATCCTACTAAATAAATAAATAAATAAAATAAAATGAAAAATAGTTTCCAACCTAAATGTAAGCTATTATTTGGACCAATACTGGTTTGGTATACAGCCAACGTTGGGCCAATAATGAGCATATGTCTAAGTTAGTATATTAGTGCGTATTGTATAATAAGTTATTGCTACCATTACTAGGGCATGATTTGACTCTATTAATGACATTAGACATATTTAATATGTTTTGTTTAAACAAATTGTCCAAATAATAATAATGTCGAACTTAACAAAAATGATGTGAAATTTGGAAATAAGAAAATTCTATATCTTTTTCTAAGGAAAATTAAAAATGCTTTGGAATTTCTGATTAAGAAAATTATGATTTTGGAAATAAAATTTAAATAAAGCAGATAAATTAAAATCTCTTGTAATGAATAAATAACGTATTGAATATGAGATTTCTCTATTTGCAAGCCCGTAGAAGCTTGGCGCATTTGTGAAATAAAACTTGTGTAGGCATGTTTGGGCCAGTATTGGACAATCTAATACTTGATTAACGCGACCTCGCAAAATACCTAATTAAGGGTGTGTATATTTACAAAATGAGATGTTTTCTAGGGAATATTCTTTTTCTTTCAAAAAAACGCGCGTTTTTGAGATAAAATTTTTGTTCTGAAATAACTCATTGAAATTACTTTGACAAATAAAGAGGAGAGCTAAATATCAGATGTGAAAAATACCATCTTTTCTTGATCCGTACCGATCAAACCTAATGTGTTTACCTTGTTTATTCATAAATTAAGGTTCGTTTCCTTCATCCTACGACCTACGAGGTAAATTTTGCATAGACAATTCTTTTGTGCTTATTTTTATTTACTTGATTAATTAAATTTTGGATTAAAGGTTTTATAATTTTTTTTCTCCTTCTCTAAAAAGAAATGTTCGTAATGCTTCAATAGCCACTATATTGCTTTTATAGGTTTTGAAAAAAAATCAGTACGAAAATAGGCCTTAATAATAGTACAATACAAGTAAATAAGCTGATAATAATAATAGTAATAACAATAATAATAAGATATAGCATTTAAAAAAAATAATAATAATTTTTATTGCTAATTTAAATAATGAATCAATAAGTAATTAAGAATAAATAAATAATAACAATAATAATGATAATTATAATAATAAATATATCAACAAAAAAAACAAACAAATACTTTAAAAACGTAATACCACACTAGTTACCGATTGTTACGTAACTAAGAAATTGCATTCAAACTTTTTTTTTTTTCTTTATTATTAATTCTACTGAAAAGGGTAATCATTACTAAAATATAAACAGAAAAATGATTTATTATAACGAATATATTACAGTTAATCGATATTATAGTGAACAATCGAAAAATCGATAACAATCCTTTCTGGATTGACGTCACATGTCCTTCTCTTTCTTTCTAACTATCTACTATCTACTATTTCTCTCTTTTCATTACTCGCGGTGGTTTATCTTCCCTAACTCTTAATTACACTATTTCAGAAGCCAGTTTGAGTAATAACCCTGTAGATCATATTGTAAATCGGTCAAATTTAAACATGGCGGAAGAAGCTGTACCTGCCACACACCCACAAGCTGTTTCCATACGGGATGCTGTACTGGTTGTTCCCGAATTCGATGGAACAGGTAGTTGTAGCCATTTTATAGAAGGATGTAATGAAGCTAAAGCTATGATCGAAGCTGATTCAGAAAGATTCTTGGTCAAACTTATACGTAGCAAGGTCCATGGTGAGGCTCGTCAAATCACTAGTGGCATGACGTTCAACACAGTGGATGAGCTAACATCCTATATTAAAACTATTTTCGCTCCTACCAAAACTATAACGCAATTGTTCGGAGAATTAGGCGCGGAATACGAACGTGAAAATGAATTCGTGATCACTTTTGCAATTCGAATTAGAAAAATAGGTGAATTAATTTTTGATACAAAACGCGTTGAAACAGGTGTAGCTGTATTACCAGATTTTAGAGATTCTACAAACACTGCTATCATAGAATCATTTAAAAAGGGATTAAAATTAGAAATCGAACAACAGTTAACTGAAAATGCAGATGTTAATGAAGTAATAAAGAATGCTATTGTAGTAGAAAAACAGCTATTGTCGAGACAAGCTTTTAGGAAATTGTCCACCCCTTCTCAAGAAAACAAAGCTATTGACTACTCTAAAGTACTAACTTGCCATCTATGTCACGAGCCAAGATATAATGTTAGAGAATCTCGGTCACGAAAGCGATGTTTGCTTTGTAACAGTAATGATCACACATCTGACACATGTAATTTTAGGGTAAATACCATAAATGTTACACTAGTGTGTCAAATTTGCTACCAAACAGGTCATTCTGCAAAAGCTTGCAACCAAATTGCTGAGTGCAAAGTCTGTCATAAAAAAGGGCATTCTGCCGAATCATGCCAAATGACTAAAACTAATTTTCAGGTATGCCAGAACTGTAATAAGTCAGGACATACTTTAGATAAATGCTTCATGCTTGGTAATAAACTAAATCAATCACTTAATATTATTAAATGCAATAAATGTAACAAAATAGGTCACTTGGAAGCCACTTGTCGTCTTGATGTAGTTTGCAGTTATTGTAAAAACTTAGGTCATATCCTTAAAGACTGTTGTAAGCTCATATATAGTCAGCGTAACTCGGGAAACACTCAAATTCCATATTTACCGGTCAATATTGAGGAAAATATCTGAACCTGTACGAAATCTCTAAATTAGCTCAGAACATTCAAAACGAATTTTTAAAGGTCAAAGATTGTGCCTTCAATGGAAACAACAGAATCAATTCATTCAGACCCATCATAGCGTTAGCTAAAACGTTTAACAATTTCCCTATTGCGTATCGATAGATTGAGATTCAGAAGTAAATTTCATTAAAAGTATAAGATCCCAAACTGCTGCGTGTTTACTTTATATATTTTTCTAATTATTCTAATTTTCTACTCAACAGCTACTAATATAGCTATCTTCTCTATTTCTCTTCTTATATATCTATCTTTTCACTTCTTTCTTTTTAAAAATAATTTCAATATTATCATATATTTTACTTTAATTGAAGTTATCTGTTACAGAATATTATTAAATCACCGAATCAATAACAATTTTTATACTAAATAGCCACAAAAGTTTCATAGGTTATGATTCCAACTTCAGGTATATCATGGTAAAAATATTATCCTTCTTAAAGTAAGGGAAATGTAACATTCTTTACACACAGGTAAATACAACTACTAAAATCACTCAGTTGCTTCAGATCAATTAATACTCCGATTTTATGTGATAAACTCATGTAAATTTGAAATTCATCGAAACATTAATCTTTGCCGAAAATTTTCTTTTGTATACTTAGTTTAAATGTCAAAAATGAATATTTGTTAAAATTTGGTAACTGCTTAGGCTTAGTTTGATGTTAAATAAAAGAAAAATAAACATAAATGCTAATCATTCTATGTATAGCGTCAAAATAAACAAAACTTTATTTTTCTAAGTAGTTAAAAAAATCAAAGGAGAACAAATGCAAGAATGTAAGTTGGGTCGATTCTTTAGTTTTTTTAAATAACGCGATAATCCGCAGTAAAATTAACATTACCATTGCAGAATAATTGGTTCTCGACAAACTAGACTTCAATAGAAAAAAATAATTTTGCTTATGTTCCTAAACCATTTGTCCTTTTTATCATAAATTATGCATCATTCAGGAGGAAGGTTATATCTTTTGAAATTCACTGTGCGATAGACTATTTTAAAATATTTGCAAATAAACTTTTAGATCATAACATAATAAAAATGTTTACTTTCTATAGTCACAATTTAACCTTCGCCTTGATCAATGAAAAGAAGGAATTTTTATGCAATTACGAATAAGATAGAACATTCGAGATCATCTTCGAGATTTTTAGAAGGAAATGTTTATCATTAATAAAGAAAAGATTGTATCAAAAACTTTAGCATTTTAGGTCACTAATCTTTAAATTTGTATGCGAAAAAATACCAGACCTCCGATAACATGGATTGTATATAACTCAGAAAATGTAACTTAGATAACGAATTGTTGAAAATTTCTTAGCAATAGCTACTCAAATACCAAATGAATTTTGAAGGTCTAAACAGAAGTAGTACACTAATTAAAATGTAATCCTGTTGAAGTAATGATTGAGCATGGAATTTCTTCATTAGCTGAACTTTAGGTCATATAAAACAACACACATTCCTCTTTACACTAAGTCAAGAATATAAGGATACAATTAACTTGCAACCAACTTTGCTACCAGCAACCTACTTCATGGCGGACCGGAAATTGAATATTTTCTTTCACTACAAGATTACCGTAGATGACACAAAAATTTGTTTACCATATGACAAATCCAGTTGTCATATGTTAATCTGACAGAGCTAGCAGCAAATAGCACCAGTAGCCAAGCAGAGATCAACAAACCTCGGCAACAAATCATCTCTCCAGTAGGAAGATCACCAGTATCTAATAGCTTTGCTAGATACAACAACAAATAGTCTACCTAGATACATTGGCAACATGCTTCAACTTATTCAATAAAGATGTATTGAAGAAGACCTTCAGTTCTACTTAGGACGAATTGGTGAACCTGTTTTTATTACCTTCTGTACTTCCAGAGTTGGTATCATCGCATGGTTCAGAAAATGTCCATCTGTTTAAAGCAACAATTAGAATCAGTAAGCACGCCTACGATATCATTCAGTCTATGCAAAGATGTTTCATCCTTTGGGACCCATTTGAAGATCATTCAGAAACCAAATACAGCATCTAACCAAGAAGAAATCAACCAACCCTGATGTTAAACTTAAAAAAAATAAGGAATCAGAAGCAGCTAAACCTTCTACGAGTCAATCCATTGAAGGAAGTATTCTTGAACCACATCACCTCAGTCCTAGCTAAACAGGCTACATTTGAAAAGTAGAAACTTCAAACTTGTACTTTCAGTCATTGTTTCAATTTGGAATTTGAGAGCAATTATAGGAAGTTGTATGTTATTTTAGGGCACATTCAAAATTGTAAATCTTATGACAACTCAGAGTTATGTTTGCTATTCATTCTTAACTTTCTTGCAACCATTTTACAGTGGGGGTGTGACGTCGTGAGCCACTCCGTTTTTTTTCATCTTTTTAAAATCTTCGTTTCCCATTTCACTGAAACGAAAAACATAAATTTGACCATCTCTTGAAAAGGGAGGAACAGCATAGCCTGCCGAGTTTTCCCAGAGTTCCGATACATTTGAAAAAACAAGACTTTATAGTTAACAGATGTCTTGCCAACGACTCGATTTTCTAAACAGTCCCTAAAAACTCTGAGATTAGGGGTCGCGCTGAGACAAACTCTGTTATAGGCGAAGCTGGCCCTCAGTTTGGACAAGTGTTCACTTCCGCCCTTGAGTGCAGGCCCACACTGTGTTTCCAAGAAAATGATGATAATGTATAAAAAAGACATCCGTCGAAATGACCCCATGTATAAGAAAAAAATAGTTACGATTTCAACAAAAAAATAATATTTACAGAATATTCTAATTGAATACTTAAAATGCATAAAAATTCATTACAACCCTTTTTATTAACTCTTTTACACTGAAACATATTTGTGTGTGTGTGTGTGTGTGTGTGTGTGAGCACAATAGCATTTAAAAATAATAATAATTAAAAATAATTATAAAACGCTTTAAATTAATTAGCTAAATGATGTAAATTATAACTACATACTATTTTCAATTAAACTTTTAAAGATTTAAGGTTATGTACGAAAAATACGCGAAAAAACAAAAGAAAAGGGTTATGTCAATTGATTAAGATCAATTCTAAGATTAATAGTACTAAATTTGAATTCATATAAGAATTGTTAATCAATTTTTATAAAATAAACGTATCTCGAGGTAACATAACCTCAAAAATGTAAAAATTAAGGAAATAACAAAAACATAATTAAAAACATTCTTAAAATTAATAGAACAAGTCTAATGTCAATTTTAAGGTTAAATAAATATGTCAATCATTCAATAATGAAATTTTCACTCAAACATAACCTTAAAATTTAGAAATTATGAAAAATAAATTAAATAATAACATTTCAGTATCAATGGATTTAGTTAATATTTATTCTTTATTGAATGATTGTGCAATGAATATTATACTGAATATGTTTGTCAAATTAATTATTCATTAATTAAAAGGTATTATAACATAACCTAAAAATTGAAAAACATGGAAACATAAAATTTATTGAATGTACATATAAAATTTGATAGTTCTCATTTGAATTCAGTTAAATTGAAAGAAATAAAACGAATACTCGACATTCACTCTATGAGAAACATAACCTAGAAATGGAAAATCTAGGAAAATTAAATATTGCATTAATCAATATACATTAATCTTTTTCTTTTAAAATAATAAAACATAATTAATATTTAGGCAAAATCAAACCTATATTCATCTGAAATTGTTAAAATACTAATATTATAAACAAATTTGAATTTAAAAATTGTATTACTTATATTTTCAACATTATTCATTGTTAACATTCAATTTTATATTTGAAATTATGTAAGAAATCTGTCTTAAATTATTTGTAACTAGGATCCTTGGAAGTGGTACAGAGGGCAGCATCAACAAGAACTACTGTGCTTTAGGGCGGATTTTCTCCACCCACTGACTTTTGAGACACATTTCAGGACCAAATCAAAATTAGGAAAATGGTTGACTTCTTAGCTTTTCTAATGAATTCTCTACTCCCACGCAAGCATGCAAGTCCCAATAGCCACCCCTCATTATCGGTTTTCTCTCTCTTCGCCGTTCTTCTTCGTCGTTCTCTTTCTACCCTCAACACACGCCTACACGCTGAAGCGTTTAGGGCCTTTCTTCATTAGTGTTTTCTAAGACTCCCCTAGTTTCTCCCTTTTTTATCTTCCCACTTTTTCTTCTCTCAGAAGCTAAGGGAAGGAAATACATGAAAAGTTGAAACACTCTCCAAAAAACATCCATCGAGAATGGAGTGTCAGAAAACTCCGAAAAACTGTCATCGAGGATGGAGAGTCGGAAACCATTATTTCAATCTTAAACTATTTCAAATGTAAATTCAAGTCAAGTTAAGTTCTTTTCCCACAATTTTCATGTGTGCTACGAGTTCTAATATTCAATTTTGTTATTCTTTAAAATCAGTGTTGGATATTTTATTCTATATTAAGACTGTTTCTGTGTCTGTGAATTTTATCACTATTTGTGATTTTATGCAAATATTTTTGGATTTCCCGCTTCAACAACAGCGTCAGTGCCGTACCACTTTCTAAGGATTCCTGGATTCTATTTTGTTCATCAAATACGACCAATCAAAGTAAGTTAAATAAACAAAAACTCAACATTTAAGTAACTCTCTATTTTCATTTTTTTCACTCTTCTTTTCCTTTCCTTAATTTTATTCATTTTTTCAGGGTAGAATCCCAATCCCGGGCCCGTTTAGTTACTGGGGCTAGGATTGGTCCTTTAATATTTTTTTTTCTCGTTCTTTTCTTTTAGTAGGGTACCCCTATTTTAAAGGGCGATACTCCAAAATTGTTTTTTTCGCGTTATAGTTTCCCTCCTTGTTAGGAAACTTATGAAATTTTAATTAATCACAAAAAAGGGGAAACCAGAACAAAGTACCAGAAAGGTAATCGATGTCCCGAGCTATTGCGATTAACTTCGTAGGCTCGAATAAATTTTAAAATTAATATAAATAGATTAATGTTATTTTCGGAATTTTCCGACGTGACAAGGTTGAAGAACTACACTATTATTGTCCCCGAAATTCATGATGCAACTGGTAAAAAAAATTATTATTAAATAAATTGTACAAACACTATATTTTATAAAGGCTCAGAACTTTTCAACTTTTTAAGGAATACAATTAAAAATGTGTTTCTTGTTTAAAACAAAAATATAATAAATTTAATGAAGTGGAGATCACCTTTCTCAGGGTTCAAGAAATGAATCTATTTTTATTTTTTCTCGTTTACTGAAGTGAAGAAGAATAGGTTAAGGGGGGAATCACCTGTGGCGCCGCCATTTCGAAAAATATTTTATTAAAAAAATTTATGTATATAGCTTATATTGTATATTTTAAGATAGGCTTTACTTCAATTCAATAAACTTTACTACTTTTTTGTAAAAAAATCATGTTTAAATAGGTGCGCTATTTTTTGAGAAGCAATCTTTTAAAAAAGGAAAACAATAAAGCTCCGAAATTTATTTTAATTTAGCAAGTTAATTCAGATGACCTAACGAAAACAGGGTCAATAAAAACGATTACAAATGGCTACCCTTCTAAGAGTAAAAAGATAAAAAGGGAATGAAATATAAGGATAGAAAGATATCACAATTTTCCTATCCCTTTCATACACCGTCGAACGAGGCTATTCTGGTAGGTACACCGGGGGCTATTACAGTGCAAGCTGGTTTTTTATTGCTAAAATATTTATTTTGAAATTTATAAATACGATTTTTATTTGTAACTATTGTGTGATATTTCGCAAATAAAATAATAGTATTGTTTCTAATAAATTCTTTGTCTAAAATCCGGAAAAAATTCATATATACATACAAATTTCATTAAAAAATTGGAAGTTCTCTAAAAATCTGCTTCGATCTTAATATTGACAAATTCAATGTAAAATATATTTAAGGTACGTGTTGAGAATTTACTTGAGACTATATTCACGTGATGGGCTAACTTTTTATTAAGAATTTTAAAAAAATGGTTAAAAACTGAAAGTTCAGCACATAGCGGGGCTATTCTGGTAAAAAACTGTTTTAATTATTTTATGAAAATTCGTTTTATTAAAAAAGTGAAAAAGGTTTCTGGGATTTGCTTTAATTGTTTTTATTACGTAAATGTTTTATTTTTTGTCATAAAATTGAAAATAACTCAAATTTGTCAAACTTGACAACGAGTGCATCATAACTTCAAAAACCACTTATATTAATATCATATTATTTACAAGGGTTTTAAGTTAATTTTAATATTGCTTGACATAAAATAGCTCAAAACGTTATTATAGAACATATTAAATCGTTTAATTATTAAAATAACATAAAATACAAATTTTGACAAATTTTATTATTTAACTTTATATTTTCATAATAATAATTACTATTTGGCGATTTATAAAAAAGTTGTCTCTGGTATATCTATCAAAAGGTTCCCACATAGTTTAATGCAAAAAATAAAATGTTTTCTTTATTTTTGTTTATAAAATAAAGAACACATTTTATTTCGCCGAATGGCGAAATTATTATAATACAAACTTTCAGTTCTTAAGAAAAAATGTTCTTTTATGGTAAAACTTACAGTAAACTTTCAGAAGGATGTAAACAACGTAACTAGTTAGTTAAAACAAATTTTGTATAAATATCTGATTTTTGGTGAAGCGTAGAATACAAAAAAATGCAGTTTTTGTACCATAATAGCCGCGTTTGACGGTATCCATTTTGCATTCCAAAAACACTATGCCTTTCTATCTCCAAACTTCTATTTTTTTCTATTCGCTTCGTATTTTTATCTCTTTCTATTCCCTTTCTATCATTTTCTAAAAGAAATAAATCTCTTTCTATCCTTTCGTCTATCTACTATTTTTATCTCTTTCTATCCCTTTTCTGTCCTTCTTTTTCCTCTTGTATAAAAAGTGAATCTCTTTCTATCCCTTCGCCTATCTACCATTTTAATTCCTTTCTATCCCCTTTCTATCCTCTTCTTTAAAAACGTAATCTCCTTCTATCTCTTCGCTTATCTACCCAATTACTTTAAGGAGGAATCGGACAAACAATCGGAACAAAAGTTAGTCCAAATGACTAATTTTGATTTTTGATATAGAAGACACATAATTTAACGTAATTTTTTTCAGGGGAAGTGTGGACACTTGCATTTTTTAGAAAATGAGCCGTTAAAAATAGCAATTTGATAAAAATTAAAAAAAATTGACGTTGGAAACGATTATTCAATTTGGGTTAATTTAAACCTCAAATTGAATAATCGTTTACGTCAATTTCTTTTAATTTTTATCAAATTGCTATTTTTAACGGCTCATTTTGTAAAAAATACAAGTGTCCACACTTCCTCTGAAAAAAATTACGTTAAATTATGTGTCTTCTATATCAAAAATCAAAATTAGTCATTTGGACTAACTTTTGTTCCGATTGTTTGTCCGATTCCTCCTTAATACCCAATTATTTTAGTATTTTTATATGAACTTCAGTATATATATATACTAAAATTAATCTGATATATAAGGCGCATAATACTGGAAAATCGTCAGCTACGAAGAAGCGATCCCTAGCCACGCGAGAATTGATACTTATTAACCTTAGGACTCTACCACTGAGCTAACGAACGATATACTGACAGTTATTCACTCTACTTGACTATACCTTCTATCACTCTCAATCCTGTCTCCTTTAATCTTTCTCTTTTATCTTTTTCTATCCCTTATAGTATTTACATTTTTGGGGATATCTACTGGAAGTAAAGAGATAGAAATCTTATCACTTTTTACCTTTTCTTATCTCTGTTGTAGAAAGAGCTACAGCAAAGGTATAACTTTCAATCCCGACTCTATAGCTTCTAATCTCTTTCTATCGACCCTAATCTCTTTCAATCTCTACCTTAATCAGAATGATCAGCTTTTGCCATTAATCACCTTTTCCCTATAACTTTCAATCTCTAATCACTACCATCCTATCCCTTTCTATTGCCTCCACTCTCTTTTAATCTCCACCTTAATCACCATCATGTCCAGATTATCGACATTAATAATATTTTTAATATAACTTTAATTCTCTAATCCATATCAGCTTATCCCTTTCTATTGCCTTTAATCTTTTTCAATCTCCACCTTAATCATGATGATCAGTTATCGCAAATAATTACTTTTTCCCTATGACTTTCAATCTCTAATCTATACCTTCCTACCCCGCCCTTTCCCTACCTTAATGGACATAGCAACTTATCGTTTTTAATAACCTTTTTTTATCCCTTTCTATCTCTTTCCATCCCTTTCTATCTTTTTCTATCGCTTTCTATCCCTTCGTATCCCCTTCTGAAAGAACATGATCACTCAATGATTATTGAAAGTAATAAAAGAAAAGTGATAGAAAACAATAACTAATCGTGTTAATGCAGGTGGGATAAGAAGCGATACAAAGGTATAAATCAGTAACAGAAAGTTATAGTAGGAAGGTGAATTAGCGTAATAGGCGATAGTATGTATCTTTCTATCGCTTTTTATCCCATCTGCATTAACATGATCAGTTATCACTTTTCATTACTTTTCTTTTAGTACTTTCAGTAATCTGTTGAGTGATCATGTTCTTTCAGTAGGGGATAGGAGAGGATGGATAGGGATTGAAAGGAATAGAAAAGGATAGAAAGGGGTAGAGAAGAGATAGAAAGGGATAGATGGAAGATTGAAAGTTATAGAAGAAAGGTAATTAAAAGCGATAACCAATAATGCTGGTTAGGGTGGGAATAGCAAAAAATATGTGTATAAATATAAGTTATTGAAAATTATAGATGAAAAGTGATTGAAAGGGAAAACTCATAATTTTCATTCAGGTGGGGTTTATAAATGATATGAAGGTATTAGTTATTAATTAAAAGTTATAAAAAAGGGTGATTAAAGCGATAAGTTGCTATGTTCATTAAGGTAGGGATAGGGCGGGATAGAAAGGTATAGATTACAGATAGAAAGTTATAGGGAAAAAGTATTTATTAGCGATAACTGTTTATGATAATTAAGATGGAGATTGAAAGAGATTGAAGACAATAGAAAAGGATAACCTGATATGGATTAGGGAATTAAAGTTATATGGAAAATATGATTGATGGCGATAAGCTGGTCATGGTGATTAACCACTTCGGCGGTGTGACGCCAAAATTGGCGTCATGCGTGAAGTGGCCCAGAGAGGTAAAAATAAGCAAAATGGCGTCATGACTATTTCTCGATTATTAATGCCTGTCATCATTTTTATGGATGTAAAAATAGTATTTTTATATTTTAGGATTCGGCGATCAGAAATATAATACTAAAAATTCAATTTTTTAGGGTTTTAATTGTTTTTAAGCAAGTTGAATATCGACGATTGTCAATACTTATATTCATAAATTCTTATGTTTATATTATAAACATAAGAGTGTATAAATATAAGTTTTTTTTACGTACATAAAAAATTACAACAGACATTAATAATCCAGAAATAGTCATGACGCCATTTTATTCATTTTTACCGCTTTGGGCGATTTCACGCATGACGCCAAAATTGGCGTCATGGCGCCGAAGTAGTTAAGGAGGAGATTGAAAAAGATTGGAGGCAATAGAAAGGGATAGGATGGTGGAGATTAGAGACTGAAAGTTATAGAGAAAAGGTGATTGATAGCGAAAACTGATCATTATGATGAAGGTAGAGATTGAAAGAGATTGGGGTCGATAGAAAGAGATAAGAAGGTATAGAGTCGGGATTGAAAGTTATATCTTTTCTGTATCTCTTTCTATAACAGAGATAAGAAAGATAAAAAGTGATAAGATTTCTATCTTTTTACTTCTAGAAGTGTAGTATTGAACTATTTTTATATAAAAAAAAATTAAAAATAAAGGGATGGGGGAAGGGTCAATAAACATAGCATCCATTTAAGAATAGGTGTTTACTCTTACGTAAGAAATAGTGACAGGGGGAAGGGGTCAAGAAAATGTAAATTAAAGAACCAAAAGATGGAAAATAAAAAAAAAATTGGTTATACAGTCGAACCTGAATAAGTGGAACCTGAAAAGACCAAAGGTTTTGTTCCACTACTGGAGGTATTCCACTTATCCAGGTCGTTTAAGATCAAATTACTTGTGCGAGGACCGCAAAAAAAGTTCCACTGAAAGAGGGTTCCCACTTATCCAGGTTCGACTGTACTATAAATTTACACAATCTGAAAAAAATATTAACAAAAATTAAACATAAGTAAGTAAGTTCATAATTATCTCTGTTCGTAATTTTTAAAATAAGTTATTTATAATTTACCTTTTCTGTTTAACAAATGGTTCAAGAAATTTCATGTGGTCAAATAAGTTAAATTTTTTCCTTTTAGACGCACCACGTCCACTGGCCGATTCCACTGCAGTCATTCGCTTCTCCCTCGAATATCTATCTCTTAAATATTCCCACTTTTTTTTTATAACTTCATCTAAAAAAGTTATAAAATTCTATGACAGCTATTTATTAAATTAAAAATGTTCAAAGCTAAACACATGTTTCAGAGATCATTACAAAATTAAGGGGTGTTTTTTTAAAATTTTTTTTAATACATCAATATATAAATTTTAATAAAATTTTATAAGAAATTAATTTGTGTAACACCTTTAAGAAAAGTATAATTTATTATGCATAAAAGTAAACTCAAAATAGGTGATGGCTGCACATCGTAATATTGTATACTATACTGCACTGAGTGCAGGAAGTTTGTTGCTGCACTCGCTACGCTCGGCTCTGGCATCAAACTTTGCACTCGTCGGAAAACACCTCTATTCTGCTCTTGGTATCCACAATCTAGTATTCTATGTTTTCGGAGTGTATGATTAACTTCTACAATTTCATTATTTAGAATCTTTAATTTCTTCGATCTTATTAGACATACATAATTTCCTTTTCGTTGAGTTAAATTTTCCAACATTTCTTTTCAATAACATTTCAATAAATTCAAATTTCTACTTAGGGGCCGTTCAAAAAATATGTAACGTTCGCTTTTCTATATTTATTAAGTTTAGCACACTTAAAAATATTAATAATTAATTTTTACTACCCTGATTTTTAATCTGGGATAATCACGTAAACGTAAATTGTTTCCATCGTAGATTGTAAATTTTTAAAACATAAAAAGACAGTTTTCTTTAATAAATGTAAATATTCCTATCCTTGAATCAAAACTTTACTATGGATCTTCGCTAGAAAAAGTTTTCATTTTACTCGATAATTCCAGAGTAGAAGCTTTTATTGTAAAAATTAATGCCAAAACTATAATAAATAATTACTATCTAAAGTCTTTGAGAGTGCACTTACACCCCAAGATACTAAGCCAAATTTAAAATTAATCTACGAATTGTGGATGTTTAAAGTTAAAAGTAAAATTCTTAATTATATGGATCATAAAGGAAAGCATTTTTAATAAAGAGAAACTGTACTTTCAACGAAAACCCTATCTTTTTCAATTGATGAACCACAATGAAAAAATTAATTGTTGGGGGGGGGGGGGTGGGGGGGAGGACAAAAAGCTCCATAAAAGCGTTATGTATTTTTTGAACGGTCCCTTAACAGAATTTTTAGGAAAATGAATTTTTATGTAATATAATTGACATAAACTATAATTTATTTTTGACCAAATTTTATTTAAAAGAATTGCAATTAAACCATATTTCAATTTAGCAGAATTTTTATTCAACAGTACTTTGAGAAAGTAAATTTGTTCAGTGCCACAATATCCATTTGACGAAATTTTCGTTTGTCCGAATATGTATATGCACAAATTGATATTTAAGGGCGTGTGATGGAGTATGACGTCACTGGTTTAGGCAAAATTTGTCCGTAACAGGGATCACAGCCCCTATTGTTAGTAAAAAAGGGGAATAGGGGCAATTTTTTTTAAAATAGTGGAAAAAAAGGGGACACAAAATTCGCTTTAAAGCCTATGTATCTCGGAAAATAAAATCGACAAAGTGGGCACTTTTTATGCAAACTTACACATTATAGATAGTAGGGGAGCCCAAAGAGGAAGAAACTAAAAACGTTTATAACTTCCAAACCAAGCAGTGAGCAAACATGGTCCTAAAGTAGTTTTTAGTCATTAATGCCCCTTCTACCTTCTCCATATTATGAGAGGGCTAGTAGACAAAAGAAAGATTTTGTTAAAATTTTAAAATATCATATTTCTTTGATTTATAGCTTCAGGGTTGCCACAAAAATTATCTTTTGAAATTCCAGGCTTTTTCCAGGTTCTCCAGGTTCAAATTCTCTCAAATTCCAGAGTAAATTACTCTAATATTTTAAGTTTTGGTACAACTAGAATTGCGCTAGAACTTTTGACTGGAATTTGTTGGGCTGATAGAAATCATAATTTTTTTCAAAAAATAAAAAAAATCAGATTTTTTTTATTTAATTTTGAAATTGCTGTTTTTAAAATATAATCAGTATACGAAATCTCCAAATGTTTATTTATAAGTAGTTTATTATAGAAATGAAGAAAAAACTTTAAAAAAAACACAAGGAATGAAACATTGACATAAAAATATATAAAAAAAGTAGAAACTCTTTTTAAAAATTTAAACTATTGACTACTTATATTTTGAAAATTAAAATATTAAATAAAATGATAATTAACAGAACGTTAAAATATATTGCTAAAGAAAACAAAAATTTTAAATTAGGAAAATTAGAAAATTACTTATTTACTTAGATCTTTTTGATTGTAATAAAGGGTTTCCCACCCGTTTATGTTTGAATAAATAAATAAATAAATAAAATTATTTTACAAATTGAATCAAAGAAGACTGAATAAAAATTTGGTAAATTAAAAAAAAAATTTTAGAAGAAAAGAAATTCTATGAAATAGAAGAAAAAAATCTATAGGAAGAAACATTGAATAAATGTTTTCAAAAATTCATAATTATAACGAGATAAAAATTAAACAATTGAAAAGAAGGAAAAATGTTTCTAAGAAATGGAAAAATCATGACAAAATTTGAAGAATTAATTAAAATGCAAGGAAGGACTATAAAACTAGTGAAACATCAAGAAAATTAAATAAATAGGAGAAAAATGGAGAAATGTTTTTTCCTTAATCTAACAAACTGTAAAAAAATTTAAAAGGTACAAAAAAGAATAAAATTTGGTTAAAATGTACTAAAAAATTAAAACTATTAAAAATAAAATAAGAAATGTATATATCAGGATAAATAAATAGTCCCCAAAAGAAATTTAAAAATCTTTTAAAAATAAAAGACTTTAAGTAAATTAAACCAAAAACATTTTTATAAATTACACTTAAATCAAGTCCAACAGTAAATTTATAAAAATAAAGAAAATCTAAAAATTTTACGGAAGAATAAGTAAGTTTGCAAAATATTTGGCAAAAATAGACAAGGTGTAAAAACAAATTGAATAAATTTACAAAAAAATGAGCGTATATTATGTTTTTTTTAATATATAAATATTAAAATTGAAACTTTTAAGGTTTATCCACAAATTTGTGGGTTTTGTTTATGGTTTGCGATATTTGACATGAAACATTAGGCGTACGGAGTTTTTTTTTAAGTTTTTTTGTTTTAAATCATGATTTTAATCAAAGTGATTTAAAACAATAACAGCCCTGAGAATTTGTATAATAAATATTATTGATGATTTTAATTTTTAAATTTAAATTAAAGAGATTATAATAATTCTTGCGTAAAGCAAGAATTTTTTTTTCTTTTATGGAATTGTTTATATTTCACGGAAATGTTGATTGTTAAATCAAAGGATTTTTTCAAGTCTTTTGTGCCCTTCGTTTTTAAATTTTCAAAAATTTCAGAATTTTTGAAATCTTAAGAAAAAAATTCCAGAAATATTTTTAAACTCCATACTATTTCCAGGTTTTCCAGGGTCTGTGGCAACCCTGAAAAATGAAAAATGAAGCTTCGAGTCATGATAATGTACGTAAAATTAAAAAATGTAAATACTTTTTGTGTATTTAAAACTTGTTTTTGAAATCTAACGAAAAGACAGGTAAAACGCGCAAAATTCAAGCATTGAATCTGAATTTTACAATCAAAATGTTTTTTTAAAAAATCAAAAAATAAAAAACTAAATAAAAAATTTAGAAAAATAAAGAAAATTCTAAAAATGTTATGGAAAAATAAGTAAGTTTGCAAAATATCTCGCAAAAAATAGACAAGATGTGAAGACAAAATAAATAAATCCACAAAAAATGAGCGTGTTTATTTTTAAAAATATAGAAATAATTATGAAAATCAACGAAATAAAAAGTTTAGTGAATACTTAGTCTAATAAGAAAATTGTGTAAAATAATATTGAATAATTTGCATAAAAAAAAGAAAATTAAAGAAAATTCTAAAATAAAAACACAAATACAAACAAAAAATCAAATGTAAAATAAGGAGAAAAAATCTTAAAATTTTGTAAAAATAAGAAATTATAAAATAAAAATTAAACAGGTTCGAAAAAGTGAAATCTCTTAGAAAACTGAATATTATTATTAAAATTTAATTATTATGGGTTAAAATTTGAATTAATTGAAATTTAAAAGTTGAAACAAATTGGAGTACGAGTTAATTAACGTTTGGATTCATTTAAATTAAAATTATTACTTAAAGATATAAAAATTTAATATTTTTTTTTGCTATCTTCAAACCAAAAATGTGTAATTCGTAGGTGTTTTGATCGTCTGTATGAGGACAATTTTTTAAATTTTATAAAGATTAAAATATTAAAATTGAAATTTTTAAGACTTATTCACAAATTTGTGGGTTTTGTTTATGGTTTGCGATGTTTTACATTCAGTATTAGACAGCCGGAGAATTGCTAAGTTTTTTTTAATTTAAATAATGATTTTAATGCAAATTTCCCAAGGATTTAAATCAGAGTCATTTAAATCAAAACCAGCCTTGGTATTCTTAAACCCAAAAGAGTGCGAATAAGGAGGTGGAATCAGTTCGCCGACCAGAGAAAAATATACATGCATTTCAAAGATGGGCCTAATAAGAGAAATATTTAATTCGACCGTCAGAGGAAAATTTTTATGTGACAAGAAAATATAAGCAGTCGCGTTTGAAAGTGGTTTATGACTCAAAATAAAAATATTACTAAAACGATTTCATATAATTTTGAAAGATTCTCTTGTACATTTTTGAGAAAAAAATGAATTGATCCAAAATTTGTTGTTAAATAATGATTATTTAACATTTTATGTTTTTTCTTAAAATCTAGTAAAATTTTTGTTATTTTTATCCAATTTTAAGAAATTGCTTTTTTATTTTTGGACACATTTTCTACAATTCTTTTTTTGTTTGCTTTTGTTAAATAATATTTTATCTGAAAATTATCAATTAAATAAAATTGGGTTTTTATACATTTTTTAAACAATATATTATTTAACAAAATTAAACAAATAAAATTGTATTAAATGTTTCAAAGAGCAAAATAAGCAATTATTTATCAAAATGGAATGAAAATTACAGACTTAACTACATTTTCAGAAAAAACATAAAATGTTAATTTATTATTTAACAACAAATTTTTGTTCAATACATACGATAATAATTATTATGAGATATAAATAATAATTATAATTATAATCTAAATATAATTATTAAATATAATATAAATGAAATTCTGTAAAAGGAAAATTGCAAATAATAAATAAATTGTAAAAGTTAGTCATGTGTCCCTACTTTTAACATAAATTTTGCAGAAATAAATATAAAACAATAATTAATTTTGAAATATCTTCGTGAAAATTAATATTTAACAGTACTAAATTCATGTACTTACTGAAACAAACTTTACAAAGATTTTTGAAAGAACAGAAAACCTTTTAATTCTGTAACCATCTCTGGTGATTTTATAGGCGGAGAACGCAGTTAAGATTTCTGTGAGTTCTCGATAATTCCTATTAAGTTATGTATCTGAATAATAAAAAACATAATTAAAATTGGTCAAAAGTATACCTAATAATACAGTTTAACTTTCTTAATAAGTTTAAAATGGTACTGAAAGGTAAAATGACAATTTTAGACCGAGAAAATGAAAATTCTGAAAACTATATTTTGCAGTATTCTATATTTTAGTATACATATTACAAATATCGTTTTTAGAAGTTTCTTTTTCTCGGTTAAAAATGGACATTTTACCGACAATACCGTGTTATATTTATTAAGAAAGTTAAATTGTATCATTATTTATATTTCTTTGACCAATTTTAATTATATGATTTTCATTCACCAATAAAAAACTTACGTACAACGAATGAGAACTCACAGGAAACCCAATTTCGTTTTCCATAAGTTTTGCCTCCGTGCCAGGCGCTGTAATGACTTATGTAATACATACGTTTCTCATTCAATGCACTAGCAATTTCTTGCCACACTGATTCTTTTAATGTTTTGTCTGTGTATTCTTTACAACTTTTATCGAAGAGGCATGGGTAACCACGAACAAAATCCACAAGGAGTTCATCCCCATCAGATTCCTCAACTGTCACTTCTGCTTCTTCACCAGAGTCATAATTAAAAGAGTCCATTGCTACAGCAGCTTTTAAAATAAATTATAAATTTTTACTTTCATAAAAACAAAATTGAAGGGTTGGATTTAACAAAAATACAGGTGTTTGAACACAATTAACTTGAGGTCAATTCCAACTACCATATCGAAATTAAAATGTATATGATTTTCCTACGAATTAAAATTAATATACTTGGATCTACATGAATATTGATTACTGTTGAAAAAAAATAAAACGGTAAAGACCACAAACGACATTAGAATATTAGATTGATTTAAAAAGGTTCAAAATTCCACGACATTTGGAACCTTTTTTATTCATTTTGGCCAACTTCTTTTTTTCCAAAGAAATAGGTAACAAATTAATAAAATAGGGGACAAAGTTTCAAAAATGGTAAAAAAGTGACAATCTGTTATTCCTCAAATACACATTTTGAAACTTTTAAATAAAAGTTATCTAAATCAGTTAAAGACGGGTCAAACTTTATGTGAGATACACACATTTATTACATAAATAATAAACCTAATAAAAAAAACGCTGTGAATATTTGCCCCAACACATTAAAAATTGATTAGTTCAATGTTATTTAATTTAACAAAGTATTTTAATTTTTTAAATTATAAATGTTCAATTTAACCTCAAAATACAGATATAGATCCTATATGTAGTAGGAGGAATAAAATTCTAAAATTATTAAAATAATTATTGCCAAATACTTACTTAAACTTTTTTCTTCGCTTTCGGAAATTCTTAAATACCGGTAACCTCTTCTTGAATAATTATGATCCTCTCTACTCATGCCCACTTGCCCGCACGCTTTCACTCAAACCAAGGTTATGGCGCCAAACGCCTCTCCCGTACCGTATTTTCAACGCACAATGAAATACGTGTACGGGAGCTACAGGAACCGTAACCGTACGCCGTACGCGTATTCAATCTGCTTAGGCCTAAAGTTGAAAAATAACATTAGTTCTAATTGCAATTTTCCAAAATTAAATGTAAAGGCCTAAGCCTTATTATTCGTGACCATTTCTATGTATTTACGTCATCAAAACTGAAGTTAAATAATAACTATATTAATTTGCAATACTCTTTTTTTATTGTTTAAAATAGAAAACATGTATGTATGTAGAATAAGGTACTCACACCACTCGTAGCTACTGTAGGAGTGAGCAAGAGAGAAAGTTTTAATTTCATGTATGTTTCTCGCTCACTCCTAAACGTCATCATGGAAACTACGATCCTAAGCAGCCACCAAAGTGTGAGGGCCCAATTACATGTCTGCGTCGAACGCTGCGTTATTGCGTTTTATGTTGAGAGAGAGAAAGGCAGAAATATAGTCACATCTTTGTCACTCTCAACATACAACGCAAGAACGCAGCGTTCGACGCAGACATGTAATTGCGCCCTGAGAGTGTTATATATATTTTAAAAAATTCAAATGTATTTAGCTTTATTCAATAGATGTCACTTTAATGCTTTGAACAAAACGCGCGGCCGCTTGCGGCCGCAGCGCCGCTAGTTATGTAAACGGTTCTCTTTGCCGTAGTTAGTTTCTTGATAACCATATTTCCCTAAACATGGGCTGAGATGGGATCAAGGCTATTGTTATTGTTGCCCTGAGAAGGGCAACACTGATTTTGGTGCCGGAAATGTCAAAGCTGTTTTCAATGCATTTTTTCGCGCTAATTACGAATCTGTAAGTAAAAAAGTTCCATCAGCTCTGGTTTTCGAGAAAAATGGGGTCAAAAAGTCAAAAAACCGAGTTTTTCGCAATATTTGAACACCTCTAGCAAAGAAACAAAACGTGATGGAACCTTTCACTATAGCTCAAATTAAAGCTTGAACATTCGACTACTTCTCCTGAAAATTACATAACTGCACCTTGCTCCCAAGATCACTGGTAGACACTTTTTTAACCATAAAATCTCAAATTGACAAAGTTTGAGAACCTGTAGCAACGAAACGATAGGAGAGAACCTTCCACTAAGGCTCATAATAAAGCTTGAACTTTCGACTACAACGCGTAAAAATTACAGAAATGCACCTTCCCTAATAGCACCAAACGTTTCATTAACGTTGCTGCAACGTTTCCGTGTAACGTTGCAAACGTTGCATTGCAACGTTACCAGCCAAGAAAAATAACGTTGCATATGTCATGGGGATAGAAACGTTGCAGGGAAACGTTGCGGAACGTTAATTTGGAACTTTGAATGACCATTTAAAAATTAATAATGTTGATATTGTGCGCAGTAGTTTTCTATCGCAATTAGAGCTGCGCAGTTGATTTTAATGACCATTGTTCTACAGAAGCAATCATATTATCAACATCGAATAATATTAATAAAAAAAAATTTAGCCTTTTCCGCAACATTTTTCCGCAACCCGCACTGCGATTTTCCGAATGCCTATTCAAAGTTCCAAGTTAACGTTCCGCAGTGTTTCCCTGCAACGTTTCTAGCCCCATGACATATGCAACGTTATTTTTCTTGGCTGGTAACGTTGCAATGCAACGTTTGCAACGTTACACGGAAACGTTGCAGCAACGTTAATGAAACGTTTGGTGCTATTAGGGTTGTTGCCAAGGTCAGAGTTTAAAAATTTCAGATTTTACGGTTAAGAAAGTGACTACCGATGAGCTTGTGAACAAGGTGCAGTTACGTAATTTTCAGGAGTTGTAGCCGAAAGTTCGAACTTTATTTTTAGCCTTAGTGGAAGGTTCTATCTCCTATCGTTTCGTTGCTACAGGTTCTCAAACTTTGCCAATTTGAAATTTTATGGTTAAAAAAGTGTCTACCAGTGACCTTGGGAGCAAGGTGCAATTATGTAATTTTCAGGAGATGTAGTCGAGAGTTCAAGCTTTAGTTTGAGCTATAGTAGAAGGTTCTATCACGTTTTGTTTCTTTGCTAGAGGTGTCCAAATATTGCGAAAAATACGGGTTTTTGACTTTTTGAACCCGCTTTTCTCAAAAACCAGAGCTGATAGAACCTTTTTACTTACGGATTCGTAATTAGCGCGAAAAAATGCATTGAAAACAGCTTTGACATTTCCGGCACCAAATTTTTTTTCAATTTTGTTGGCCTGTGCACAGGGCAACACTGGTTTTGGTGCCAGAAATGTCAAAGCTGTTTTCAATGCATTTTTTTGTACTGATTACAAATCCGTAAGTAAAAAGTTTCCATCAGCTATGGTTTTTGAGAAAAACAAGGTCAAAAAGTCAAAAAACAGTGTTTTTGGCAATATTTGGATACCTCTAGCGAGGAAACAAAAGGTGATAGGTCCATCCACTTTAGCTTAAATTAAAGCTTAAACTTTCGACTATAACTCCAAAAATTTACATAACTGCACCTTGCTCCAAAGGTCATTGAGAGTCACTTTTATAAACAAAACAACTAAATTTGTCAAAGCTTGAGAATCTGTAGCGATAAAACAAAAAGAGGTAGAACCTTCCACTACGGCGCAAATTAAAATTTAAAATTTTGACTAGCACTTCTGAAAATTACATAACTGAACCTTACTCTCAAGGTCATTGGTAGTCACTTTCTTAACCATAAAATCCGAACAGATTAAAGTTTAAGAACTTGCAGCGTTGGAACGAAAGGAGCTAAAACTTTCTACTTAGGCTAAAATTACCGATCTCACAAGGTTTTTTGCATAACCAATGCAGTTTCTAGCGTGGGAAAAGTCTGGCTAATGAGGACGTGGTCCTTAGTCTAGCCAAACCATGTCTACTGACCTTACAATTTTTTTGCAGAAACAAGGCAGTTTCTAGAGTGCGAAAAGTCTTTCTAATAAAGACATGGTCTTTAGTCTAGCCAAACCATGGCTACTGACCTCACAATTTTTGTTTGCAGAATCAAGACAGTTCTAGCGTGGGGAAAGTCTCGCTAATGAGGACATGGTTAATAGTCTACAGGAATCATGGCTACTGAATTTACATACTTCTTATGTTAGAAAGTTTCTAATTACTGCAAAAAAATCTAAGATTATTAGCCATAGTTCTGCCAGACTAAAGACCTTGAAGTCTTTAGTTAGACTTTTTACACGCAGGAATACGACTGAATACTGTAAAAACATTATGAGGTCGGTAACCATGGTTTAACAAAACTAAAGACAATGTCTTCTTTAGCCAGACTTTTTTGACGCTAAAAGCTGTATGATTTCTGAGGAAAGAATACTAAGTTTGTTAGCCATGGTTTAGAAAGCCTTAGTGTGTTTTAATTTTCTTCATTTTGCGCAACGTGATAATGTCTGAATTGTAGTTAGGCTATACTATATTCTGGAGGCATGATTTTGCCGCTCTTGAAGCAACTCCTAGGGTTTTTAGTTTTCCTATTGTTTTCCTCGGGAATGGTTAGACCTTCTGCAAATGTTGGGAAAAGGTTTAAGAGTTTTTTTTAAGTTTGTCCTAGGTTTCTGTCAGAATTTCGTATTTCCTACCTTCCACTAGGGCTCATGTTTAAGTTTAAATTTAAACTTTAATTTTAGCCCTAGTTTAAGTCGAAACTTTAAACTATAATTTCAGCCCTAGTGGAAGGTCCTATCTATTTTCGTTTTATTGATAATAGTTCTCAAACTTTGCTATTTTAGTTTTTTTGGTTACTAAAGTCATAACTAAAGACCTGGAGCAAGGTGCAGTTATGTAATTTTTGGTAGTACTAGTCAAAAGTTTTAACTTCAATTTGAGCCTTAGTGAACCCTATCGAAAATTCCGACATCGGAAACAATGTAGTAAACTGTGTCGGAAACTATAACGAAATCTATGTCGGAAACTATGCCGGAAACTATGTGGGAATCTACGTCGGAATATACGTCGGAATCTATGTCGGAAAATGAGAACGGCAACGATATAGTTTCTGACATATAATTTCCGACGTAGTTTCCTACATAGTTTCCGATGTAGTTTCCAATGTAGTTTCCGACATGGTTTTTTTTTGTAAAAATTTTTTGAAACTGCATGGTGAGGAAATTTCCTAATTATTTATTTTAGGAATTGGTCAGGAAAGTAAAAGCACTCAATTCACATATATTGACTTTATTCTTCCTCACTTAGCAGGTTTTACACACAATGGCGAGAGATGCTAAAGAGCGAACTCTTTGATTTAATGGTTCATAGTGAGCTCAATTACATAAATTTACTGTTTTGATCTTAACTTCAATGATTACAACGTTGGTTTGGTCGTTTAACTGACACTGAGTGATCCGAAACTTTTTTGAGGATGAGAACAATCCGAGAAAACCGTTAGTAGCAAAAATGCAAATTGCTCGCCGTACTCAGATTTGAGACTAAATTGGAATTCCGACGCGTGACAGAATCAGTGAGTGTTCGTGTGTTCGAAGTGTATATGTTTCAATAGCGTCTTTTGTGAGTTAAGCGCGTGTTAGTGTTAACACTAACACGCCTTAAGCGTGTTTTGTTCGCCTTAAGCGGGGAAGAACTTGCAGGGTTCTAAACACAAGGGTTCTTCGGTATATAAGGAACTTGAGAATAATGTTTTCTTTTCTATTTCATTGTTTCCTGAGGCGAGTAAAATCAAGAGCTGTGAAGAATTTTGACGCTCGTTGTCAAACACTTGTCTCCTGTGATAAAAACACCGCACTTGAACAATTTTTTTTTCAAATAACTAAAAACATTTCTGTCAAAAGAAAACATCACATGGATTCTTATGGTAATAAGGAGCCTAAAAATAATGTTCGTTTTTTAATTTATTGTTTTCTGGGTCAAGAAAAAGTCGTGAGCGTTGAGGAAATTCCGATGTTTTCTTTAACAAAATGTCAGATACAGTTGCGCATGACGTGATGTGTTAACTCTGGTGGCGGACTCGTCAACTGCCCACAAGCCAACGGCAGCTCACGTCCGACATTTTTTTAAAGAAAACATCGAAATTTCCTTACCGCTCTCGACTTCTCCTTGACCCAGAAAACAATACCTATATTAAAAAACGAACATTATTTTCAGGCTCCTTATTACTCGAAGAATCCATGTGATTTTCTCTTTTGCCAAAAAGGTTTTTTATTTTCTGGAAAAAATTCTTAAAGTGCTGTGTTCCAAGTCGTGTGCAACCTTGTCCGACATTTTGTTAGAGAAGTCATCAGGATTTGCTTACCGCTCTTGACTTTTTCTCGACCCAGGAAACAATAGAATAGAAAAGAAAACATTATTCTCAAGTTCCTTATATACCGAAGAACCCTGCAAGTTCTGCCCAGCTTAAGGCGAACAAAAACTCGAGTTTTTGTGCATGTGTGACAGAGTAGTATATTATGCATCAAGGGAGGGAAGTCTGTGTTTTTTTGTCAAGCACAAATGTTCGAAGAACGAGTGTAGCACGAGCGTAGCGAGTGCGAAACTAGTTCGGAGAACATTGTGCGAGACAAAAAATCGGCCTCCCGAGGTGCATATGCTATTTTCTATCACAAATGTACGAAAATCTCGTGTTTTGTACGCGTTAGCGGGTCAGCAGTCGCAGTTTTCAGGTCAGTGAACGTTAGAGGTAAAAAAACTTCCAAACAGTGAGAAAAACTCTCATCGCGCAGGCGCATTGCGGCGCGAAAAAAATTTAAAAAAAAAAATTTTACAAAAAAAACTTACAAAAAAATTATTTTCGAAAAAATTTTTTACAAAAAAACCATGTCGGAAACTACATTGGAAACTATGTAGGAATCTACTTCGGAAACTATGTCGGAAACTATATTGTTGCCGTTCTCATTTTCCGACATAGTTTCCGACGTTGATTCCGAAGTAGATTCCGACATAGTTTCCGACACAGTTTACTACATTGATTCCGATGTCGGAATTTTCGATAGGGAAAGGTTCTATCTCTTTTAGCTTTGTCGTTACAGGTTCGCAAACATTGCCAAATTTAGATTCTTTGGTTAAGAAAGTAATTTTTAATGACCTTTAAAGCAAGGTTCAGATATGCAATTTCCTGGAGTACTAGTCGAAATTTCAAACTTTTATTTCAACCGTATAGTAGAAGCGTCTATCTGTTTTTGATCCATCGCTAGAGGTTCTCAAAATTTGACAAACTCCGATTTTTTGGTTAAGAAAGTGTCAGCCAATAACCTTGGAAGCAAGTTGCAGTTATGTAATTTTTAGGAATTGTAGTCGATACTTAAACCTTTAATTTGAGTGGTAGTAAAAAAATTAAGCTTTAATTTTAGCTAAAGTGAAAGGTTCTATCACCTTTTGTTTCAAGGCTAGAGGTATCCAAATGTTGCCAAAAACACTGTTTTTTGACGTTTGACCCCGTTTTTCTCAAAAAGCAGAGCTGATGAAAACATTTTGCTTACGGATTTGTAATCAGCACAAAAATATGCATTAAAAACAGCTTTCACATTTCCGGCATCAATTTTCAGGGTTCCGTACCGTAAAACGGAACCCTATTAAAATCACTATGTGTGTCCGTTTTCACACCCCCTCTAACTTCTAAACTATATGAGCTAGAGTCTTCAAATTTAGTACATAAATGTAATTTCACCTTGGATTTACGAAACTGATATGGAAAACGCGATTCGAGCCCATGAAAATGCCGAAATCCAGCAAAAACCACTATTTTTGCACTAAAATGCAAAAAATGACCATGTCCCCCCCCCTAATCTTCCTAACTATTTGACTTAGGATGATGACATTTGGTAGATGTATGTAGATTACTGGAAAATTATATAGAATTTTGTTAATGTTCGTCTTTAAAGAATTTCTTAGCCAAAATTCGTGTTTTTGTTTTAAAAAAATCGAATAATAATTGGTTAATTCCTTATTTTTTTAAAACATATTGAAAAAATGGCCCTGACCCCCCAGTTGCAAAAGTTTTGACTTATAGTGCTAAAAGTTTATACCAAAAAAATTTTATTTAGTGTATAATAAAAAATATTTTTAAAAATGGTTTCCTAGTGGAAATTTTTAAACCTCTACCTCATATAATTGAAAAAAATTTAGAGTAGCACGGAACCCTATGACTTTGTACGAGTGTAACTCGTACTTCCCCGATTTTTTTTTTGATTTTGTTGCCCTCTGTTATATAATATTATTATATATAGACGTGACGTCTACGACGTCTTAAAATATACAACAGTCAACAATAAAATAATGTCGAAACTTACAATTTCAAGGTCTTTTTATCATTAATTTTCTTTTTTATTATATTATGTATTTCTCTTATTTCACATAATTATACATAAATGAAACATTATTTTAAGAAATAACAAAATTTGGCGTGCGCTTTAGCGCGCGCTTTTTTCCTAGTATATATAAATATCTACGTATTCATAACAACAATCTGTTTTTTCTTTCACGTAAATACTGATCATTTCAATTTTAAATTGTGTTATGCTGTTTTGAAGAATAGGGTGGGATTTTAAATACTACTGGCCTGAATTTCTAGCATCCCAATCTACTTTTAAAAAAGAACATCGAAAGTACCAAACAATTTTTTAAGAACAGCCTTCTGTCAAAATCTCATTTGACGAACAATTTTTTAAGAACAGTCTTCTTTCCAATTCTCATTTGATGAGGCGTTCTTATTTTTCTGTATTTTAGTAACAAGTACTACTTTTTTTGCGTATGATGTGAAAACCTGCTACCAGGTACCCTGTAGCCCGTACTACAAGGTTATGCGGGGGTGTCGATGTTCTGTTGACCCGCTAAAAACACACCCACTTTTGGGACCTTAAGATCATCTCCAGGTAAAGCCCGCATTCAGTGGCGTATCGCCATCAGGGGTGATCTTATATCCCGACTCCATCGCTTACGCAATTTTCTTCCTCATCCAACGGTACCTACATTCTTTGACGTCCATCGAGATCCTTGACCCTCATAACATAGTGTATGAAGGTCTCGATGGTCCGCCAGTCCTCTGCAGAACGAGACATAAGCAGGATCATGCTCTCCGGTGTAACTTTGCATTTTACACCGCTTGAGTAACGTAGTATAAAACTACTCCATGCTTCCGATTTAACCAGATGGCGAGTGTTGGTATCAGCCGATACGTCCATCGGCCTGTCTCTACCTCCCCGCTCCATCTTGATTGCCTTTTTTCGACGAGTCTGCTTCTCGCATCTCGGCGGATTTGACATCTCGGCTGGTGGACATTCTGTCTTTGAAAAGGAGGAAAATTTCCTCCCTTTCTTGCGCCAAAAGGTCTGCCGGCGGGACGCTGGCATGGACCTGAGCAGCACTCGCAGATACTGTCTTCTAGGCAGAGATTATACACTTGGTAATAATCCTTTGCACGGACAGTATCTTGTTCAAGATGTTCTTGCTTTTGTCTGTTCGCAGTGTGGGAGCCCACACTGGTGCAGCGTAGAGCAGCTTTGAGCGGAAAACACTCGCCACCAATTTTCTTTTCCTGTCAGAAGGCCCACCGACGTTCGGCATTTTGCGGGCTAACTTAGCGCACATTTTGCAGCCTTGTCAGATGCCACAGCGATGTGGTGCTTAAAATTTAAGAACATGTCAAGTTCTACTCCTAGGTAATTTTTATGTGTGCTCTACTTGACCTCAAATCCGTCTACTTCGATCTGGGGAGGTTCGTACTTACGTCTGTTTGTGACCATGAGCGCCTCTGTTTTGTCCAGAGCCATTTGAAGGCCTCTGGCATCCAGCCAGCTCTTCGCTAGTCTCAGACATTCGATCACTAAAATTCCAAGAGCTTCTGCAGTCTTGGCTTTGCACACTATCAACGCGTCGTCCGCAAAGCCAGTAATCACCGCGCCTTTTGGTAGACCCATTCGCAAGAATTCATCATAAGAGACATTCCATACGAAAGGTCCTATCCTCGAGCCTTGAGGGGCACTTCGTTGCATCTCTTTTTCAGAGTGCAGGTGTCACCCTCGTATATTACCCACCTGTCGCTAAGATAATTATCCATTATCCGCAACAGGGAATACCGCCGTATTCCCTTGTTTCTCATCGACTTAATGAGATCTTCCCATCGCACGGTATTAAACGCGTTGCGTATATCTATAGCCACCAAAGCGCCGAAGCTCTTTTTCTTTTCCGGACCCACTCTGTCCTTTCCTTCTCTAGCTAGGTCCACTGCCTCCTGAATGGCATCTACAGTGGACAGGCTTTTATGGAAACCAAACTGGTGCACGGATAGACTCTTCTCTCCGGTCAAGTGAAGCTGCATTCTCTGCAGAACCATGTCCTCTAGAAGTTTGCCCATCGTATCTAACAGGCATATTGGCCTGTAGGAGGAGACCCTATCTAGAGGTTTGTTACCTTTCCTTAGGAGGACTAGCCTCTGACTTTTCCAGTCACGGAAAAACTCTCCTCTTTCTAGGCAGTTGTTGAAGCAATTTAGAAGAATCTGGTGTGAAGCAGCGATCACTTGTTTAAGGATCTCGTTACTCATCCCATCGATTCCAGGCGCCTTGTCTGACTTCAATCTTTTGCAGGCTTCATGTAGCTCTGCAAGAGTTAAGAGTTCATCCTCACCGACTTGACAGGCACTCTAGTCCATCCTAGGCCATGGTTCTGCTGGTGTGAACAAGCCCTTTATTATTTCTCGCACCCAATCGGGATTGTCCAGGCCGTCCGCATCTCTTTTCTGAGGATCCTTTTGGCCTCTTTATATGCGTTTTTTAGCAGAGGATCTCCCTGCGAGCGGGTATATATCCTTCTTGCTCTGACGCATGCTATTCGCAAAGAGGCCAACTGCTCCGACCACCAGTATACGTTGCGTCTTCTGGGAGTGGTGCTTCTACGACGCGGCATTAACGTGTCGCATGCGGTGATGATCATATTCTTTACCCTTCGCACTTCTCGGTCCAGATTGTTTGGCCTCTTCACCCATCCCAGTTTCTCAATGAATCAGGATTCTTCGAGAGACCGGCCGAACTTCCCAACATCCAGTATTTTAATATTCCACCTGGGGCCGTTCTTACAGGGGACTACCTGTATTCTGGCTCCAAGCGTGTCCCCTCCTGAGACTGAAAACTTGATTTACGGGTGGTCATTTTCAGTATGATCCTCAGAGACCTGCCATTTCTTTATACGTTGGTTCAGGAGAGTCGTTGTTATCGTAAGATCAATAATTGATCCGATATTATGGTCTCTCCTAAAGTCCACTTTTGGCTCTTATTGACAACCATCAGATTGTTCCTGGAGACCATGTCTGGGATTAGGATTCCTCTATTGTCGAACCTTGTCTCCCCCCAGTCTGGCGATTTCGCATTGAAGTCGCCGGTGACGAGAACATCCAGCCTGGATTCTCACAGGCTCGACCCGAGTTCATCTATCTCGGCTTCGAAGGTAGTCAGTGAGTCGTTGGGTGAGAAGTAGCAGCTATACATGCGTATACCTGAAATTTCCACGCACACGAACCCACTGCTCATCTCCAGGAACTTGTCCACTCTTAACTCCTGATTGAACACCTGAATGGCTGCCCTTCCTGAAGAATCTTGGTACCAGCGAGCAAGATCGTTCCTTTTGTTCTGTTCACTAAGGAACAGAACGACGATCCGCTCCTGGCTGGCTGTCACGAGCATCAGGTCTTGGGCTTTCTTCGATGTGTGCAGATTAACCTGCAAAAACTTTAGGCTTTCGCCTGTTTCAGCTTCTGCAGTTCCTGCTTGTACCCTGGGCAGGCATTACTGCCGGCCCAATGTGCGACATTGGTTTCGTTCAAGTCAGTGCAAGTTATGCACATGGGTTCACTGTCTGAAAACGATCTCGAGCCTGCTTTCTGGTTTCTCGCTGCTTTTCCGACTGCTTAAGATGGTCGTAAAAGGTTGAGTCTTGTTGGTCGGCTTTTTCGTGTTTTTCCAGTAGCTCTGGAATCCACACGCTGAACATTTCGATACCTGCTTTGATTTCATTTTTGAGCCCTCTTTGCTTCTGCATAAGTGTAATCATGAAATCCACTTTATCCTTCATCTTGTTCAGGATGTCTGTCTCCTCTGCTCGCTTTTTAATGCATTCCTCGCGCATTTCCATTTCTTTGTTGTGCTCCGCAGTAGTAGCGTTACTGGACACACTGCCCACACTGCTAGCACTTTCTCTGCTTCCTCTTCTTCCCAGAGGACCGGAATTCACGGTCAAGAACGACGACGCATCTATAGGGTCGAGCACAACTTCATCCTGGCTGTTCAAAAACATATTAATAGTTTTGTCTGGCTAGGATGTTTTGAGCACCTGATGCTGCATGTTGCTGTCTGGAGGGACAGCAACTGAGTGGTTTTGGACCCCCCCAAAATCCGTGGAGCCTGCGTCGTGGTGACCGACGGGAGTATAGTCCCCTTTCGTGGTTCCTCCTTGGGGTAGTTCGTTTTGAAACTTACTCATTTCATTGATTTCTTCCGTTTCCATTGTCGCAGTCATAAAAGCTGCAGGGGCCTAATCGCCCATCCCTGCAGCAGTTTGAATCCCTCCAAAAGCCGCGGATTCTGCACCTGCCACCGGGGCTTGCATTCGATCGGAAGTGGTGGGAGTATAGTCCCCTTGTGTGGTTCCTCTTTGGAGTCGTTCGCGTTTCTCATCCGTCATCATTCGTTTTTGTTGTTGTTGTTTGTGTCGTTGGTAAGACCGAGCAGAGATCGAGACTACTCCAAACCAAATTGGGGTACGGGAGAGTGGTACCATACCGACCCCTCGTACCATACCGACCCACCTCTGTTTCTCAGAGATCGTGTTACTAGACAAATCGTGAATACCATCTAAAGAACACTTTCATAACTCTGACATTTTGACCATAGGTAATAATCTCTTGGTAATATTGTATCTCGGAATTTTACGTAAAATTAGTTTTTTGCAATGATATTTTTTGTTTTTGACCTATCTTGAATTTAAGTCAAAAGTGTTGAATTGTGTTCAAAAAATTTAAGTATAAGTTTTTTGGTTGCTTATGGCCTCAACTTTAATACACAATATTCAAATTCAAACGCTTTAATTGACATGAATGATCGGCAAGACATTATGTGAAAATAGTGAAGTTGGTCCGAAACCGACCCCCCCCCCTTTTCTTGCATTGTAATAGTAACTAAATTATTTGTTATTACCAAATAATACCTACAAATGTATTTTAATAAAATAACAATAATTAAGCTAAGATAATATAGCTTGTAATTAAGATCAAACTAAAAACACTCATTTTTTATTGTAATGATAATTCTTTTACTCTTATTCTGAAAAAAGACTTAAATAATGTAATTGAATAAAGTAAAAGTAATTTAAGTTTATTCTGTTTTGTTGTTTTTTAATTCAAATTACAATACAAGTTCAAACTTTTGTTTGTTTTCACTATTTCCTGCAATAAAAATAGGGGGTCGGTTACATACCACCCTTTTTCTCTCTGTACCTCCCACTTAATGGGATCCAGAGCCTCGGCAACCAGTGGAAATATAGAAAAATGATTCCTTTACTGAAAAAAAATTTGACCTCAGCAATCAAACAAGTTTTTGGCACGTTTTTGGCTTTTGTCTTTTAGGGGGTCGGTTTGGGACCACCCTCCCCTACCAAGAAGGCAGAAGTGTACTATTCCTCCCAGAACCCATGTCATCCGCAGCTACAGCTAACGAGTATGGTCAGACCTTATTTTGGAAATCCGATTTAACGACGTTCCTCATAAGTAACTGGTGCACCCACTACTAGCTACAACATACATACCGGAGGAACCTCTTTGACCTCATTCGTAGCATGGTATCCGTTCAAGAAAGGAGATGTTTATAGTCTAACCTTCCGCATTTACTCGTTTGTCCACCTATTCCAGAAGAGCTACACATTCTCGGAACCAGGTTTATGGCCCGCCTACCTCAGTGCTGGTTCAACTCGCGGAATTGAGTTTGCGGCCCACATTCACCGGTGAACGTTGCAGCGGCCTGTGGTAGATAGGATTGCTCATATGTGGGATAGGCCGTTTATAGGCTACTCTTATTCCTCGTTCGCTCATCATTCATACTGGTCATGGAAGGAGAAGGCCGTTTATAGGTTACTCTTACTCCTCATTCGTTCTTAGTTCGTTTCTTGAGACAAACGCGTTTATAGCGCGGTCAAATCGTTGTTGTTGTTGTTGTTTTGGTTTTTTTTCTTTCTTTCTGATGCCCAAACTCGCAAGACATTTGGGAGTCAGTGAGTTCTGAGAACAGCCGAACAGCTCGCTTAGTAAAGGCAACCGAAGGACAAGCGCCTGGCCGGTCCTAAGCCCCCTGACCACGACAAAGTGACACCACGAGGGGGAACAAGTTCTACCTCTATGGCCTGTATAACTCACGGCGTGAACTACTTTAAATTTTAAAAATCATTTTTTGTAAGATGGCTAGTTCACAAATTTTAAATCTTGCTTTTATTGTGTCAATCACATTAAAGCAATTAAATTTTCATCCGTGCGTCATGTAGAGATGTGCAAATGATTCGAACTCAAAGGTTCGAATTCGAACTATTAGAAGATTTCGAATCAGCATAGTTCGAAATTCGAATCAACTAGTAAAAATATTTTTTTACTTTGAATAAATATAAAATCCATTCATCAATTAGGAATTTATAAATTTGTCACAAGATTGATAATATAATTTTAAAATGAATTATTTCATTTATTTACATAAAATAATTTTACACCAACCTAATTTAAAAATGGGCCTTGATGTTACACTGAAAAAACAGTCCAGTTAAATTAACCAGAAAATCATGTTAAATGTGGCTTAACCAGAATTTCGGTTATTTTAACCAAACTGTTCTTTCAGTGTAGGTACAGGCAAATTAAAAAAAAAGGACTATTAAAAATATACTTATTAAATTATATAATCACTTTAAAATATTAAAAAAACTTTAAATACTAGGTCATCTGAAGCAAAATTGGTAAGCTTTTTAAATTTTTAACCTTCGAGTCTGTATTTTAATTTTTGAACAAAATATTCTAATTTTAATTACGTTACATTATTCGATCCACTCCAGTCGGTTAGTCCGACAAATTTCGAAGGTAGTGTATATGTAATTTTGCAGTCAGTATTTGTAAAATTACAGATTCTTCGTTGAAATCGCTATATTCTAAGTTTAAAACAAGTTTTAGTAGGCAATAGATTTTAAAATAGATATAAAAAATTTCCAAGAATTGTAATTTTCTGAAAGGAATTCAATAAGATTAAAAGCAATACTTTTTATATTACTTTCAGGTGTAAGCTTATTTTAAGCTGCTAATATAAGGGAGAATAATAACACCTTCTTAAACTAGGTGTGAATTCTGTCCATTTCATGGAGACTTCGCTTCCAAGGAAGCAAAACAATTTGCTTCCTCATAGAGGAAGCAATAATTTAATACTATTTTAAATATTTTAAGTTAATAAAAACAAAAATTAAAAAAACATGAATTATTTTGATTAAAAAGATACTAAAACAATTTGAATAGTTAATTTCAAAAATTCCTAAGTTCAAATTTAGATATTTATGATTTTAATAACCAATTTAAATTTTATGGAAAATCCTCTACAAAAAACTTTATGCACGCATACACATTTATTGTTTTGGAAACAATGAAATATTGTATTCTTAATAATGTGGTTTCTCTTTATTTAAGGGGAGTCACCTAAGAAATTTCAACCCATCGAAATATGTAACTTATCGTTGCAAATTTTATTTCTGGGATTATTTTGGATGTAAAAGAATGACATATTATCATTATTAAAAAAAGAAATTTTTTGAATAAAAAATTTTTTTTTTGTTGAAAAAATTAAAAAATGTTAAAACCCATATGATATTTTGTTTGAAATCTTAAAAAAGGCACATAAAAAAATTGGCATTTAAAAAAATAGGAAAAGTTGTAGGAGGAGATAGATTTTTACAAAAAAAAAAAAATTTCAACAAAAAGAAATTTTTTTTAATTTTTTTTTTAATTTTGATAATATGGCATTCTTTTACATCCAAAATAGTCCCAGAAAAAAAATTGGCACCGATAAGTAACATATATTTCGATGGGTTGAAATTTCTCAGGTGACTCCACTTAATGAACCAAATTTGATGATTTTCATTTCTCCCAAAAAATATGTTTTTTTCAGCCAATCAAAAAATGGCTTAAACAGACTTAAGGTACATGTTTAAAGCTTTAAAAATCCAATTAGAAATTTTATTTATGTCTATTTTTGGTGTTACTATAGCTATTTGAAAAAAACGACTTTTTAAAAAAGTATCTTTACATTTCTTGAAATATTTAAAAAAATATTAAAGACACATTAATTTAAGCTAGATATTCTTTTTCTACAGGTTCTGGCAATAAGTTTTAAAAAAAAGACGTCCCGATATGTTCATTAGACTCTGAGCAATCAGCGTTTGAAAATCGCTAGGTTCCGGTAGACCTAATCTAGCAGTTACGTTAAATCCCGATAGTCTAGCAGTTGAGGGTTAATATTATTAGTAATATTATTATTATTATTATTATTATCATTATTTTACTATGTGAAAATTATGTCCATTACGTAGATAATTCGTTTCAAAGTTAGCAAACAAATTTGCTTTCTTATAGAAAAAGCAATATATTAATAATATAAAATTTAATTCGAGAAATTCTTTAAAAAAAGGAATTTTAAGTGCAAAAAAATGAAAAAACATCAATTAATTTACGAATTTTTGATCAATTATAAAAGTTATATAGGTCAATCGATTCGTTTTAAAATAAGGAATATGATTTTTTTATTCATTAAGTTGTATTTTTAGCTTGGAAAAAAATTTTTGGCAAAAAACGATTTTTTTTCGATGAAAAAAGGTGCTCAACAAAATTTGATTAGGTATTTTCAAAAATCCCTGTGTCCAAATTTAGGTATTTACGAGCTTAAAAAGTCATCCAAATTTGATTGAAATCCGTTAAAGCGTTGTCGAGATATCCTGGCGACAAAAAACGCTATACACACACACGTACACATACACACACACACTTACATCTGGACATTTGCTTAGGAATGAAAATTTACGCTGTTTAGATGCAAATGAGTCGATTAAGACTATTTTTGGAAAATCGAAAATCTTATCGATCACAAAGCTTCCTCTATGAGGAAGCAAAATCATTAAAAAATATGGTAAATTTAAATTTAATATCATGCAACAATTTTTAAGCTAATTTTTTACCGCTTCGTTATATTTATTAAAGAGTAACATTTTTAAGAACTTTAATTTTATAACATAACAGTAACAAAGTAATAAAAAATATTTAACTTGAATTTGATAACTTATACATCCAATTCTCAATCAATTACTAAATTTTATAGCGGGAAAATAAAAAATTTCAGTTATGAGACTCATAAAATTATTACTGAAGTATAATATAATCGAAAACGTAAAAAGTAATATTATTTTTTGAGCCCCATTAAAAATTCATATACAAACACAATATTAATAAAATCATTTTAAAATATTATCATACGATAAATAAATTGTGTTATAACAAGAAACACATATTCAAAATTAAAAATTTAAATACCTTAAACGGATTATAAAAAAACTAATAAAAACTTTTTGAGGCACAAAATTTACATGATGTGCACCAACAAACAAATAAACTAGTTTTTTCTCTTCAAATATGCACAAAAAGTTTCATCTATACAAACAACAAATATTAAAAAATACATAAGGTGCTGCCATTGTATACAAAAAATTTATACGAAACGTTTATCTTGGGTCCCTGTCTATCTTGGGACCCTCTCCCCTATTATTTATGGAAATTTGGACAATACAATTGATTCAAATTCGAATTCGAATCACCTTTGATTCGATTCAATTTGAGAAATTTTGATTAGATTCGATTCGATTCGAGGTCTAAAAATCCCGATTCGCACATCTCTAGCGTCATGATAAATAAAACAGCTACATCTTTTTTAAATATTATTTTATAAAATTTAGTTGGACATGTTTCTATCTACTTTAATTTTTTCACTGGAAAGTTAAATTTTAATTATATAATAATTTATAAAAAAGTTAGAGACCAATTTAATCAAGTTGACGTACAGACGCAATATCCGTTCTTCGTGGAAATGTTCTTTGTCTTAACCTAAAAATCCCTTAGAAACAAAATTTGTAAGAAAAATACGGGTGGTACTAACAAAGTTTAAATTTCTTGAAACTCACCGTGTAGTGTACTTGAAGTTTAACATTTAAATGTTTCTTACTTTTCATGTGAAATAAAATAAATTCTTTTTTCTAGGTCTAAAATTTCAAAAAATTAAGAAATTAAGGAACACTAAGAGATGAACATGCATTGCTGGTTTGTCACATTTTTTGCAGTTGGATACGGTCTTCCAGATATCATCAGAATAGGTATAAAATTAATTAATCATCACTACTTCTAACAAAAATGTTTGTTTATATTAATTTAATTACTTAATTAATTTTCCGGCACTTAAGATAATTTCAGTGGAAGGTTTTTACGTTGAGAAATAATTATGTTTACTGTCGGTAATTGACATGTGAACTTACCATTAGAACTTGACTGCCGATAAACCGGTTGTACCCTGTCGCTTAATAACTTTTGCCCACCCCACAGCGATTAAAGGCTTTACAAAAAGTTTTGTATTTTGTTTATTATTAAAGTTACGAAGCTCAAAAGAGTCTTATTTGAAAGCTCATTTCTTGAAATTTAACAATATATAAAAGAAAATTTTGTTGATGTTTAATTAATGTTATGTTTGAAAAAAAATTTCACTTTCTTCTGTTTCTCTTCAGTAATACAGTTTTGTAGACAATTATCACATTTTAATTGCACTTGTATCATTAAAAAGTTAAAATTAAAAAGTTAATTTTATGTAAAATTAGGTCTTCATCCTTCTTACAAAAAACAAGAAAATTTTTTGTGACAATAATAACAGAGGCCGACAAAATTTGACTTAACTTCAGAACCAAGAACCAGACTTTATTTTTCCGAAGGTTTTGGATTTTAACGCGATAAATTCGAATATGACCTGAAAATAGCCCAATTACATCTGGTTTTAGAGATATTTTAACGTAAATGTGCAAAATTCACGTTTTTTGCTATATTGAAGGTCTCATAACATCAGGAGAAAATTTTTTTCTAAAAGGGTTGTAACTGTAACTTAAAGTACTACTCTTGACCTTTAAAATGCACTTTGAAAATTTAAAGTATCTTAATTCGTCTCTGAGTAATAGTCCGTTAAATTTACTAAGTTTTGCAAATTTCACGACATAAGGTAACTGAGTATTGTAAGAAGTAATTACGAAAATAGAGAAGAATATGAGTACATACACTTAAAATTTTAAACGGCTCATTAGATTTTAGGTCTCGCAGATTACGTACATGGAGATAAAATTGTAAAATTCAAAATGGCGGATCTAACATGGCTGGTGACTTCTTCAGAAAATGTCCCAACTGGCATAAAAGTTGTTATTTAAGGGTTTTTAGGGTCGCTGAAAACGATTCTGAAACTACATTATCACAATATTTTTTAAGGGTTTTATATTTAAAAACTTTTTTTGCTTTTGTTTATTCATTTTATATATTTTAGTTTTTTTATGGGACATTCCATGTCAACCAGATCACTTGAGTAGTGTTACAGGGCTGGTTCTAAAACATAGTATCGATGTTCGCGGCTAGGTGGCGCTGTTACCCTCGGTCGGTATTACCGTGCGTCGTTAAGGTAGATGTTTACCCTCCGTCTGTAATGAAGATTTCTGAAATGTCGGCCTTACCATGTGTCGGTAATGGACACCGCTAGATGGCGCTAGTTTATTCTTCGTCGATATTATCTTGTATGGGTAAAATATTTATTGAAGATCTAGAATATTGGTAAAAATAAAAATTTGAAATAGTGAGGTTGGAAAAATGTTTTCAAGTTCTGCCTGAAGAATATTTAAATAAGTGGAGGTGGAGTTGTCTAAAGTTTATGGTTGTGGGATGAAACAGACCAGTGGGGTGAACTGGTATATAAAGGGGATACAGAGTCAGTATTTGCACCTATCATCCCCGACTCTTCTCTAGCTCTTCTGGTGAACCTGGTGGATAGGCGGGAGTTAACCCTGGTCGAAAACCCTCAGGATGCTGTGTTGAATCGTGTGGTGAGGATGCATGAAAGCATCAACCGAGACCCTCAGGATGTGGTGTTCAGACCTTGGGAGTGGAGGGAAGAGAGCATCAGTCGAGATGCTAGGCATGCCGTATTGCATCAGATGGAGACGAGGAAGAAAAGAGTCGCCCGAGACCCTCAGGATGCGGTGTTCAGACCTTGGGAGAGAAGAGAAGTGAGCGTCACACCGAGAGAGGCGAGCATTGTGGAATTCCCTGAAAATGCTGCCGAGAATCTGCTTGAGAGCAGTATAGGAAGCAGTGTGCAAGTTCCACAGGAGGCTGCTGTGTTTCTGCTGGAGAGGAAGGAGGATGTTGGGATGGTGTTGAACCCTCCTGTTACTGATGTCGACAGCGGGAATGGCAGCCTACAAAGAGATCAATCTGCAGACTCAGACTATCCTGCATTCATCACAGTTCGGCCTAACTATTATGTTGAACGGAATGGAGATGTGGATTTCCAACAATACATGCTAGCAGTTGATGATTCAATTCTGAATGTTAATCAGGTGGAAGGCATTGGTGTAACACTAGCAGAGATTGAAACACATTTGGGGTTTCAGTTGAAGAATTTCTATCAACTGAGCTTATAGATGTAAGTAGTAATTATTTATATTTTAATTCTTTTATAAAAATCAAAACTTTAAATATATAAATGAAAGTTAAAAATTTTTTTTTCTTTATTTTCCGTTACAGGAGCTGTTTTTATCATATCTAAGAGAGAGTATAACATCAATTGCATTAGAAGGAACCATGAATGAAAACCAATGTAAAAGTCGAAAACATCGTAGGTTACAACGAAGGCAAATACATTACAAGATGGAGAATTTTAATATAAATATAAAAAATCTGTAAATATATCAAATGTGTATAAATTGAGAAAAAATTTTTTTAAGAAACCGTTTTTATATGTAAAGGTGAATAATTAAAAAATAATTCTGTTATTTCATAAACCTAACTACTAGTTTTTAGTATTAGCTGTAATAAAAGCGAATAGTTTTAAAAAAATTTTTGAAATCATTAAATTACTGCAAATCGATACACATAATGAAACTCGAGCAACAATTCTTTACATTGTAAATCTCTTTATGCGTCAACGAGTTAATATTTTTCTCAACAGAGAGCGCTGTTGTTTACGGATATCAACATTACAGACACTACTTTCGATTTTTTTGGTATATGAAACAAAAATCTTGTTAATGAAAAGGGGTGATATTAGACACACTGAAAGTTATTTAAATATTTTCCTACTCAATTTCAATTATACATTTGAAATCATAGGACAACATACGTGTTGTCCTAAAACTAATATGAAAGTACGTTAAATTCAGTTTCAAAAAAATGAGTTTTATTTTTTTTTCTAATGAAAGAAAATAAAGAAATATTCTGGTCGATTCCTCATAGCTTGGAATCAACCCTGTAGGAGGGAGGGGGTTTTGTGACACGTATTTTTGACATCATTGCAGTTAGAAGAACGTCAGCAGAAGCGTCAGTTACTTTTAAAAGTTTGTGTATTAAATAAAAAAAAAATTGAAAAATGGATACTCGACTTAATAATATGGTAAGGAGAATCTTGGATTTGTCGTTACCCGAATTCGGATCGCAAATGAGGCGGAGGACAGTTAATTACGAAGCAGACTGTCAGGTAAGATTATTCACATAAAATTTTTTTTTCAAATATTCTACGTATTCTTTGTTTATTGTGATTTAAATTCAGAATATATTGAAATGCTATTTTTAAAAAAGAAAAAAAAATTGTAATAAATTTAAAGTTATAATAGTATTTTTTTCTTATTCAGATATCCAATAATCCTGCACAATACTATCTGCAAATACCGAACAGACGACTGGAAATGTCTCAAGTGAGTACTGAACTGTTATAAATAAGATTATATATATGTATATACATATATATATGGGGCATTCTTTCTCAACGAAGCCACCCCACCTCTCCATTTTTGGTTTTATCAAAAAAGCATTTATTATAGGTCAAATTAAAGCTAAGAATGTCAGCTTTTTAATGCCGGGTGGGATGTTTCGAAATTTTAAATGGCGGAGACAATATGGCGGACTAAATGAAAAAAAATAAAAATTAACATTGTATTTCTTGTAAAAAAAACAAGATAAACCCAATTTAATAACTTTTCTTAAGCCTCAAACATTGTTTTGGTTGAGTACTTTCGAAATTAGAAGTATTCTCAAAAAATAAAGATGGCGGATCCAATATGGCAGAGGAAAAATTTAAAAATTGTTTCGATTCGATTGAAACTTGTTACTCGGGGGTTTTTGGGTTCGCTGATTACGAATCTGATGTTAGTTTTTCAAAATTCAAAATGGAGGATCCAATATGGCGGACGAAAAATTTAAAAATTGTTCGATTCGCTTGAAACTTGTTACTCGGGGGTTTTTGGGGGCGCTGATTACGAATCTGATGTTAGTTTTTTAAAATTCAAAATGGCGGATCCAATATGGCGGACGAAAAATTTCAAAATTGTTTGATTCGCTTGTAGCTTGTTACTCGGGGGTTTTTGGGGGCGCTGATTACGAATTTGATGTTAGTTTTTCAAAATTCAAAATGACGGATCCAATATGGAGGACGAAAATTTAAAAAATTATCTAGATTCGCTTGAAACTTGTTAGTCGTGGGTTTTTGGGGTCGTTGATTACGAACGTGATATTAGTTTTTTACAATTTTAAATCTTAGATGCAATATGGTGAATAAAATTTTTAAGTCCATTGGATTTGTCAAAATTTCGATATTCGAAGGTTTTTGGGGTCTCTCATAAAAGACCTCTTAAAGAAGTTCAATTTTTTTTTAATCGGGAAATATTCTGCCCTTAGGGTCATTGGAACTGGGTCTGTTTGACATAAGATCTTGTTTTTTTTCATTTACTTCGGATATATCGCATCGGTAGACAAATGTTTATTCTTTCATAATAGTTATTGAGATTATGTCCGGAGATATATTTTTTTTGTCATTAAAGTATTTTTCAGCATCTTGTGTTCCACTTTATCGTTTTGTTCCTTGTATCAGTTAGTTTGTAAGTTTGCAATTATTACTTGAATTTTCTGCTTTGTTCTCTTAAAGAGTTAGTTTGTAAGTTTGCAATTCCTATGAGAATTTATTGCTTTGTTTTTCTCAAAGGTTATTTTGTCAGTTTGCAATTATAATTACAATTTTTTTGATTCGTTATTTTTAAGGTTTTGCGCTTTTTCTATTCCAGGTAAGGTAACATTTTATTATTTTTTTCATTTATTTTGCAATTTTTAAACTATGCCTAAAATACGCACTGATCGGTGTTTTAATGCTTATGGACTAAGTGGGCATATTGGAAAAGAGTTAAGAGTTGTCTCTGAAAAAATGAGAAGAAATTATCCTGAGTGGCCTCTCAATTTCAAAATTTGTTCCAGTTGCAGATTATTAAAAAGCAAACGTGATAATGACGCCGCTAACTCTGGAAATATAATTGACTCTGAAGTTAATGAAAGTATGAATGATTCTGCAACTAAAAATCATTCAATGGATAATGAAGAAACTAATGACTCTGAAAAATCAGAACTTTTAAGAAATGATTCATTTGATAAAAGTACTGAATCTGCAAGTGCTAGTATTATTGATAATAAAAACCAACAGAGTAGGTCGCAAAGGGAAATAGAATCAGAAGACATGTTCGATGCATTAAAAGAAAAGTTTTCGAATTTAGATATAAATGATCCAGAAAGATTATCAATTCTGACAATTCATCCTGCTATTTGGAGCATAAGACAAATTGCTGAAGAATATGATTGTTCTAGAACATTAGCAAAGAAAGGTAAAGAATTGCGACAGTTAGAAGGCGTATTAGCACGTCCTAAAGAAAAAACTGGACGTCCGTTGCCGGCAAATATCACTAAAAGAGTTATAGAATTTTATAACAGTGATGATAACAGTAGGATTATGCCAGGTGCAAAAGATGTAATCTCAGTTAAAGTAGATGGTGCAAGAAGGCTGATTCAAAAACGTTTACTTCTTTTCGATCTAAAAGGGTTGTTTGCTAAATACAGTGAAGAGAATAAGGAATTAACTGTAAGTTTTAGCAAATTTGCTCTACTAAAACCGAAGCACTGCATACTTGCAGGTGCTGCTGGGACACATTGCGTTTGTGTATGCACGACGCATCAAAATTGTAAACTTATGTTAGACGCCATAAATATAAAAGAGCTGACTCAAAACACGGAAAATCCAATAGCAGATTATAAAGATTGTTTGCAACAAATTACATGTGAAACAGGAGATGAAAATTGTCATTTAAATGAATGCGCAAAGTGTCCAGATGTTTCAGAATTTTCAAAAAGAATACTCCAACAGTTATATGACAAAAATGTTTTCAATATATCTTTTAGCACATGGACATCAACCGATAGATCTTTTTTGCAGAAACAAATTCTCAGCTCCGAAGAATTTGTTCAACAACTGAGCGACAGATTAATGATTTTGAAACCCCATTCTTTTCTAGCAAAACAACAGTCACAATATTTCGAGTATAAAAAAACAAACCTCAAGGATGGTGAAGTGCTTGTAACGTTAGATTTTTCTGAGAACTACAAATATGTAGTTCAAGACGCATCACAAGCCTTCCACTTTTTTAACGATCAATGCACTGTATTTACTGTTGTATATTACTACATGGAGGGTCCCGAATTAAAACATAGAAGTCTAGTCTATTTGTCAGATAGCACTGGACATGATACAGCAGCGGTTTACACCATCCAACAACTATTGTTGCCAGAAATAAAAAAATGCGTCAAAAATGTTGTGAAAATTATTTACTACAGTGATGGTGCAAAACAACACTTTAAAAATCGCTACCAAATCAGCAACTTGATGCATCACGAAAAAGATTTTAATATTGCCGCTGAATGGAATTGTCATGCGACAGCGCATGGAAAAAACGCTTGTGACGGAGTAGGTGCAGTTTTCAAAAGAGAAGCAGCACGTGAAAGTCTTTTGGCTAAACCTACAGAGGCTATTCTAAACGCTACTGCACTTTATAACTGGGGAAAAAAAAATTCTCCAACATTACAGTCCTTTTCTACAGTAAAGTAGCACATGATAAAAATAAAAGATTTTTGAAAGCCAGATTCAACGCAACTCCACCAATTCCTGAAATACAAAAAAGCCATTCATTTGTAGTGTTGCCTCAAGGTAAATTGCTGATAAAAAGATATTCCAATGACCCTAAGGGCAGAATATTTCCCGATTAAAAAAAAATTGAACTTCTTCAAGAGGTCTTTTATGAGAGACCCCAAAAACCTTCGAATATCGAAATTTTGACAAATCCAATGGACTTAAAAATTTTATTCACCATATTGCATCTAAGATTTAAAATTGTAAAAAACTAATATCACATTCGTAATCAACGCCCCCAAAAACCCCCGAGTAACAAGTTTCAAGCGAATCAAACAATTTTTAAATTTTTCGTCCGCCATATTGGATCCGCCATTTTGAATTTTAGAAAACTAACATCAGATTCGTAATCAGCGCCCCCAAAAACCCCCGAGTAACAAGTTTCAAGCGAATCAAACAATTTTGAAATTTTTCGTCCGCCATATTGGATCCGCCATTTTGAATTTTAAAAAACTAACATCAGATTCGTAATCAGCGCCCCCAAAAACCCCCGAGTAACAAGTTTCAAGCGAATCGAACAATTTTTAAATTTTTCGTCCGCCATATTGGATCCTCCATTTTGAATTTTGAAAAACTAACATCAGATTCGTAATCAGCGAACCCAAAAACCCCCGAGTAACAAGTTTCAATCGAATCGAAACAATTTTTAAATTTTTCGTCTGCCATATTGGATCCGCCATCTTTATTTTTTGAGAATACTTCTAATTTCGAAAGTACTCAACCAAAACAATGTTTGAGGCTTAAGAAAAGTTATTAAATTGGGTTTATCTTGTTTTTTTTACAAGAAATACAATGTTAATTTTTTTTTTTTTTCATTTAGTCCGCAATATTGTCTCCGCCATTTAAAATTTCGAAACATCCCACCCGGCATTAAAAAGCTGACATTCTTAGCTTTAATTTGACCTATAATAAATGCTTTTTTGATAAAACCAAAAATGGAGAGGTGGGGTGGCTTCGTTGAGAAAGAATGCCCCATATATATATATATATACTATGATGCATCGTCTCACTTACAAAATCATTTCCTATATCTTTTCGTTTTTGGTATTATAAATTAAATCAAATAGATTTAAAAAAATTATAATTCTATTTGAATTATGTTGCGTACGTAACACCACGAAATTTCAAACCACTTGAAGATATGTATTTTGGTGCGAAAGTCGACGCATTACTTAAAAGTGGAGTATTAATTGATTTACAAGATTTAAAAAATTTTCGTTTACGTGCACTTGACGTTTATATTGAGCTGGCAAAACAAATAAAGAAACGTTTCGATTTTGATGATAAGCATTTAATTTATGCTTCCAACTTTTCAATTGAAAAATCTTTAAGTGGGCAAATAGTATCAATTTCAGAATTTGTAAATTATTATCCATCTATAAACGCTGATCCAGAACTAGTGAATATCGAGTGGCAATTGCTCCCCGAAGTGTTCCATTTAGAGGATTATGAAAGTTTAGAAACCATTGACTTTTGGTATGTCGTTGAAAAGAAAAAAAAATGCAATCGAAGAATTGATGTTCCCAAATTTACTAAAAATTGTTCAGTATATTATGGTATTTCCTCATTCATCAGCAGCTGCTAAGAGAGCATTTTCTCAATTGAATTTGATAAAAACAAATCTACGTAACCAATTAAAAATATCAACAATTGCTGCAATATTGCACGTTAAAGATGGAATACGACACAACATGTTATCTTACTCAACCATTAATACAAAAGAAATTTCTGCCTTTTTAGAAGACGAAGATGAACATTTTGATGAGCAAGCGGAAAACGATAATATCGAAGATGTTTTTACTTTATTTTCATAAAAGCTATTTTTCTGTTTGTTTCTAACATGGTTTTTGAATAGAAATTCCAAAAAATGTCAGTCCTATGTTCAAAGTAAAGAAAATTTTATTATTACATGTATTTTAAAAATACAGTAATCGTTGATAATTATCAAATTTTAAAACAAATATTTTTCCATATTCGTTTTTGACTTATATAAAAGCTTACTAATTAAGCACATTTGATCTCAGAGAAAGGTGAATTATAATTTAAAAAAGAAAAAATGTTTTTATATACGTTTTTATTTATATTACATTTTAAGAATTAAAGAAGTGATTGATCTCAGAGAAATGTGAATTATAATTTAAAAAAGAAAAAATGTTTTTATATACGTTTTTATTTATATTACATTTTAAGAATTAAAGAAGTGATTGATCTCAGAGAAATGTGAATTATAATTTAAAAAAAAAAGGTTTTTATATACGTTTTTATTTATATTACATTTTAAAAACTCAACAAATGACTGATGTGAGAAAAATGTAAATTATAATTTTAAATAAAAGCAGTATCTATTTTATTTCTATTAAAGGTTAAGTGTACAAATTATTATTCATCTCAGAGAATGTACATTATAATTTTAATAATTTTGTAAAATTATTTTTTTATTTAATAAAGATTTTCTAAACATAAATTAAATTTTTGTATCTGAAAAAATATTATATTTAATACATTTATTCTAAAAAAATTACTTATAATTGAAAAATTCTACCAATTATTTTTATTTAAATTTTAAATTTATCAAATTTTGATCAAAATTCAAATTAAAATGTTAGATTACTGATTTTTATAACAACTTAAGTGAATATTTTATATTTTTTGTTTGTAAACATTCAAATTATTTGAATTTCGCGCCAGAATACGATTCTAGTACTATTGGCTGTAGGATCAGTAAAATTTAGTACAATTCAGTCCAGATTTCAGTACAATTCATGGTTCTCGATGTGGCAACGCTGTTTACTCCGTAAATCTAGGTTAGTAAAAAATTACTAAAAATTCCATATTAATTCCTTTATTCCAACTACTGACAACTAAATATTATTTATTCTTAGTTAAAAACGATTAAATTTAGTCAAATTAGACTAATTTATTAACAAGAAATAACAAAAATAACTAGTAAGAAGAAATTTGTTAACTTATTTAGTGGTTTAACATATAACCTCTAAATTACATTTGTCTATAATTAAAATAGAAATTTTAAAGTAATTAAGATTTAGGGAATACAATGCAATATAATAAATATTTATACTATTGTACATGCAACGAATAATACTGCAACGGAATCAAATCACTTTTCATCACCCAGCACTTTATATATTTTTTTTTTAATTAACAAGTTCTGGTTTCTCGACCATCGGAGGATTTCTGAATTCAGCTTCTGTAATGTATTTCTTCTCACCTCTCTTCTTTCCGGATAAATATTGCACGTAAAAATGCATATTTGTTATTTTTCTTGCATGTTATTTGTATAATTATATATTTCTGAATAATTATTCGTAACAAAAACAAATCATTTTACAATTCGACCTCACTATGTAAAAATGAAAATAACATTTCTTTGTTATAAATATACTGAATACATTGAAACTAACGAAAAAATTAAAAAGAACCAGAGACAAATAATTAATTAATGTTAACCTCATTAGGGGATACCATAAACAAAATTCATAGCAAATTGTTTCCAACAAAATATGTTTTCCGAAGAAACGCCGGCTATTTCAGCAATGTCTGTCAAGGTTAAAGAAAGGAATATTGCGCATACTAAATTTGAAAAATGAGTGCACTCAATTGGCCATCGCATTTAAGGTCAAGTCATAATGCTTAGAGATTTATTTTAAAAGTATAGATGGGTTTGGTCTGGTTATCTTTTGATCTTAATACCCAGTTAAAAATTTCGTATGTGTTCTCACGTGTGTTGCTGTATGGGATCCCTTAAAGGTTCCTACATGGGTTCCCATATGGGATCCTGAGTACCAGGGAACTTTGGCACGAACCCTCGTGGGCAAAGTGTACATATGATCCCATGCACATAGGATTTCAAATCAATTTTTGAAAATTTAACATGCTGCGCAGTAGTTTTCTATAGCACTTACGGCTGCGCAGTAGATTTTTTTGTTCCTATAAATATGGTGTGCAACAGTTACGGACAAATGAATTATTTTCTTAACAATAATCATTTTGTACATTAATTTAAATTGCTTAATAGATTAAGGATCCTGTAACGGAACACATACACATGAGATCCTATGTACAGTGTTCCCTCAAGGGTTCGTGCCAAAATTCCCTGGCACACAGGATCCCATATGGGAACCCATGTAGGAACCTTTAAGGGATCCCATACAGGAAACCATACGGGAACACATATGGGAACACACGACATTTTTAACTGGGTACCGGAATTGACAAATCAAGTTAATTGTATAAAAATTTACGAAAAGCTGTGTCAAAACCTTTAATATTCCTTAAAGTATATACTATACATCGCTGATAACGCTAGATTTTAAACATTAAAATTAATTTTGAAAAAGTGATTCAAGACGTATGTTTTATTGAAAAAGCGAGTTGTCGTAATATAAACAGTAAGTATATATTTTAATATACTCATAAAAAAGTATGACGAGGCGAATATAATTATTATACAGATCTAGGCATTTATAGGTTTAAACTTAACCTAAATAAAAATATGTATTTACAATTAATTCGAAAAATTTCAATGTATTTTTGAAAAGTTGAAAAAGGTCGTTTAAAATTGTGTACGGCTTGTCAAATCAAAAATTTTTAAACTACTTATAAATAATCTTTGAGTAATGAGTATATTTAAAAATAAAATTAAAATTATTTTTGCATACAAAATCCAAGTTAAAACAAAAAAAATATGAAAGTATTATGAATAAAAGAACGAGAGCACGTATGTAGAATTTAAAAAATAAAAGCAGATTTTGTGTTGTAGTAATAAATTTATTTTTTTATACAAAAAATTTTCTATCAGGGAGTGAATCTTAGTTTAAATCATGAGAAAATTTATATTTAATAACATGTAATTTCTTTAATACTACCACATTTATTGATAGCAATGTTAAATTAACTTGACGTAATACGTTAATAGGTCTTAAAAATTAAGAATGGATGAAGATAATGATGACAATGCTAAAAGAAGAAAATTTAATCAACAATTTATACGACCTGGTTATAAGCCAAGTTTGGTTTCTGCTCAAACTGTTACAAATTGGTGGCAACGTGCTATACAATTGCGAAACAATACACAATCTTCATCTGCTGACAACAGAACAGGTTCTTACACACAACTTTTATTACACTAATTTTAACTTAAAAATTTTTTCATTAATCTAAATCACAAAAGTATTATTATATACTTACTAACTTTTACTTTAAAAGTCTGTTCCATGCTTTTCGATTCTTTCTTAAAATTATAAGTATTTTGTCAACTTGTAAATTCAGTTTTCACGATTTGGATTTACGGGGGAAAAATTGCATATTAATTCTTGTAAAATATTCAAATGATTTGCAAATTAAATAATTAGGTTTGTTCCAAGAAAAATATCACAGTCCAGTGAAGAATTAGAAAGATTATTCGAAAAAGCTCTAAATTTGCTGAATCAATTTTAGCCGGGAATCTCAAAAATTTCTTTAAAAAAAGGTGTATAAAATTCAAAACAATTTTCCACTGTATTTCATGAATAAAAGTAGATTATAATGAAATTCTGTAAATCTTTTCTTTCTCTAAAATAGCTGAAAATCACATAATTGGTAAAAACAACTAAAAATAAATACCTAATAATTTATTAATTTGTTACAGAGAATCGAAAAAATTAGGATATTTTTTAACTGTTTTAACTTTTGATCTCAGTAACTTAAGAGTATTAGGCTTTTTTTATTTAAAAAATATTTTATTCTTTTTATTTTTATAATGTTTCCTTTTGTTCTCAAATCTACTAGATATTTTCTGTAATACTTTTTGGATTTTCATACCTTCCTTTTAAAGAAATGTCAAATTTTTTTTTTAATTTTTGGTTTTTAGGTAGAAATTTATTAATTTATTTTAATTCATTTAGTGTCCTTTTCATATGTTATAATCAAGAGATCAAGCAAAAAAAGCAAGGAAAGTTTTCCGTGAAACTCCTTTTTCGTATCTCCCAATTTTTTGGATGACTTGAAATTGCGATGATTGATTCAGTCAGTTTCTATTCAATCGGAACTTTCTGAATTTAGAATTTTAAGAGGCCGATTGAAAAGCACAATTCTTGTTTAAATAGTTACGATTAAAAGCATATTTATTGAGTAGATTTTTATTTCATGGGTAATATAAATTTTAATTTCTTTTAGTTCAATGACTACGTGAATCAAGTTATGAAGATTCAAATGATTCTCAAGAATCGGACCATCAACCACATTCTTCCGAAAGTTCTAATGAAACGTCTACTCAGAGCAGTTCATCACAATTCAATTATTTATTAGTCTGAAGACGAGTCAATTCGCGATGAATTTAAGGATATAGGAATGAACCAAAATTTAGTCCAAGAATTAAACAGCGAAGGCTCCATTAACAAAGATTCGGGTCCTGAAAATTTAAACGATGGTATCGAAAATAACGAAGATCCAATTACTAAATACCCTTAGAAAAATCGAATTATGTTCCCGCAATCTAACTTGACAGTTAGAGATGTAGTAGCAATGACTAGAGGTTTTATTCTTCGTTTTGGACTTTCATTGGAAGCTCGTTTAAATTTAATGAATTTATTAAAGTTGTGTGCAGGTCAGGATTCTGATAATTTAAGTCTGTCGAATTAAATAATTTCTCGTATGTTTGAAACTCCGGAGAATTGTCCTTTTATTGTCCAGCTTGTAAAAAAGTTTTAAGTTCACAAAACGAAAAAAAATCTCAAATAAATGCAGAAGGACTGTGTGACTGGGTTCGAGATGTAACTTGTCGACTAAGGAAGGCAAGTATTTTTTAATGGTAGACTTTAAATACCAAATAGAGAAATTGTTTAAGTTTGATAATGTACAAAATTTTCTAATTGATAAATATAGAAGACCGAATGAAGTTAATCTTATTAATAATAAAATCAGAGATGTTCAAGATAGAAGTTTATATAAATTGCTTAATCCTGAGAATTCTAAGAACATTTTAACGCTTAATGTTTTTTTTATGGGGCAGTAATGAAACGAAGTGGTACGAATAGTTTTTGGGCTTGTTTGGTCCAAATTAACGAATTACCAATCCACTTACGTTTTAAGTGCGTTTTGCTCGCAGGAATTATGATGGTCGATAAGGAACCAAAACCAGACTTGATGAATGCTTTTTTAGAACAATTTAAAAAGCAGATTGAAATTCTGTGGACTCAAGGTGTTGAATTAAAAATAGGAAATCTTCGTATAAATTTTATTTTCAAACTTCTGCTTGTAATAACTGACTCTGTTGTACGACCCATTTTACAGAATAGGTGTCAGTATAACTGGTACTTTGGGTGTAGTTGGTGTTATCAGAGGGCATTTTATATTAATCTCGTTAAATACCCTTTTGATACAGATTTTGTCCTCAAATCACATGAGTCACATTTACAAGATGTTAATAATGTAGAAGAACGCCAACAGAACAATAGAAACAATAGAAATGATCGTCGTACTTTTGTTAATAGTGTTAAAGGCTCTTCAACCTTTATGCACCTCAATCATAACTTCGATATGGTTTGGAGCTTTTCGTTCGAATATTTACACACTGTTCTTATTAGAGTAGTTAAACAATTGTGGGAAATATGGAGTGGAAACGGTTTCTCATCTCACGAGGATGTTGAAAATATTAACGAACTTCTCGGTTCTATGGAAATGGTTTTTGAAACTCATAAAGCTGTGCGAGGATTCAATCCAAGTCAAAGTGAAAAGCCTCTGAATGGAGGTCTTCGTTATTGTTCTGCGGAGTGCTATTTTTAAGAGAATATTTACCTCAACAATGTCTTGAACATTTCTCGTTACTAATTAATACTATTTTTTGCTTATTAAAAACGAAGATAACAGATGAAGAGTTGCTTCAATGCGAGATAGACATTGTCCAATTTGTTGGAGAGTTCGAAATTTTATATGGACAGGTACAAATGACCTTTAATGTACATCTTTTTATGTATATAGTTGCATGTGTTCAACATTGTGGTCCACTGTGGGCGATTTCGGCTTGCTTTCTTTGCTATAAATATGTTTCATTCGGAAGTTGCCAGATTGTATTGCGAAAAAATATTTTCTTATGATTTACTATCGACCTATGTTTCTGGAAGTGCCTATGGTGTCACATTCTGTAAAAAAAAGTTCACTAGTTGAAATTACAAATCCTGCGAATAATGAAATTATTGTTGGGCAGTCTTTGGGGCCGTTCATATACCACGTGGACAACTTTTCTCCGATTTTTGAACCCCCCTCCCCCCATCGTCGACAATCGTGGACATTTGTCTAACCCCCCTCCCCCCCTAAATGCCCACGTGGACAATTTTAGTGAAAAATAGTTTTTGAATGTAAAAATAAAAGAACTGTTCAAAGGAAATATGAATATTCGAGTAAACTTCACAACTTTTTATGACAAATTCTTTGAAATAGGATGCCACAGCGGGTCTTAATTGACTTCAACCCAAAAGTGCTTGCCCAGCTCAGTTCTTTCTTCATTTAGTTTCTGGGATGTCTCCTGATGATTTTAAGCAAGAAATGAAAAAAATCGGTTGGGCCGTTTTTGAAAAAACTGATTTTTTGAATTTTTTAAAGAGGTTAATTAACATATTTTTACCAAAATGAGTGCAAATAATAGCTATATTGACTTGAGTCATTTAAAATGGTATCAGAAGATAGGTCCTAGGTGCTGAGAATCTTTGAGTAACTTTACACCAGAAAAGTTAATGAAAAACCGTGAAAAATCGGTAATAAAATGAGTTTTTGCAATATTACTCTCTTCTAGTAGATATAAACCTTAAATAACTAATAGAAGAATTAAAGAGTATAAAATTTTGAAGAAAACAAAAAAAAATAGAGTGCTTTATCTTTAAAACTTTCGGATTTATGAGCTTCTAAAGTCAGATTTCAGCAAAAAATTTCGTGAAAAAAAATTTTGTTTTAGTTTTTGGAAAATAAAAAGTTTTCTGTGCATCTAACGTATATATATCTCCGAATATAAATTAAAGTAGATTAAATTTTGAGTAAATCTGTCGTTAGGCCAATATTCTATCTCTAATAGTATCGGAGTTATGATTTTCTTAAAATGACCCTTTTTTATGAACTTTTTTTAAAAATAAATTTTTTTGAAATTTCTTTGTTTCGCATGGTGTAATTTTAAAAATGCTCTCATCAAATAGTTTTATCTTATATTTTAAAGAAATAAAACCCTAATTAAATATTTAGGAACAAAAAATTTTTAATAAACATTATACAAACAAATACTTTCAAAATGAATGGAGGCTGTTGTATTCACACATGGCACGTTTTAGCCTTGTTGCATACTCTGGATGATTTTTATTAACCTTGTGTTTGGTCCAGGTTGATTTAAAATCTAAGTGAACCGACTCCATCGCCCGTTCGCTGAAAAATTCTAGACCTGATTTTATTTCTTTGCAGAAATTTAGTACAGTGGAGACCCCATTATCCGGACCCCTATTATTCGGATTTTCGATTATTCGGATAAATTTCAAAAATTTTTTTTTTTAATTGTAAAGTTTATTAGCATTTAATACCATGAATATTTTTAAAGTTAGTACTTTGATATTTAAAGTACAAGAAATGAAAAATTTATATCCTTAGTGTAAAATTTCATAGCTGTGGAAATACACAAAGCAGAAAACTGTCAGCTTTTAAATCATCGACTTTCAAAATATTTCTAACTAAACATTTATTAATGTTAATTTTAAGAGTTTTAGTTTGTTTCAGTCTTATTTAAATTCATTGGAAATAAATACCTAAAATTATAAATTGAAAATTCATTTATTTCGTACTTTTTTCGATTATACGGATTTTCGATTATCCGGATTTTCGATTATCCGGATGAGTGCCTGCATTCATTAGTCCGGATAATGGGGTCTCTACTGTACATGGTAAAAAACTGCGTGTACTTTGGGTGTTACTGAGATTCCTAGATCTAAATAAGATTTTTGGAAATTTTCGAAATTTTTTCAAAATGGGGATGATTAATTGGGCTTTTATTTCTTTAAAATATACGATAAAACTATTTGATGAGAGCATTTTTAAAATTACACCATGCGAAACAAAGAAATTTCAAAAAAATTTATTTTTAAAAAAAGTTCATAAAAAAGGGTCATTTTAAGAAAATCATAACTCCGATACTATTAGAGATAGAATATTGGCCTAACGACAGATTTACTCAAAATTTAATCTACTTTAATTTATATTCGGAGATATATATATACGTAAGATGCACAGAAAACTTTTTATTTTCCAAAAACTAAAACAAAATTTTTTTTTCACGAAATTTTTTGCTGAAATCTGACTTTAGAAGCTCATAAATCCGAAAGTTTTAAAGATAAAGCACTCTATTTTTTTTTGTTTTCTTCAAAATTTTATACTCTTTAATTCTTCTATTGGTCATTTAAGGCTTATATCTACTGGAAGAGAGTAATATTGCAAAAACTCATTTTATTACCGATTTTTCACGGTTTTTCATTAACTTTTCTGGTGTAAAGTTACTCAAAGATACTCAGCACCTAGGACGTATCTTCTGATACCATTTTAAATGACTCAAGTCAATATAGCTATTATTTGCACTCATTTTGGTAAAAATATGTTAATTAACCTCTTTAAAAAATTCAAAAAATCAGTTTTTTCAAAAACGGCCCAACCGATTTTTTTCATTTCTTGCTTAAAATCATCAGGAGACATCCCAGAAACTAAATGAAGAAAGAACTGAGCTGAACAAGCACTTTTGGGTTGAAGTCAATTAAGACCCGCTGTGATGCTCTTTTACGTGAAATTAGGTAAATAAATAGATCTTCAATTGTTCTTAAAAAATTTAATCACAGCTTTTTATTAATACGAACATACTTTATAAGTTCTACTAGTAAATAATAAAAAGTTTAAGAAGTTCTACAAGTAATAGGTAAATTGCCATCTTTGGTAGAATACTTTGGAAGGAACATTTTCAATTATAAAAAATAAAAATAATTTTTTGTCACAAATCTAATATTCGTTATTAGATATTTCAGGATTATCTTCGGCAATCCACGGGGGCACTAACCACTCTGAAATATTGTCAATGTTAGCAAAACAATCGTCATTTTGCACCGTTGTGGAATCTATTTATTATTATTAGATATTGAAGAATGAATTAAAAATTTTTAAAAATAAGAAAATTCAAAAAAAATATTAAAAATTGAAATAAAAATTTGAAAATTTAAGAAATAGATCGAATTTTTTAAAAAATAATTGATAGTTTTAAAAAAAGTACTAAATGACAAAAATAATTAAACATTAAAGAAAACAATTGAGAAATGAGGAAACTAATTGACAATTTTAAAAAATGACTAGATTAATTCACACTTGAAAGAAAAAAATTGAAAAAATTAAAGAATAATTATAAAACGTTAAGAGAATAAATAAAAATTTAAAATATTGTATAGGAAATAACTTAAAATTGAAGAAAATAATTAAGAATTATAGGAATTATAGGAATAATTGATGGAAATAGTTGCTAATTGAACAACTGGATTGAAAATAAAAAAAATAGTTGAAATTGAAGAAAAAATTAAAATTAAGGAGTGATATTAAAATTTAAAGAATCTAAATAAAAATTAAAAAATGGAATTCAAAGAAGTCGAGATATATCGAATATCCCTGGCAGCCTGGTCACCCCAAACGGTAACCATTGAAAGTTGCCGTTTGGTTACAGTTTGGTTACGGTTCGGTTTTATGCTGAATATAGAAAGAAATAAGTATAATTAGTACTTCTGAAGTACTAATTACGATAAAGTAAATTACTTTTGATAGTTTTGATTAAGTTTCGACTTATAAATGATTGTTTTATGAGGGAAAATAATAAAAAAGTGAATCTCATTTTAGGAGCGAATGTCAAGTAGGACGGCTAGTAGAGTGCTATCCCAAAAGAGAAATTGCCCTGAAAAGCAAATATTATCAAAAAAGACATGTAATTATTGATGAACTAAATCAATAATCGGATGGCTAATTAATAATAATTAACAGAAAAATAAAAAAACATTGAAATTTTTCGATTTCTCGTAATTCTAATAGAGAAATTAACCTACGCAGATTGACCACCAATCCGAGGGGACCACGTGTTTTTCGCACCAAATTCAAATAACAGTATTTGATTTAATCAAACAAATTTTTATTTTCAATATTTCAAATCAATTCATTAATTATAAAAAACATTAAAAAGTCAGTTACCAAAGGACAGAAAGTTCGCAACCCCCAAAAACCACCCCTAAAGAAGAAATAAAAAAAAAATTCTACAAAAAAAATATAATAAAAATCTAAAATAATGAAACGTACTCTGCAATATGCCCCTTAATTTTTCCAATTGACAAATAGATTAATCAACCCAAAAAAACCACCCCTAAAGAAAAAAAGGAAAACATATCAGAGAAAAATATTCAAAATCAACAAAAAAATTATAATTAAGTTCTAAAATGATGGAACGTATTTAGCAATATACCCTATAATTTTTCTAATTGACGAATTAATTTATCCACCCTAAAAACCACCCCTTAAGAAAAAAAGATAAAGTTATAACAGAGAAATACTCAAAATCAACCAAAAAATTATAATCATGTTCTAAAATGATGAAACGTACTCAGGAATGTGCCCCCTAATTTTTCCAATTGACAAATAGATTTATCAACCCTAAAAAACCACCCCTAAGGAAAAAAAGAAAAAGAAATCAGAGAAAAATACTCAAAATCAACAAAAAAATTATAATTAAGTTCTAAAATGATGAAACCTACTCAAGAATATGCCCTATAATTTTTATAATTGACAAATTAATTTTTTAACGATAAAAAACCACCCCTTAAGAAAAAAAGAAAAAGATATCAGAGAAAAATACTAAAAATCAACAATAAAATTATAATTAGGTTCTAATATGATAGAACGTTCTTATGAATATGCCCTCTAATTTTTAAAATTAAAAAATTAATTTATTAACCCTAAAAAACCACCCCTTAGAAAAACAGAAAAAGTTATCACAGAGAAATACTCAAAATCAACAAAAAAATTATAATCATGTTCTAAAATGATGAAACATACTCAGGAATATGCACCCTAATTTTTCCAATTGACAAATAGATTAATCAACTCTAAAAAACCACCCCTAAGGATAAAAAGAAAAAGATATCAGAGAAAAATACTCAAAATCAACAAAAAATTATAATTAAATTCTAAAATGATGGAACGTATTAAGGAATATGCCCCAAAAATTATTCTAATTGACGAATTAATTTATCAACCCTAAAAAACCACCCCTTAGAAAAGTAGAAAAACTTATCAGAGAAAAATACTCAAAATAAACTAAAAAATTATAATCATGTTCTTAAATGATGAAACGTCCTCCGGAATACGCCCCCTAATTTTTCCAATTGACAATAGATTTACCAACACTAAAAAACCACCCCTAAGGAAAAAAAGAAAAAGATATAAGAGAAAAATACTCAAAATCAATAAAAAAATTATAATTAGGTTCTAAAATGATGAAACGTACTCAAGAATATGCCCTCTAATTTTTCAAATTGACAAATTAATTTATTAACCCTAAAAAACCACCCCTTAGAAAAATAGAAAAAGTTATCACAGAGAAATACTCAAAACCAACAAAAAAAATATAATCATATTCTAAAATGATTAAACGTATTCTGAAATATGCCCCCTAATTTTTTCAATTAACAAATAGATTTATCAACCCTAAAAAACCACCCCTAAGGAAAAAAAGAAAAAGATATAAGAGAAAAATACTCAAAATCAACAATAAAATTATAATTAGGTTCTAAAATGATGGAACGTATTTAGGAATATGCCCCCTAATTTTTCCTATTGACAAATAAATTAATAAACCCGAAAAAACCACCCCTAAGGAAAAAAAGAAAAAGAAATCAGAGAAAAATACTCAAAATCAACAAAAAAATTATAATTAACTTCTGAAATGATGAAACGTACTCAAGAATATGCCCTATAATTTTTCTAATTGACAAATTAATTTTTTAACTATAAAAAACTACCTTTTAAGAAAAATAAAAAAAGGTATCAGAGAAAAATACTCAAAATCAACAAGAAAATTAGAATCCAAGTTCTAAAATAATGGACCATACTCAGGAATATGCATTCTAATTGCTCCAATTAACAAATTAATTTTTAACCCTTGAAAACAACCCCTTTAGATGATATCGTGGCAGAACAGCCTTTAAAAACAAAACAACCTAGAGTGATGATCAATGATGATCATCAACGATGACCATAGCATGGCTTATTTAATGGAATTACCCTAGAATGATGATCCATAAAGATCATCAACAATTAACCCTTTCCGAGCAACCCAAACTGAGTTAATCAATCTATACCAACTTGCCTCGGTTTTACTAGCCCCAAAGATTTTTTCAACACTTGACCATGGTATGGATCATTGAATGGAATCACATTAGAGAAATGATCAATGATGATCATCAATAATTAACCCTTTCCGAACAAAGCAATAGTAAGTTTCATATATTAACGAACAAAATTGGACAAAAATTGAAGGAATGCGCGTTACTTTCATCTAGTCAAAAAATGAAAATCCAATCAATTTTTCCTCGCCAGAAAAATTTAGCAAAATACACAAAAAAATTTTCAGATAAATATCAATTATTTTCCATATTTCTACATCTAATTTCAAATTTTTTCATCTATGAACGAATAAAATTGAACAAAAATTAAAGGACTGAGCGTTACTTTTATATAGTCAAAAAATTAAAATTCAATCAATTTTTGTCTCGATAGAAAAATTTGGCAAAATACAAAAAAAAATTTTAGATAAAAATCAATTATTTTCCATATCTCTAGATCTAATTTCAAATTTTTATATCTATGAACGAATAAAATTGAACAAAAATTGAAGGACTGCGCGTTACTTTCACATAGTCAGAAAATGAAAATTCAATCAATTTTTGTCTCGATAGAAAAATTTGGCAAAATACAAAAAAAAAAATTTCAGATAAATATCAATTTTTATCTATATTTCTAGATCTAATGTCAAACTTTTTTATCTATTAACAAACAAAATTGAACAAAAATTGAAGGACTGCGCGTTACTTTCATCTAGTCAAAAAATGAAAATTCAATCAATTTTTGCCTCGACAGAAAAATTTGACAGAATACAAAAAAAAAATTTCAGATAAATATCAATTATTTTCATATTTCTAGATCTAATTTCAAACTTTTTCATCTATGAAAGAATAAAATTGAACAAAAATTAAAGGACTGCGCGTTACTTTCATATAGTAAAAAAATGAAAATTCAATCAATTTTTGTCTCGACAGAAAAATTTGGCAAAATACACAAAAAAATTTTCAGATAAATATAAATTATTTTCCATATATCTAGATCTAATTTGAAATTTTTTTTATCTATGAACGAATAAAATTGAACAAAAATTGAAGGACTGCGCGTTACTTTCATATGGTTAAAAAATGAAAATTCAATCAATTTTTGTCTCGACTGAAAAATTTGGCAAAATACACAAAAAAATTTTCAGATGAATATCAATTTGTTCGTTGATAAATGAAAAAAATTTAAAATTAGATTAAGAAATATGAAAAATAATTGATATTTGTCTGAAATTTTTTTTTGTATTTTGCCAAATGTTTCTGTCGAGACAAAAATTGATTGAATTTTCATTTTTTGACTATATGAAAGTAAGGCGCAGTCCTGCAATTTTTGTTTAATTTTATTCGTACATAGATGAAAAAATTTGAAATTAGATCTAGAAATATGGAAAATAATTGATATTTATCTGAAAAATTTTTTGTGTATTTTGACAAATTTTTCTGTCGAGACAAAAATTGATTGAATTTTCATTTTTTAACTATTTGAAAGTAACGCGCAGTCCTTCAATTTTTGTTCAATTTTATTTGTTCATAGATAAAAAAATTTGAAATCAGATCTAGAAATATGCAAAATAATTGATATTTGTCTGAAATTTTTTTTTGTATTTTGCCAAATTTTTCTGACGAGACAAAAATTGATTGAATTTTCATTTTTTGACTATATGAAAGTAACGCGCAGTCCTTCAATTTTTGTTCAATTTTATTCATTCATAGATGAAAAAATTTGAAATTAGATCTAGAAATATGGAAAATAATTGATATTCATCTAAAATTTTTTTTTTGTATTTTGACAAATTCTTCTGTCGAGACAAAAATTGATTGAATTTTAATTTTTTGACTATATAAAAGTAACGCGCAGTCCTCTAATTTTTGTTCAATTTTATTCGTTCATAGATGAAAAAATTTGAAATTAGATCTAGAAATATGGAAAACAATTAATATTTATCTGAAAAATTTTTTGTGTATTTTGACAAATTTTTCTGTCGAGACAAAAATTGATTGAATTTTCATTTTTTGACTATTTGAAAGTAACGCGCAGTCCTTCAATTTTTGTTCAATTTTTTTCATTCATAGATGAAAAAATTTGAAATTAGATCTAGAAATATGGAAAATAATTTATATTTATCTGAAATTTTTTTTTTGTATTTTGCCAAATTTTCGTGTCTAGACAAAAATTGATTGAATTTTCATTTTTTGACTAGATATAAGTAACGCGCAGTCCTTTAATTTTTATTCAATTTTATTCGTTCATAGATGAAAAAATTTTAAATTAGATCTAGAAATATGGAAAATAATTGATATTTATCTGAAATTTTTTTTTTGTATTTTGAAAAATTTTTCTGGCGAGGAAATATTAATTAAATTTTCATTTTTTAACTATATAAAAGTAACGCGCAGTCCTTTAATTTTTGTTTAATTTTATTCGTTTATAGATAAAAAAATTGTAAATTAGATCTAGAAATATGGAAAATAATTGATATTTATCTAAAATTTTTTTTTTGTATTTTGCCAAATTTTTCTGTAGAGACAAAAATTGATTGGATTTTAATTTTTTGACTATATGAAAGTAACGCGCAGTCCTTCAATTTTTATTCAATTTTATTCGTTCATAGATAAAAAAATTTGAAATTAGTTCTAGAAATATGGAAAATAATTGATATTTATCTGCAATTTTTTTTTTGTATTTTGCTAAATTTTTCTGTCGAGACAAAAATTGATTGGATTTTAATTTTATGACTATATGAAAGTAACGCGCAGTCCTTCAATTTTTGTTCAATTTTATTCGTTCATAGATGAAAAAATTTGAAATTAGATCTAGAAATATGGAAAACAATTGATATTTATCTGAAAATTTTTTTTTGTATTTTGCCAAATTTTTCTTTCGAGCCAAAAATTGATTGAATTTTCATTTTTTTACTATATGAAAGTAACGCGCAGTCCTTTAATTTTTGTTGAATTTTATTCGTTCATAGATGTAAAAATTTGAAATTAGATCTATAGAAATATGGAAAGTAATTGATATTTATCTGAAAAATTTTTTGTGTATTTTGCCAAATTTTTCTGTCGAGACAAGAATTGATTGAATTTTCATTTTTTGACTATATGAAAGTAACGCGCAGTCCTTCAATTTTTGTTCAATTTTATTCATTCATAGATGAAAAAATTTGAAATTAGATCTAGAAATATGGAAAATAATTGATATTCATCTGATTTTTTTTTTTTGTATTTTGGCAAATTCTTCTGTCGAGACAAAAATTGATTGAATTTTAATTTTTTGACTATATAAAAGTAACGCGCAGTCCTCTAATTTTTGTTCAATTTTATTCGTTCATAGATGAAAAAATTTGAAATTAGATCTAGAAATATGGAAAACAATTAATATTTATCTGAAAAATTTTTTGTGTATTTTGACAAATTTTTCTGTCGAGACAAAAATTGATTGAATTTTCATTTTTTGACTATTTGAAAGTAACGCGCAGTCCTTCAATTTTTGTTCAATTTTTTTCATTCATAGATGAAAAAATTTGAAATTAGATCTAGAAATATGGAAAATAATTTATATTTATCTGAAATTTTTTTTTTGTATTTTGCCAAATTTTCGTGTCTAGACAAAAATTGATTGAATTTTCATTTTTTGACTAGATATAAGTAACGCGCAGTCCTTTAATTTTTATTCAATTTTATTCGTTCATAGATGAAAAAATTTTAAATTAGATCTAGAAATATGGAAAATAATTGATATTTATCTGAAATTTTTTTTTTGTATTTTGAAAAATTTTTCTGGCGAGGAAATATTAATTAAATTTTCATTTTTTAACTATATAAAAGTAACGCGCAGTCCTTTAACTTTTGTTTAATTTTATTCGTTTATAGATAAAAATATTGTAAATTAGATCCAGAAATATGGAAAATAATTGATATTTATCTGAAAATTTTTTTTGCATTTTGCCAAATTTTTCTGTCGAGCCAAAAATTGATTGAATTTTAATGTTTTGACTATATGAAAGTAACGCGCAGTCCTTCAATTTTTGTTCAATTTTATTTGTTCATAAATGAAAAAATTTGAAATGAGATCTAGAAATACGGAAAATAATTGATATTTATATGAAATTTTTTTTTTGTATTTTGGCAAATTTTTCTTTCGAGACAAAAATTGATTGAATTTTAATTTTTTGACTATATGAAAGTAACGCGCAGTCCTTTAATTTTTGTTCAATTTCATTCGTTCATAGATGAAAAAATTTGAAATTAGATCTAGAAATATGGAAAACAATTGATATTTATCTGAAAAATTTTTTGTGTATTTTGCCAAATTTTTCTGTCGAGACAAAAATTGATTGAATTTTCATTTTTTTACTATATGAAAGTAACACGCAGTCCTTTAATTTTTGTTCAAATTTATTCGTTCATCGATGAAAAAATTTGAAATTAGATCTAGAAATATGGAAAATAATTGATATTTATCTAAAATTTTTTTTTTGTATTTTGCCAAATTTTTCTGTAGAGACAAAAATTGATTGGATTTTAATTTTTTGACTATATGAAAGTAACGCGCAGTCCTTCAATTTTTATTCAATTTTATTCGTTCATAGATAAAAAAATTTGAAATTAGTTCTAGAAATATGGAAAATAATTGATATTTATCTGAAATTTTTTTTTTGTATTTTGCTAAATTTTTCTGTCGAGACAAAAATTGATTGGATTTTAATTTTATGACTATATGAAAGTAACGCGCAGTCCTTCAATTTTTGTTCAATTTTATTCGTTCATAGTTGAAAAAATTTGAAATTAGATCTAGAAATATGGAAAACAATTGATATTTATCTGAAAATTTTTTTTTGTATTTTGCCAAATTTTTCTGTCGAGCCAAAAATTGATTGAATTTTCATTTTTTTACTATATGAAAGTAACGCGCAGTCCTTTAATTTTTGTTGAATTTTATTCGTTCATAGATGAAAAAATTTGAAATTAGATCTATAGAAATATGGAAAGTAATTGATATTTATCTGAAAAATTTTTTGTGTATTTTGCCAAATTTTTCTGTCGAGACAAGAATTGATTGAATTTTCATTTTTTGACTATATGAAAGTAACGCGCAGTCCTTTAATTTTTGTTCAATTTTGTTCGTTGATAGATGAAAAAATTTGAAATAAAATCTAGAAATATGGAAAACAATTGATATTCATCTGAAATTTTTTTTTTGTATTTTGGCAAATTTTTCTTTCGAGACAAAAATTGATTGAATTTTAATTTTTTGACTATATGAAAGTAACGCGCAGTCCTTTAATTTTTGTTCAATTTCATTCGTTCATAGATGAAAAAATTTGAAATTAGATCTAGAAATATGGAAAATAATTGATATTTATCTAAAATTTTTTTTTTGTATTTTGCCAAATTTTTCTGTAGAGACAAAAATTGATTGGATTTTAATTTTTTGACTATATGAAAGTAACGCGCAGTCCTTCAATTTTTATTCAATTTTATTCGTTCATAGATAAAAAAATTTGAAATTAGTTCTAGAAATATGGAAAATAATTGATATTTATCTGCAATTTTTTTTTTGTATTTTGCTAAATTTTTCTGTCGAGACAAAAATTGATTGGATTTTAATTTTATGACTATATGAAAGTAACGCGCAGTCCTTCAATTTTTGTTCAATTTTATTCGTTCATAGATGAAAAAATTTGAAATTAGATCTAGAAATATGGAAAACAATTGATATTTATCTGAAAATTTTTTTTTGTATTTTGCCAAATTTTTCTTTCGAGCCAAAAATTGATTGAATTTTCATTTTTTTACTATATGAAAGTAACGCGCAGTCCTTTAATTTTTGTTGAATTTTATTCGTTCATAGATGAAAAAATTTGAAATTAGATCTATAGAAATATGGAAAGTAATTGATATTTATCTGAAAAATTTTTTGTGTATTTTGCCAAATTTTTCTGTCGAGACAAGAATTGATTGAATTTTCATTTTTTGACTATATGAAAGTAACGCGCAGTCCTTCAATTTTTGTTCAATTTTATTCATTCATAGATGAAAAAATTTGAAATTAGATCTAGAAATATGGAAAATAATTGATATTCATCTGATTTTTTTTTTTTGTATTTTGGCAAATTCTTCTGTCGAGACAAAAATTGATTGAATTTTAATTTTTTGACTATATAAAAGTAACGCGCAGTCCTCTAATTTTTGTTCAATTTTATTCGTTCATAGATGAAAAAATTTGAAATTAGATCTAGAAATATGGAAAACAATTAATATTTATCTGAAAAATTTTTTGTGTATTTTGACAAATTTTTCTGTCGAGACAAAAATTGATTGAATTTTCATTTTTTGACTATTTGAAAGTAACGCGCAGTCCTTCAATTTTTGTTCAATTTTTTTCATTCATAGATGAAAAAATTTGAAATTAGATCTAGAAATATGGAAAATAATTTATATTTATCTGAAATTTTTTTTTTGTATTTTGCCAAATTTTCGTGTCTAGACAAAAATTGATTGAATTTTCATTTTTTGACTAGATATAAGTAACGCGCAGTCCTTTAATTTTTATTCAATTTTATTCGTTCATAGATGAAAAAATTTTAAATTAGATCTAGAAATATGGAAAATAATTGATATTTATCTGAAAATTTTTTTTGCATTTTGCCAAATTTTTCTGTCGAGCCAAAAATTGATTGAATTTTAATGTTTTGACTATATGAAAGTAACGCGCAGTCCTTCAATTTTTGTTCAATTTTATTCGTTCATAAATGAAAAAATTTGAAATGAGATCTAGAAATACGGAAAATAATTAATATTTATATGAAATTTTTTTTTTGTATTTTGGCAAATTTTTCTTTCGAGACAAAAATTGATTGAATTTTAATTTTTTGACTATATGAAAGTAACGCGCAGTCCTTTAATTTTTGTTCAATTTCATTCGTTCATAGATGAAAAAATTTGAAATTAGATCTAGAAATATGGAAAACAATTGATATTTATCTGAAAAATTTTTTGTGTATTTTGCCAAATTTTTCTGTCGAGACAAAAATTGATTGAATTTTCATTTTTTTACTATATGAAAGTAACGCGCAGTCCTTTAATTTTTGTTCAAATTTATTCGTTCATCGATGAAAAAATTTGAAATTAGATCTAGAAATATGGAAAATAATTGATATTTATCTAAAATTTTTTTTTTGTATTTTGCCAAATTTTTCTGTAGAGACAAAAATTGATTGGATTTTAATTTTTTGACTATATGAAAGTAACGCGCAGTCCTTCAATTTTTATTCAATTTTATTCGTTCATAGATAAAAAAATTTGAAATTAGTTCTAGAAATATGGAAAATAATTGATATTTATCTGAAATTTTTTTTTTGTATTTTGCTAAATTTTTCTGTCGAGACAAAAATTGATTGGATTTTAATTTTATGACTATATGAAAGTAACGCGCAGTCCTTCAATTTTTGTTCAATTTTATTCGTTCATAGTTGAAAAAATTTGAAATTAGATCTAGAAATATGGAAAACAATTGATATTTATCTGAAAATTTTTTTTTGTATTTTGCCAAATTTTTCTGTCGAGCCAAAAATTGATTGAATTTTCATTTTTTTACTATATGAAAGTAACGCGCAGTCCTTTAATTTTTGTTGAATTTTATTCGTTCATAGATGAAAAAATTTGAAATTAGATCTATAGAAATATGGAAAGTAATTGATATTTATCTGAAAAATTTTTTGTGTATTTTGCCAAATTTTTCTGTCGAGACAAGAATTGATTGAATTTTCATTTTTTGACTATATGATAGTAACGCGCAGTCCTTTAATTTTTGTTCAATTTTGTTCGTTGATAGATGAAAAAATTTGAAATAAAATCTAGAAATATGGAAAACAATTGATATTCATCTGAAATTTTTTTTTTGTATTTTGGCAAATTCTTCTGTCGAGACAAAAATTGATTGAATTTTAATTTTTTGACTATATAAAAGTAACGCACAGTCCTCTAATTTTTGTTCAATTTTATTCGTTCATAGATGAAAAAATTTGAAATTAGATCTAGAAATATGGAAAATAATTGATATTTATCTAAAATTTTTTTTTTGTATTTTGCCAAATTTTTCTGTAGAGACAAAAATTGATTGGATTTTAATTTTTTGACTATATGAAAGTAACGCGCAGTCCTTCAATTTTTATTCAATTTTATTCGTTCATAGATAAAAAAATTTGAAATTAGTTCTAGAAATATGGAAAATAATTGATATTTATCTGCAATTTTTTTTTTGTATTTTGCTAAATTTTTCTGTCGAGACAAAAATTGATTGGATTTTAATTTTATGACTATATGAAAGTAACGCGCAGTCCTTCAATTTTTGTTCAATTTTATTCGTTCATAGATGAAAAAATTTGAAATTAGATCTAGAAATATGGAAAACAATTGATATTTATCTGAAAATTTTTTTTTGTATTTTGCCAAATTTTTCTTTCGAGCCAAAAATTGATTGAATTTTCATTTTTTTACTATATGAAAGTAACGCGCAGTCCTTTAATTTTTGTTGAATTTTATTCGTTCATAGATGAAAAAATTTGAAATTAGATCTATAGAAATATGGAAAGTAATTGATATTTATCTGAAAAATTTTTTGTGTATTTTGCCAAATTTTTCTGTCGAGACAAGAATTGATTGAATTTTCATTTTTTGACTATATGAAAGTAACGCGCAGTCCTTCAATTTTTGTTCAATTTTATTCATTCATAGATGAAAAAATTTGAAATTAGATCTAGAAATATGGAAAATAATTGATATTCATCTGATTTTTTTTTTTTGTATTTTGGCAAATTCTTCTGTCGAGACAAAAATTGATTGAATTTTAATTTTTTGACTATATAAAAGTAACGCGCAGTCCTCTAATTTTTGTTCAATTTTATTCGTTCATAGATGAAAAAATTTGAAATTAGATCTAGAAATATGGAAAACAATTAATATTTATCTGAAAAATTTTTTGTGTATTTTGACAAATTTTTCTGTCGAGACAAAAATTGATTGAATTTTCATTTTTTGACTATTTGAAAGTAACGCGCAGTCCTTCAATTTTTGTTCAATTTTTTTCATTCATAGATGAAAAAATTTGAAATTAGATCTAGAAATATGGAAAATAATTTATATTTATCTGAAATTTTTTTTTTGTATTTTGCCAAATTTTCGTGTCTAGACAAAAATTGATTGAATTTTCATTTTTTGACTAGATATAAGTAACGCGCAGTCCTTTAATTTTTATTCAATTTTATTCGTTCATAGATGAAAAAATTTTAAATTAGATCTAGAAATATGGAAAATAATTGATATTTATCTGAAAATTTTTTTTGCATTTTGCCAAATTTTTCTGTCGAGCCAAAAATTGATTGAATTTTAATGTTTTGACTATATGAAAGTAACGCGCAGTCCTTCAATTTTTGTTCAATTTTATTCGTTCATAAATGAAAAAATTTGAAATGAGATCTAGAAATACGGAAAATAATTAATATTTATATGAAATTTTTTTTTTGTATTTTGGCAAATTTTTCTTTCGAGACAAAAATTGATTGAATTTTAATTTTTTGACTATATGAAAGTAACGCGCAGTCCTTTAATTTTTGTTCAATTTCATTCGTTCATAGATGAAAAAATTTGAAATTAGATCTAGAAATATGGAAAACAATTGATATTTATCTGAAAAATTTTTTGTGTATTTTGCCAAATTTTTCTGTCGAGACAAAAATTGATTGAATTTTCATTTTTTTACTATATGAAAGTAACGCGCAGTCCTTTAATTTTTGTTCAAATTTATTCGTTCATCGATGAAAAAATTTGAAATTAGATCTAGAAATATGGAAAATAATTGATATTTATCTAAAATTTTTTTTTTGTATTTTGCCAAATTTTTCTGTAGAGACAAAAATTGATTGGATTTTAATTTTTTGACTATATGAAAGTAACGCGCAGTCCTTCAATTTTTATTCAATTTTATTCGTTCATAGATAAAAAAATTTGAAATTAGTTCTAGAAATATGGAAAATAATTGATATTTATCTGAAATTTTTTTTTTGTATTTTGCTAAATTTTTCTGTCGAGACAAAAATTGATTGGATTTTAATTTTATGACTATATGAAAGTAACGCGCAGTCCTTCAATTTTTGTTCAATTTTATTCGTTCATAGTTGAAAAAATTTGAAATTAGATCTAGAAATATGGAAAACAATTGATATTTATCTGAAAATTTTTTTTTGTATTTTGCCAAATTTTTCTGTCGAGCCAAAAATTGATTGAATTTTCATTTTTTTACTATATGAAAGTAACGCGCAGTCCTTTAATTTTTGTTGAATTTTATTCGTTCATAGATGAAAAAATTTGAAATTAGATCTATAGAAATATGGAAAGTAATTGATATTTATCTGAAAAATTTTTTGTGTATTTTGCCAAATTTTTCTGTCGAGACAAGAATTGATTGAATTTTCATTTTTTGACTATATGATAGTAACGCGCAGTCCTTTAATTTTTGTTCAATTTTGTTCGTTGATAGATGAAAAAATTTGAAATAAAATCTAGAAATATGGAAAACAATTGATATTCATCTGAAATTTTTTTTTTGTATTTTGGCAAATTCTTCTGTCGAGACAAAAATTGATTGAATTTTAATTTTTTGACTATATAAAAGTAACGCACAGTCCTCTAATTTTTGTTCAATTTTATTCGTTCATAGATGAAAAAATTTGAAATTAGATCTAGAAATATGAAAATTAATTGATATTTATCTGAAAATTTGTTTGTGTATTTTGCCAAATTTTTCTGTCTAGACAAAAATTGATTGAATTTTAATTTTTTGACTATATAAAAGTAACGCGCAGTCCTTCAATTTTTGTTCAATTTTATTCGTTCATAGATGAAAAAATTTGAAATTAGATCTAGAAATATGGAAAATAATTGATATTTATCTGAAATTTTTTTTTTATTTTGCCAAATTTTTCTGTCGAGACAAAAATTGATTGAATTTTCATTTTTTGACTAGATGAAAGTAACGCGCAGTCCTTCAATTTTTGTCCAATTTTGTTCGTTAATATATGAAACTTACTATTGCTTTGTTCGGAAAGGGTTAATTATTGATGATCTTTATGGATCATCATTCTAGGGTAATTCCATTAAATGAGCCATGCTATGGTCATCGTTGATGATCATCATAGATCATCTATCTAGGTTGTTTTGTGTTTAAGGGCTGTTCTGCCACGATATCATCTAAAGGGGTTGTTTTTAAGGGTTTAATAAATTAATTTGTTAATTGGAACAATTAGAATGCATATTTCTGAGTATGGTCCATTATTTTAGAACCTGATTCTAATTTTCTTGTTGATTTTAAGTATTTTTCTCTGATACCTTTTTTATTTTTCTAAGGGGTGGTTTTTTATAGTTGATAATTTAATTCGTCAATTGGGAAAATGAGTGCGCATATTCCTAAGTATGTTCCACAATTTTAGAACATGATTATAATTTTTTGGTTGATTTTGAGTATTTCTCTGTTATAAATTTTTCTATTTTTCTCAGGGGTGGTTTTTTAGGGTTAATAAATAAATTTGTCACCTTAAAAAAATAAAGGCATATTCCTGAGAACGTTCTATCATTTTAGAACTTAATTATAATTTTTTTGTTTATTTTGAGTGTTTTTCTCTGATATCTTTTTCTTTTTTTCTTAAGGGGTGGTTTTTTATCGTTCAAAAATTAATTAGTCAATTAAAAAAACTATAGGGCATATTCTTGAGTAGGTTTCATCATTTTAGAACTTAATTATAATTTTTTTGTTGATTTTGAGTATTTTTCTCTGATTTCTTTTTCTTTTTTTCCTTAGGGGTGGTTTTTTAGGGCTGATTAATCTATTTGTCAATTGGAAAAATTAGGGGGCACATTCCTGAGTACGTTTTATCATTTTAGAACATGATTAAAATTTTTTGGTTGATTTTGAGTATTTCTCTGTTATAACTTTATCTTTTTTTCTTAAGGGGTGGTTTTTAGGGTGGTGAAATTAATTCGTCAATTAGAAAAATTATAGGGTATATTTCTAAATACGTTCCATCATTTTAGAACTTAATTATAATTTTTTTGTCGATTTTGAGTATTTTTCTCTGATATCTTGTTCTTTTTTTCTTAAGGGGTGGTTTTTTATCGTTCAAAAATTAATTAGTTAATTAGAAAAATTATAGGGCATATTCTTGAGTACGTTTCATCATTTTAGAACTTAATAATAATTTTTTTATTGATTTTGAGTATTTTTCTCTTATATCTTTTTCTTTTTTTTCTTAGGGGTGGTTTTTTAGGGTTGATAAATTGATTTGTCAATTGGAAAAATTAGGGGGCGTATTCCGGAGGACGTTTCATCATTTAAGAACATGATTATAATTTTTTAGTTTATTTTGAGTATTTTTCTCTGATAAGTTTTTCTACTTTTCTAAGGGGTGGTTTTTTAGGGTTAATAAATTAATTTCTCAATTTGAAAAATTAGGGGGCGTATTCCGGAAGACGTTTCATCATTTTAGAACATGATTATTTTTTTTGTTTTGGTTTTGAGTATTTCTCTGTGATAACTTTTTCTATTTTTCTAAGGGGTGGTTTTTTAGGGTTAATAAATTAATTTCTCAATTTGAAAAATTAGAGGGCATATTCCTGAGAACGTTCTATCATTTTAGAACTTAATTATAATTTTTTTGTTGATTTTGAGTATTTTTCTCTGATATCTTTTTCTTTTTTTCTTAAGGGGTGGTTTTTTAGGGTTGATTAATCTATTTGTCAGTTGGAAAAATTAGGGGGCACATTCCTGAGTACGTTTTATCCTTTTAGAACATGATTATAATTTTTTGGTTGATTTTGAGTATTTCTCTGTTATAACTTTATCTTTTTTTCTTAAGGGGTGGTTTTTAGGGTGGTGAAATTAATTCGTCAATTAGAAAAATTATAGGGTATATTTCTAAATACGTTCCATCATTTTAGAACTTAATTATAATTTTTTTGTCGATTTTGAGTATTTTTCTCTGATATATTTTTCTTTTTTTCTTAAGGGGTGGTTTTTTATCGTTTAAAAATTAATTAGTTAATTAGAAAAATTATAGGGCATATTCTTGAGTACGTTTCATCATTTTTGAACTTAATTATAATTTTTTTATTGATTTTGAGTATTTTTCTCTTATATCTTTTTCTTTTTTTTCTTAGGGGTGGTTTTTTAGGGTTGATAAATCTATTTGTCAATTGGAAAAATTAGGAGGCGTATTCCTGAGTACGTTTTATCATTTTAGAACATGATTATAATTTTTTGGTTGATTTTGAGTATTTCTCTGTTATAACTTTATCTTTTTTTCTTAAGGGGTGGTTTTTAGGGTGGTGAAATTAATTCGTCAATTAGAAAAATTATAGGGTATATTTCTAAATACGTTCCATCATTTTAGAACTTAATTATAATTTTTTTGTCGATTTTGAGTATTTTTCTCTGATATCTTGTTCTTTTTTTCTTAAGGGGTGGTTTTTTATCGTTCAAAAATTAATTAGTTAATTAGAAAAATTATAGGGCATATTCTTGAGTACGTTTCATCATTTTAGAACTTAATAATAATTTTTTTATTGATTTTGAGTATTTTTCTCTTATATCTTTTTCTTTTTTTTCTTAGGGGTGGTTTTTTAGGGTTGATAAATTGATTTGTCAATTGGAAAAATTAGGGGGCGTATTCCGGAGGACGTTTCATCATTTAAGAACATGATTATAATTTTTTAGTTTATTTTGAGTATTTTTCTCTGATAAGTTTTTCTACTTTTCTAAGGGGTGGTTTTTTAGGGTTAATAAATTAATTTCTCAATTTGAAAAATTAGGGGGCGTATTCCGGAAGACGTTTCATCATTTTAGAACATGATTATTTTTTTTGTTTTGGTTTTGAGTATTTCTCTGTGATAACTTTTTCTATTTTTCTAAGGGGTGGTTTTTTAGGGTTAATAAATTAATTTCTCAATTTAAAAAATTAGAGGGCATACTCCTGAGAACGTTCTATCATTTTAGAACTTAATTATAATTTTTTTGTTGATTTTGAGTATTTTTCTCTGATATCTTTTTCTTTTTTTCTTAAGGGGTGGTTTTTTAGGGTTGATTAATCTATTTGTCAGTTGGAAAAATTAGGGGGCACATTCCTGAGTACGTTTTATCCTTTTAGAACATGATTATAATTTTTTGGTTGATTTTGAGTATTTCTCTGTTATAACTTTATCTTTTTTTCTTAAGGGGTGGTTTTTAGGGTGGTGAAATTAATTCGTCAATTAGAAAAATTATAGGGTATATTTCTAAATACGTTCCATCATTTTAGAACTTAATTATAATTTTTTTGTCGATTTTGAGTATTTTTCTCTGATATATTTTTCTTTTTTTCTTAAGGGGTGGTTTTTTATCGTTTAAAAATTAATTAGTTAATTAGAAAAATTATAGGGCATATTCTTGAGTACGTTTCATCATTTTTGAACTTAATTATAATTTTTTTATTGATTTTGAGTATTTTTCTCTTATATCTTTTTCTTTTTTTTCTTAGGGGTGGTTTTTTAGGGTTGATAAATCTATTTGTCAATTGGAAAAATTAGGAGGCGTATTCCTGAGTACGTTTTATCATTTTAGAACATGATTATAATTTTTTGGTTGATTTTGAGTATTTCTCTGTTATAACTTTATCTTTTCTTCTTAAGGGGTGGTTTTTAGGGTTAATAAATTAATTTCTTAATTTAAAAAATTAGAGGGCATATTCCTGAGAACGTTCTATCATTTTAGAACTTAATTATAATTTTTTGGTTGATTTTAAGTATTTTTCTCTGATATCTTTTTCTTTTTTTCTTAAGGGGTGGTTTTTTATCGTTCAAAAATTAATTACTCAATTAGAAAAATTATAGGACATATTCTTGAGTAGGTTTTATCATTTTAGAACTTAATTATAATTTTTTTGTTGATTTTGAGTATTTTTCTCTGATTTCTTTTTCTTTTTTTCCTTAGGGGTGGTTTTTTATGGTTGATTAATCTATTTGTCAATTTAAAAAATTAGGGGGCACATTCCTGAGTACGTTTTATCATTTTAGAACATGATTATAATTTTTTGGTTGATTTTGAGTATTTCTCTGTTATAACTTTATCTTTTCTTCTTAAGGGGTGGTTTTTAAGGTGGTGAAATTAATTCGTCAATTAGAAAAATTATAGGGTATATTCCTAAATACGTTCCATCATTTTAGAACTTAATTATAATTTTTTTGTCGATTTTGAGTATTTTTCTCTGATATCTTTTTCTTTTTTTTTTAAGGGGTGGTTTTTTATCGTTCAAAAATTAATTAGTTAATTAGAAAAATTGAAGGGCATATTCTTGAGTACGTTTCATCATTTTAGAACTTAATTATAATTTTTTTATTGATTTTGAGTATTTTTCTCTTATATCTTTTTCTTTTTTTTCTTAGGGGTGGTTTTTTAGGGTTGATAAATCTATTTGTCAATTGGAAAAATTAGGGGGCGTATTCTGGAGGACGTTTCATCATTTAAGAACATGATTATAATTTTTTAGTTTATTTTGAGTATTTTTCTCTGATAAGTTTTTCTACTTTTCTAAGGGGTGGTTTTTTAGGGTTAATAAATTAATTTCTTAATTTGAAAAATTATAGGGCATATTCTTGAGTACGTTTCATCATTTTAGAACTTAATTATAATTTTTTTATTGATTTTGAGTATTTTTCTCTTATATCTTTTTCTTTTTTTCCTTAGGGGTGGTTTTTTAAGGTTGATAAATCTATTTGTCAATTGGAAAAATTAGGAGGCGTATTCCGGGGGACGTTTTATCATTTAAGAACATGATTATAATTTTTTAAATTATTTTGAGTATTTTTCTCTGATAAGTTTTTCTACTTTTCTAAGGGGTGGTTTTTTAGGGTTGATAAATCTATTTGTCAATGTGAAAAATTAGGGGGCGTATTTCGGAAGACGTTTCATCTTTTTAGAACATGATTATTTTTTTGTTTTTGGTTTTGAGTATTTCTCTGTGATAACTTTTTCTATTTTTCTAAGGGGTGGCTTTTTAGGGTTAATAAATTAATTTGTCAATTTGAAAAATTAGAGGGCATATTCCTGAGAACGTTCTATCATTTTAGAACTTAATTATAATTTTTTGGTTGATTTTGAGTATTTTTCTCTGATATCTTTTTCTTTTTTTCCTAAGGGGTGGTTTTTTATCGTTCAAAAATTAATTACTCAATTAGAAAAATTATAGGGCATATTCTTGAGTAGGTTTTATCATTTTAGAACTTAATTATAATTTTTTTGTTGATTTTGAGTATTTTTCTCTGATTTCTTTTTCTTTTTTTCCTTAGGGGTGGTTTTTTAGGGTTGATTAATCTATTTGTCAATTGACAAAATTAGGGGGCACATTCCTGAGTACGTTTTATCATTTTAGAACATGATTATAATTTTTTGGTTGATTTTGAGTATTTCTCTGTTATAACTTTATCTTTTCTTCTTAAGGGGTGGTTTTTAAGGTGGTGAAATTAATTCGTCAATTAGAAAAATTATAGGGTATATTCCTAAATACGTTCCATCATTTTAGAACTTAATTATAATTTTTTTGTCGATTTTGAGTATTTTTCTCTGATATCTTTTTCTTTTTTTCTTAAGGGGTGGTTTTTTATCGTTCAAAAATAAATTAGTTAATTAGAAAAATTATAGGGCATATTCTTGAGTACGTTTCATCATTTTTGAACTTAATTATAATTTTTTTATTGATTTTGAGTATTTTTCTCTTATATCTTTTCCTTTTTTTTCTTAGGGGTGGTTTTTTAAGGTTGATAAATCTATTTGTCAATTGGAAAAATTAGGGGGCGTATTACGGAGGACGTTTCATCATTTAAGAACATGATTATAATTTTTTAGTTTATTTTGAGTATTTTTCTCTTATATCTTTTTCTTTTTTCCCTAGGGGTGGTTTTTTAGGGTTGATAAATCTATTTGTCAATTGGAAAAATTAGGAGGCGTATTTCGGAGGACGTTTTATCATTTAAGAACATGATTGTAATTTTTTAGTTTATTTTGAGTATTTTTCTCTGATAAGTTTTTCTACTTTTCTAAGGGGTGGTTTTTTAGGGTTAATAAATTAATTTCTTAATTTGAAAAATTATAGGGCATATTCTTGAGTACGTTTTATCATTTTAGAACTTAATTATAATTTTTTTATTGATTTTGAGTATTTTTCTCTTATATCTTTTTCTTTTTTTCCTTAGGGGTGGTTTTTTAGGGTTGATAAATCTATTTGTCAATTGGAAAAATTAAGGGGCGTATTCCGGAGGACGTTTCATCATTTTAGATCATGATTATATTTTTTTTGTTGGTTTTGAGTATTTCTCTGTGATAACTTTTTCTATTTTTCTAAGGGGTGGTTTTTTAGGGTTAATAAATTAATTTGTCAATTTGAAATAATAGAGAGCATATTCCTGAGAACGTTTAATCATTTTAGAACTTGATTATATTTTTTTTGTTGGTTTTGAGTATTTCTCTGTGATAACTTTTTCTATTTTTCTAAGGGGTGGTTTTTTAGGGTTAATAAATTAATTTCTCAATTTGAAAAATTAGAGGGCATATTCCTGAGAACGTTCTATCATTTTAGAACTTAATTATAATTATTGTTAATTTTGAGTATTTTTCTCTTATATCATTTTCTTTTGTTCCTGTAATGTAGATTTTTTTTTTAGAAACTAAATTTAACATTTAACCCCAAATTAAATTTTGATACCTGAAAAGAAATAGAATTAAATTAAGTCTATACTTCCTATATCTGCCAATATAAGAAAAGAAATCTAAAAATTACAAAAGCGACAAAAGAAAGCAAAATATGGCAACAAAAGTTCAAAATCAAAGAAAGTCACGCCTAGAATCTACATCCAAATTAAGATCCCAGCTTCGAGATCTCCGAATCGCTATAAATGTTCAAAACTTTATAAATCTTTTATGTTGAGCGCCAGTTCGTTACAAAAAAAAAAATTTAATTAAAAATTGATCTATAATCAATATCAAAAATCCACGGAATTAAGAATAACGACTCGACGAGGAAGCCGTTAAGCGGTTAATCAAAAAAAATTATTAATCACGAAGGTTGTTACGGTCCCGACGTGACATAATCATACGTGACGGTTGTTACGGACCCGACACGGTAAACCAGCCAAACTAAATCCAAAAGAAAAGATTATTCGCGAAAATACGCAACATAATCTTCATTTCCAACACACCGAGCCGTGCATAGAAATTGCCAAAACCAATATCACCAAATTAATTAAAACAATCGAGACAGTAACGAACAACTGGCTGCGATTAAGATAGTTAAAAACAAGCTTTACTTGAAATTAATAATAAATTGCGCGTGATGACTGTTCACCTGATGGTAATTTGCAATTCTCCGACCGATAAAAGAATCAAAATTTACAAAGTTAACACGAAAGATCTCGAAGCTGTAGGAAATGCTCGGCTCTCAGTAGTGTAAAGGAGAGAGGGGAGGGTTCCGGATTGTCTACAAATTATCAGAAAGAAAACTCGATATTTAAATTTAATAAAATCCAAAAATATAATTTATTCAAAAGAAGTGACTCGATATAACAAAATGGGAAACGATAGGGTCAAAAGATAACTAAATAAACCAAAATTAATAATCAATACTATAATAGTAACGGGAATCGATAGGGCAGTACATAACCTGAAAAGGGAGAAAAACTGACTAAATTATAAAAACTATGACTACTCTAAAAAGGGGGACGAAATTTATACCAACTATTGATCTCAACATATTTTTCATAGTGTGGAATATACATATTATAACCACAAATAGTACGCAGCAAGGTATATTTTACCATGCTGGACGGTAAACGTGTTCTTTTATTATAGAGTGCGACAGGACATATTGAGTTGAGCTTACAAGTCACACAAAAAAAAATTATAATTTCAAGAAATTAAGAATCAGTATTAATTAGTGTCAATTAATTAATTGTATGTATATAACATCAATGACATTTATAATTGAATAGAACATTTGAAATTTCTTTAAAGAAAAAGGATTTATAAATTAATAAAACAATTGTGCGCTTATAAACTCAACCACAATATACAAATATCTCGAGTTAGTTTGATTTGTAAAATTTTCTGAATTTGAAATTTATATAAAATTACCTAATTGTCCTAAAACGAATTTAAACATGATAAATAATTAGTTAATTAAAATAATGTTAATTCATTACAATCACTGAAAATAAATTTTTAGAAATTAATACCATATAAATTTATCCTGTCCTGCCGCAACCATTATTTGGCAAAGTCTACCACTTCAAATTTTTACAACATTTTTTTTTTTTAATTTCAGTATTAATAAATTTTAATTAATCATTAGATAACTTATTGTTAATACCAGCCGTGACCGCATCTCTCTATTTTAAATAAATTATTCGCACATTACAAAAGAAAAGCTATAATAAATTACAACATCAATATATTCTTTAAGTTACATTAATATCGCAATAAAACTTTCAAGAAAATTTAAAAAATTTCATTAATTTTTATTATTAAATAAATTAGTGGAATTCAATCTTTTTTTTTTTTGAAAAATACCACGTGTGACTCTGTGCTCTACTCTCAGAAATAATAATTTATTTATACATCTCAAGCACTCATGTCAAAATAATTGCATATTTAAATTAAGAAAATTCAAAACACTAAATCATTGCAAATTTAATTTAATCAATTGATATACTTAGTCTTTAAAGTTTAAACATAAAGTTTTTAATTTGTTACAAGAGCACATGGCGAGCGACGCTAAATTCCGTTTCCGGTCAATCAAAATTCTAATTCTTTATCAAAATCATATATAAAAATTCACATGATAAATATAAATAATGCGATAAAAGTTAACACCTAAATAATAGTCGCTTGATAATTATAGTTTTAGTTAAAATCTTTACAACCGAAAAAATTTTATTTTCCTAGAAGAAAAAGACTTTGCCTATCCTAAATATAAAAGACCTACTTACTTGAATTTTTCGATGAATATTTAATTTTAATCGCAGACAATTTTGTCAATCTAACAATACTTTTTTTTGTTTCAACAATTAATAATTAATATAGGTCCAAATTGAAGAAAATCCAGCAGAATCTAGCACACACCGACCTTCCGACTTCTCTTTCCTTGAGCAGAACACAGAGTGATTAGACTTCCTTTTTGCTTTCTTTTTCGTCCGAGCACATTTCTTTTCTCCTCTTCTGTCACATACGTCTGTCCATTGTTAATCCTAGAGTGACTCCAGTGGTTATCGGTAGCTCTCTCTCATATCAGGATCGTAATGTTTGTGGTACCCCTCAGCTATCATCGATTTTAAATCTTTATACCTAACTACGCATAAAACATGAATAAAACCAGAGTCATACACTCTCAAAACCCGTCTTTAACGAGACCAGACTCTCACAAGGTCCAGGATGGCTCGGCAACCTCTACTTGAAGTCAGGAAACACGTCCAAAAACGACAGGGCCCAGGCACCAGTGCTTCGGATCCACAGATCGAATTTTGACTCTGGAGTTTTCCCCAATTAATTTTATAATATTTTACGCTATAATTGAGCTATCGGGTTGTCAAACCAGCTGATTAATTTAGAGAATTTTGACAGATTCTCTAAAATAACTCAATATTTAGTTTCTAATATCAGAAACATGAAATGGGGTTTGAGTCTGCGCAGCGGTAATATTGAGTACCAGAATTGATTCCGCTTGAAAAGTCGATGATTAAAGGGTAGGTGTCGACCTCATTCGAGATTCATATGAGCTAGTATGCAAACTACTGTGTCGGCTGAGTCTTGACATGGAAGGGGAGTTGGGCGGAGAATTCAAATCTTGGACAATGATCTCCTACTGCTAGATCGATAACCCGTCAAGTGCTGCGAACGAGTGGCGAAAAGAAAAACCAAGAAGCGAATTCGATGTAAGAAGACAGTTGGTCGATATGCTAGGACTTTGTTCTACTATATGTAGTGATGTAGTTAATCTCAGCAGACGATGTTTCAGCCTCGTGGAATCGGTCGACGACATGAAAACAAATAATTGTGGTTCGCGCGGTTAACAATGTTGTTTAATTAAAAAGTGCGGATTCGGTACGGCTGGTTGAGTTTTGTGGAAAGTGGGTGTGTGAATAGTGCTAATTAATCATAGGATTTACATCAACTGGAACCGGTAAAATTTACCGCGTTACATTCCTTAGGGGTGGTTTTTTAGGGTTGATAAATCTATTTCTCAATTGGAAAAATTAGGGGGCGTATTCCGGAGGACCTTTCATCATTTAAGAACATGATTATAATTTTTTAGTTTATTTTGAGTATTTTTCTCTGATAAGTTTTTCTACTTTTCTAAGGGGTCGTTTTTTAGGTTAAATAAATTAATTTCTCAATTTGAAAAATTATAGGGCATATTCTTGAGTACGTTTCATCATTTTAGAACTTAATTATAATTTTTTTATTGACTTTGAGTATTTTTCTCTTATATCTTTTTCTTTTTTTCCTTAGGGGTGGTTTTTTAGGGTTGATAAATCTATTTGTCAATTGAAAAAATTAGGGGGCGTATTCCGGAGGACGTTTCATCATTTAAGAACATGATTATAATTTTTTAGTTTATTTTGAGTATTTTTCTCTGATAAGTTTTTCTACTTTTCTAAGGGGTTGTTTTTTTTTGGGTTAATAAATTAATTTGTCAATTTTAAATAATAGAGGGCATATTCCTGAGAACGTTTAATCATTTTAGAACATGATTATATTTTTTTTGTTGGTTTTGTGTATTTCTCTGTGATAACTTTTTCTATTTTTCTAAGGGGTGGTTTTTTAGGGTTAATAACATAATTTCTCAATTTGAAAAATTAGAGGGCATATTCCTGAGAACGTTCTATTATTTTAGAACTTAATTATAATTTTTTGGTTGATTTTGAGTATTTTTCTCTGATATCTTTTTCTTTTTTTCTTAAGGGGTGGTTTTTTATCGGTCAAAAATTAATTATTCAATTAGAAAAATTAGAGGGCGTATTCCGGAGGACGTTTCATCATTTAAGAACATGATTATAATTTTTTAGTTTATTTTGAGTATTTTTCTCTGATAAGTTTTTCTACTTTTCTAGGGGGTGGTTTTTTAGTTTTAATAAATTAATTTCTTAATTTGAAAAATATAGGGCTTATTCTTGAGTACGTTTCATCATTTTAGAACCTAATTATAATTTTTTTATTGATTTTGAGTATTTTTCTCTTATATCTTTTTCTTTTTTTTCTTAGGGGTGGTTTTTTAGGGTTGATAAATCTATTTGTCAATTGGAAAAATTAGGGGGCGTATTCCGGAGGACGTTTAATCATTTTAGAACATGATTATATTTTTTTTGTTAGTTTTGTGTATTTCTCTGTGATAACTTTTTCTATTCTTCTAAGGGATTGTTTTTTAGGGTTAATAAATTAATTTCTCAATTTGAAAAATTAGAGGGCATATTCCTAAAAACGTTCTATCATTTTAGAACTTAATTATAATTTTTTGGTTGATTTTAAGTATTTTTCTCTGATATCTTTTTCTTTTTTTCTTAAGGGGTGGTTTTTTATCGTTCAAAAATTAATTATTTAATTAGAAAAATTATAGGGCATATTCTTGAGTACGTTTCATTATTTTAGAACTTAATTATAATTTTTTTTATTGATTTTGAGTATTTTTCTCTTATATCTTTTTCTTTTTTTCCTTAGGGGTGGTTTTTTAGGATTGATAAATCTATTTGTCAATTGGAAAAATTAGGGGGCGTATTCTGGAGGACGTTTCATCATTTAAGAACATGATTATAATTTTTTAGTTTATTTTGAGTATTTTTCTCTGATAAGTTTTTCTACTTTTCTAAGGGGTGGTTTTTTAGGGTTAATAAATTAATTTCTCGATTTAAAAAATTATAGGGAATATTCTTGTGTACGTTTCATCATTTTAGAACTTAATTATAATTTTTTTGTTGATTTTGAGTATTTTTCTCTTATATCTTTTTCTTTTTTTTCTTAGGGGTGGTTTTTTAGGGTTGATAAATCTATTTGTCAATTGGAAAAATTAGGGGGCGTATTCCGGAGGACGTTTTATCATTTAAGAACATGATTATAATTTTTTAGTTTATTTTAAGTATTTTTCTCTGATAAGTTTTTCTACTTTTCTAAGGGGTGGTTTTTTAGGGTTAATAAATTAATTTGTCAATTTGAAATAATAGAGGGCATATTCCTGAGAACGTTTAATCATTTTAGAACATGATTATATTTTTTTTTTGGTTTTGAGTATTTCTCTGTGATAACTTTTTCTATTTTTCTAAGGGGTGGTTTTTTAGGGTTAATAAATTAATTTCTTAATTTGAAAAATTAGAGGGCATATTCCTGAGAACGTTCTATCATTTTAGAACTTAATTATAATTTTTTGGTTGATTTTGAGTATTTTTCTCTGATATCTGTTTCTTTTTTTTCTTAGGAGTGGTTTTTTAGGGTTAATAAATTAATTTCTCAATTTGAAAAATAAGAGGGCATATTTCTGAGAACGTTCTATCATTTGAGAACTTAATTATAATTTTTTGGTTGATTTTGAGTATTTTTCTCTGATATCTTTTTCTTTTTTTCTTAAGGGGTGGTTTTTTGTCGTTCAAAAATTAATTATTCATTTAGAAAAATTAAAGGGCATATTCTTGAGTAGGTTTTATCATTTTAAAACTTAAATATAATTTTTTTGTTGATTTTGAGTATTTTTCTCTGATTTCTTTTTCTTTTTTTCCTTAGGGGTGGTTTTTTAGGGTTGATTAATCTATTTGTCAATTGGAAAAATAAGGGGGCACATTCCAGAGTACGTTTTATCATTTTAGAACATGATTATAATTTTTTGGTTGATTTTGAGTATTTCTCTCTTATAACTTTATATTTTTTTCTTAAGGGGTGGTTTTTAGGGTGGTGAAATTAATTCGTCAATTAGAAAAATTATAGGGTACATTCCTAAATACGTTTTATCATTTAAGAACTTAATTATAATTTTTTTGTTGATTTTGAGTATTTTTCTCTTATATCTTTTTCTTTTGTTCCTTAGGGGTGGTTTTTTAGGGTTGATAAATCTATTTGTCTATTTGAAAAATTAGAGGGCATATTCCTGAGAACGGTTAATCATTTTAGAACTTAATTATAATTTTTTTGTTTATTTTGAGTATTTTTCTCTGATATCTTTTTCTTTTTTTCTTAAGGGGTTGTTTTTTCTCGTTCAAACATTAATTAGTCAATTAGAAAAATTATAGGGCATATTCTTGAGTAGGTTTCATCATTTTAAAACTTAATTATAATTTTTTTGTTGATTTTGAGTATTTTTCTCTGATTTCTTTTTCTTTTTTTCCTTGGGGGTGGTTTTTTAGGGTTGATTAATCTATTTGTCAATTGGAAAATTAAGGGGCATATTCTTGAGTACGTTTTATCATTTTAGAACTTAATTATAATTTTTTTGTTGATTTTGAGTATTTCTCTGTGATAACTTTTTCTATTTTTCTAAGGGGTGGTTTTTTAGGGTTAATAAATTAATTTGTCAATTTGAAAAATTAAAAGACAAATTCCTGAGAAAGTTCTATCATTTTAGAACTTAATTATAATTTTTTTGTTTATTTTGAGTATTTTTCTCTGATATCTTTTTCTTTTTTTCTTAAGGGGTTGTTTTTTCTCGTTCAAACATTAATTAGTCAATTAGAAAAATTATAGGGCATATTCTTGAGTAGGTTTCATCATTTTAGAACTTAATTATAATTTTTTTGTTGATTTGAGTATTTTTCTCTGATTTCTTTTTCTTTTTTTCCTTGGGGGTGGTTTTTTAGGGTTGATTAATCTATTTGTCAATTGGAAAAATTAAGGGGCACATTCCTGAGTACGTTTTATCATTTTAGATCATGATTATAATTTTTTGGTTGGTTTTGAGTATTTCTCTGTTATAACTTTATCTTTTTTTCTAAAGGGGTGGTTTTTAGGGTTAATAAATTAATTTCTCAATTTGAAAAATAAGAGGGCATATTTCTGAGAACGTTCTATCATTTGAGAACGTAATTATAATTTTTTGGTTGATTTTGAGTATTTTTCTCTGATATCTTTTTCTTTTTTTCTTAAGGGGTGGTTTTTTATCGTTCAAAAATTAATTATTCAATTAGAAAAATTATAGGGCATATTCTTGAGTAGGTTTTATCATTTTAGAACTTAATTATATTTTTTTTGTTGATTTTGAGTATTTTTCTCTGATTTCTTTTTCTTTTTTTCCTTAGGGGTGGTTTTTTAGGGTTGATTAATCTATTTGTCAATTGGAAAAATAAGGGGGCGTATTCCGGAGGAAGTTTCATCATTTAAGAACATGATTATAATTTTTTAGTTTATTTTAAGTATTTTTCTCTGATAAGTTTTTCTACTTTTCTAAGGGGTGGTTTTTAAGGGTTAATAAATTAATTTGTCAATTTAAAATAATAGAGGGCATATTCCTGAGAACGTTTAATCATTTTAGAAAGTGATTATATTTTTTTTGTTGGTTTTGAGTATTTCTCTGTGATAACTTTTTCTATTTTTCTAAGGGGTGGTTTTTTAGGGTTAATAAATTAATTTCTTAATTTGAAAAATTAGAGGGCATATTCCTGAGAACGTTCTATCATTTTAGAACTTAATTATAATTTTTTGGTTGATTTTGAGTATTTTTCTCTGATATCTGTTTCTTTTTTTCTTAAGGGGTGGTTTTTTAGGGTTAATAAATTAATTTGTCAATTTGAAAAATTAAAAGACATATTCCTGAGAACGTTCTATCATTTTAGAACTTAATTATAATTTTTTTGTTGATTTTGAGTATTTTTCTCTGATATCTTTTTCTTTTTTTCTTAAGGGGTGGTTTTTTAACGTTCAAAAATTAATTAGTCAATTAGAAAAATTATAGGGCATATTCTTGAGTAGGTTTCATCATTTTAGAACTTAATTATAATTTTTTTGTTGATTTTGAGTATTTTTCTCTTATATCTTTTTCTTTTTTTTCTTAGGGGTGGTTTTTTAGGGTTGATAAATCTATTTGTCAATTGGAAAAATTAGGGGGCGTATTCCGGAGGACGTTTCATCATTTAAGAACATGATTATAATTTTTTAGTTTATTTTAAGTATTTTTCTCTGATAAGTTTTTCTACTTTTCTAAGGGGTGGTTTTTTAGGGTTAATAAATTAATTTCTCAATTTGAAAAATAAGAGGGCATATTTCTGAGAACGTTCTATCATTTGAGAACGTAATTATAATTTTTTGGTTGATTTTGAGTATTTTTCTCTGATATCTTTTTCTTTTTTTCTAAAGGGGTGGTTTTTTATCGTTCAAAAATTAATTATTCAATTAGAAAAATTATAGGGCATATTCTTGAGTAGGTTTTATCATTTTAGAACTTAATTATATTTTTTTTGTTGATTTTGAGTATTTTTCTCTGATTTCTTTTTCTTTTTTTCCTTAGGGGTGGTTTTTTAGGGTTGATTAATCTATTTGTCAATTGGAAAAATAAGGGGGCGTATTCCGGAGGACGTTTCATCATTTAAGAACATGATTATAATTTTTTAGTTTATTTTAAGTATTTTTCTCTGATAAGTTTTTCTACTTTTCTAAGGGGTGGTTTTTTAGGATTAATAAATTAATTTGTGAATTTGAAATAATAGAGGGCATATTCCTGAGAACGTTTAATCATTTTAGAAAATGATTATATTTTTTTTGTTGGTTTTGATTATTTCTCTGTGATAACTTTTTCTATTTTTCTAAGGGGTGGTTTTTTAGGGTTAATAAATTAATTTCTCAATTTGAAAAATTAGAGGGCATATTCCTGAGAACGTTCTATCATTTTAGAACTTAATTATAATTTTTTGGTTGATTTTGAGTATTTTTCTCTGATATCTGTTTCTTTTTTTCTTAAGGGGTGGTTTTTTATCGTTCAAAAATTAATTATTCAATTAGAAAAATTAAAGGGCATATTCTTGAGTACGTTTCATCATTTTTGAACTTAATTATAATTTTTTTATTGATTTTGAGTATTTTTCCCTTATATCTTGTTCTTTTTTTCCTTAGGGGTGGTTTTTTAGGGTTGCTAAATCTATTTGTCAATTGGAAAAATTAGGGGGCGTATTCCGGAGGACGTTTCATCATTTAAGAACATGATTATAATTTTTTAGTTTATTTTAAGTATTTTTCTCTGATAAGTTTTTCTACTTTTCTAAGGGGTGGTTTTTTAGGGTTAATAAATTAATTTCTCAATTTGAAAAATAAGAGGGCATATTTCTGAGAACGTTCTATCATTTGAGAACGTAATTATAATTTTTTGGTTGATTTTGAGTATTTTTCTCTGATATCTTTTTCTTTTTTTCTAAAGGGGTGGTTTTTTATCGTTCAAAAATTAATTATTCAATTAGAAAAATTATAGGGCATATTCTTGAGTAGGTTTTATCATTTTAGAACTTAATTATATTTTTTTTGTTGATTTTGAGTATTTTTCTCTGATTTCTTTTTCTTTTTTTCCTTAGGGGTGGTTTTTTAGGGTTGATTAATCTATTTGTCAATTGGAAAAATAAGGGGGCGTATTCCGGAGGACGTTTCATCATTTAAGAACATGATTATAATTTTTTAGTTTATTTTAAGTATTTTTCTCTGATAAGTTTTTCTACTTTTCTAAGGGGTGGTTTTTTAGGGTTAATAAATTAATTTGTCAATTTGAAATAATAGAGGGCATATTCCTGAGAACGTTTAATCATTTTAGAACATGATTATATTTTTTTTTTGGTTTTGAGTATTTCTCTGTGATAACTTTTTCTATTTTTCTAAGGGGTGGTTTTTTAGGGTTAATAAATTAATTTCTTAATTTGAAAAATTAGAGGGCATATTCCTGAGAACGTTCTATCATTTTAGAACTTAATTATAATTTTTTGGTTGATTTTGAGTATTTTTCTCTGATATCTGTTTCTTTTTTTTCTTAGGAGTGGTTTTTTAGGGTTAATAAATTAATTTCTCAATTTGAAAAATAAGAGGGCATATTTCTGAGAACGTTCTATCATTTGAGAACTTAATTATAATTTTTTGGTTGATTTTGAGTATTTTTCTCTGATATCTTTTTCTTTTTTTCTTAAGGGGTGGTTTTTTGTCGTTCAAAAATTAATTATTCATTTAGAAAAATTATAGGGCATATTCTTGAGTAGGTTTTATCATTTTAAAACTTAAATATAATTTTTTTGTTGATTTTGAGTATTTTTCTCTGATTTCTTTTTCTTTTTTTCCTTAGGGGTGGTTTTTTAGGGTTGATTAATCTATTTGTCAATTGGAAAAATAAGGGGGCACATTCCAGAGTACGTTTTATCATTTTAGAACATGATTATAATTTTTTGGTTGATTTTGAGTATTTCTCTCTTATAACTTTATATTTTTTTCTTAAGGGGTGGTTTTTAGGGTGGTGAAATTAATTCGTCAATTAGAAAAATTATAGGGTACATTCCTAAATACGTTTTATCATTTAAGAACTTAATTATAATTTTTTTGTTGATTTTGAGTATTTTTCTCTTATATCTTTTTCTTTTGTTCCTTAGGGGTGGTTTTTTAGGGTTGATAAATCTATTTGTCTATTTGAAAAATTAGAGGGCATATTCCTGAGAACGGTTAATCATTTTAGAACTTAATTATAATTTTTTTGTTTATTTTGAGTATTTTTCTCTGATATCTTTTTCTTTTTTTCTTAAGGGGTTGTTTTTTCTCGTTCAAACATTAATTAGTCAATTAGAAAAATTATAGGGCATATTCTTGAGTAGGTTTCATCATTTTAAAACTTAATTATAATTTTTTTGTTGATTTTGAGTATTTTTCTCTGATTTCTTTTTCTTTTTTTCCTTGGGGGTGGTTTTTTAGGGTTGATTAATCTATTTGTCAATTGGAAAATTAAGGGGCATATTCTTGAGTACGTTTTATCATTTTAGAACTTAATTATAATTTTTTTGTTGATTTTGAGTATTTCTCTGTGATAACTTTTTCTATTTTTCTAAGGGGTGGTTTTTTAGGGTTAATAAATTAATTTGTCAATTTGAAAAATTAAAAGACAAATTCCTGAGAAAGTTCTATCATTTTAGAACTTAATTATAATTTTTTTGTTTATTTTGAGTATTTTTCTCTGATATCTTTTTCTTTTTTTCTTAAGGGGTTGTTTTTTCTCGTTCAAACATTAATTAGTCAATTAGAAAAATTATAGGGCATATTCTTGAGTAGGTTTCATCATTTTAGAACTTAATTATAATTTTTTTGTTGATTTGAGTATTTTTCTCTGATTTCTTTTTCTTTTTTTCCTTGGGGGTGGTTTTTTAGGGTTGATTAATCTATTTGTCAATTGGAAAAATTAAGGGGCACATTCCTGAGTACGTTTTATCATTTTAGATCATGATTATAATTTTTTGGTTGGTTTTGAGTATTTCTCTGTTATAACTTTATCTTTTTCTCTAAAGGGGTGGTTTTTAGGGTTAATAAATTAATTTCTCAATTTGAAAAATAAGAGGGCATATTTCTGAGAACGTTCTATCATTTGAGAACGTAATTATAATTTTTTGGTTGATTTTGAGTATTTTTCTCTGATATCTTTTTCTTTTTTTCTTAAGGGGTGGTTTTTTATCGTTCAAAAATTAATTATTCAATTAGAAAAATTATAGGGCATATTCTTGAGTAGGTTTTATCATTTTAGAACTTAATTATATTTTTTTTGTTGATTTTGAGTATTTTTCTCTGATTTCTTTTTCTTTTTTTCCTTAGGGGTGGTTTTTTAGGGTTGATTAATCTATTTGTCAATTGGAAAAATAAGGGGGCGTATTCCGGAGGAAGTTTCATCATTTAAGAACATGATTATAATTTTTTAGTTTATTTTAAGTATTTTTCTCTGATAAGTTTTTCTACTTTTCTAAGGGGTGGTTTTTAAGGGTTAATAAATTAATTTGTCAATTTAAAATAATAGAGGGCATATTCCTGAGAACGTTTAATCATTTTAGAAAGTGATTATATTTTTTTTGTTGGTTTTGAGTATTTCTCTGTGATAACTTTTTCTATTTTTCTAAGGGGTGGTTTTTTAGGGTTAATAAATTAATTTCTTAATTTGAAAAATTAGAGGGCATATTCCTGAGAACGTTCTATCATTTTAGAACTTAATTATAATTTTTTGGTTGATTTTGAGTATTTTTCTCTGATATCTGTTTCTTTTTTTCTTAAGGGGTGGTTTTTTAGGGTTAATAAATTAATTTGTCAATTTGAAAAATTAAAAGACATATTCCTGAGAACGTTCTATCATTTTAGAACTTAATTATAATTTTTTTGTTGATTTTGAGTATTTTTCTCTGATATCTTTTTCTTTTTTTCTTAAGGGGTGGTTTTTTAACGTTCAAAAATTAATTAGTCAATTAGAAAAATTATAGGGCATATTCTTGAGTAGGTTTCATCATTTTAGAACTTAATTATAATTTTTTTGTTGATTTTGAGTATTTTTCTCTTATATCTTTTTCTTTTTTTTCTTAGGGGTGGTTTTTTAGGGTTGATAAATCTATTTGTCAATTGGAAAAATTAGGGGGCGTATTCCGGAGGACGTTTCATCATTTAAGAACATGATTATAATTTTTTAGTTTATTTTAAGTATTTTTCTCTGATAAGTTTTTCTACTTTTCTAAGGGGTGGTTTTTTAGGGTTAATAAATTAATTTCTCAATTTGAAAAATAAGAGGGCATATTTCTGAGAACGTTCTATCATTTGAGAACGTAATTATAATTTTTTGGTTGATTTTGAGTATTTTTCTCTGATATCTTTTTCTTTTTTTCTAAAGGGGTGGTTTTTTATCGTTCAAAAATTAATTATTCAATTAGAAAAATTATAGGGCATATTCTTGAGTAGGTTTTATCATTTTAGAACTTAATTATATTTTTTTTGTTGATTTTGAGTATTTTTCTCTGATTTCTTTTTCTTTTTTTCCTTAGGGGTGGTTTTTTAGGGTTGATTAATCTATTTGTCAATTGGAAAAATAAGGGGGCGTATTCCGGAGGACGTTTCATCATTTAAGAACATGATTATAATTTTTTAGTTTATTTTAAGTATTTTTCTCTGATAAGTTTTTCTACTTTTCTAAGGGGTGGTTTTTTAGGATTAATAAATTAATTTGTGAATTTGAAATAATAGAGGGCATATTCCTGAGAACGTTTAATCATTTTAGAAAATGATTATATTTTTTTTGTTGGTTTTGATTATTTCTCTGTGATAACTTTTTCTATTTTTCTAAGGGGTGGTTTTTTAGGGTTAATAAATTAATTTCTCAATTTGAAAAATTAGAGGGCATATTCCTGAGAACGTTCTATCATTTTAGAACTTAATTATAATTTTTTGGTTGATTTTGAGTATTTTTCTCTGATATCTGTTTCTTTTTTTCTTAAGGGGTGGTTTTTTATCGTTCAAAAATTAATTATTCAATTAGAAAAATTAAAGGGCATATTCTTGAGTACGTTTCATCATTTTTGAACTTAATTATAATTTTTTTATTGATTTTGAGTATTTTTCCCTTATATCTTGTTCTTTTTTTCCTTAGGGGTGGTTTTTTAGGGTTGCTAAATCTATTTGTCAATTGGAAAAATTAGGGGGCTTATTCCGGAGGACGTTTCATCATTTAAGAACATGATTATAATTTTTTAGTTTATTTTGAGTATTTTTCTCTGATAAGTTTTTCTACTTTTCTAAGGGGTGGTTTTTTAGGGTTAATAAATTAATTTCTCAATTTAAAAAAATTATAGGGCATATTCTTGACTACGTTTCATCATTTTAGAACTTAATTATAATTTTTTGGTTGATTTTGAGTATTTTTCTCTGATATCTGTTTCTTTTTTTCTTAAGGGGTGGTTTTTTATCGTTCAAAAATTAATTTCTCAATTTGAAAAATTAAAGGGCTTATTCTTGAGTACGTTTCATCTTTTTAGAACTTAATTATAATTTTTTTATTGATTTTGAGTATTTTTCTCTTATATCTTTTTCTTTTTTTCCTTAGGGGTGGTTTTTTAGGGTTGATAAATCTATTTGTCAATTGGAAAAATGAGGGGGCGTATTCCGGAGGACGTTTCATCATTTAAGAACATGATTATAATTTTTTAGTTTATTTTGAGTATTTTTCTCTGATAAGTTTTTCTACTTTTCTAAGGGGTGGTTTTTTAGGGTTAATAAATTAATTTCTCAATTTAAAAAAATTATAGGGCATATTCTTGACTACGTTTCATCATTTTAGAACTTAATTATATTTTTTTATTGATTTTGAGTATTTTTCTCTTATATCTTTTTCTTTTTTTCCTTAGGGGTGGTATTTTAGGGTTGATAAATCTATTTGTCAATTGGAAAAATTAGTGTGCGTATTCTGGAGGACGTTTCATCATTTAAGAACATGATTATAATTTTTTAGTTTATTTTGAGTATTTTTCTCTGATAAGTTTTTCTACTTTTCTAAGGGGTGGTTTTTTAGGGTTAATAAATTAATTTCTCAATTTGAAAAATAAGAGGGCATATTTCTGAGAACGTTCTATCATTTGAGAACTTAATTATAATTTTTTCGGTGATTTTGAGTATTTTTCTCTGATATCTTTTTCTTTTTTTCTTAAGGGGTGGTTTTTTATCGTTTAAAAATTAATTATTCATTTAGAAAAATTATAGGGCATATTCTTGAGTAGGTTTTATCATTTTAGAACTTAATTATAATTTTTTTGTTGATTTTGAGTATTTTTCTCTGATTTCTTTTTCTTTTTTTCCTTAGGGGTGGTTTTTTAGGGTTGATTAATCTATTTGTCAATTGGAAAAATAAGGGGGCACATTCCAGAGTACGTTTTATCATTTTAGAACATGATTATAATTTTTTGGTTGATTTTGAGTATTTCTCTGTTATAACTTTATCTTTTTTTCTTAAGGGGTGGTTTTTAGGGTGGTGAAATTAATTCGTCAATTAGAAAAATTATAGGGTACATTCCTAAATACGTTTCATCATTTTAGAACTTAATTATAATTTTTTTGTTGATTTTGAGTATTTTTCTCTTATATCTTTTTCCTTTGTTCCTTAGGGGTGGTTTTTTAGGGTTGATAAATCTATTTGTCTATTTGAAAAATTAGAGGGCATATTCCTGAGAACGGTTAATCATTTTAGAACTTAATTATAATTTTTTTGTTTATTTTGAGTATTTTTCTCTGATTTCTTTTTCTTTTTTTCCTTGGGGGTGGTTTTTTAGGGTTGATTAATCTATTTGTCAGATGGAAAAATTAAGGGGCATATTGTTGAGTACGTTTTATCATTTTAGAACTTAATTATAATATTTTTGTTGGTTTTGAGTATTTCTCTGTGATAACTTTTTCTATTTTTCTAAGGGGTGGTTTTTTAGGGTTAATAAATTAATTTGTCAATTTGAAAAATTAAAAGACATATTCCTGAGAACGTTCTATCATTTTAGAACTTAATTATAATTTTTTTGTTTATTTTGAGTATTTTTCTCTGATATCTTTTTCTTTTTTTCTTAAGGGGTTGTTTTTTCTCGTTCAAACATTAATTAGTCAATTAGAAAAATTATAGGGCATATTCTTGAGTAGGTTTCATCATTTTAGAACTTAATTATAATTTTTTTGTTGATTTTGAGTATTTTTCTCTGATTTCTTTTTCTTTTTTTCCTTGGGGGTGGTTTTTTAGGGCTGATTAATCTATTTGTCAATTGGAAAAATTAAGGGGCACATTCCTGAGTACGTTTTATCATTTTAGATCATGATTATAATTTTTTGGTTGATTTTGAGTATTTCTCTGTTATAACTTTATCTTTTTTTCTAAAGGGGTGGTTTTTAGGGTTAATAAATTAATTTCTCAATTTGAAAAATAAGAGGGCATATTTCTGAGAACGTTCTATCATTTGAGAACGTAATTATAATTTTTTGGTTGATTTTGAGTATTTTTCTCTGATATCTTTTTCTTTTTTTCTTAAGGGGTGGTTTTTTATCGTTCAAAAATTAATTATTCAATTAGAAAAATTATAGGGCATATTCTTGAGTAGGTTTTATCATTTTAGAACTTAATTATATTTTTTTTGTTGATTTTGAGTATTTTTCTCTGATTTCTTTTTCTTTTTTTCCTTAGGGGTGGTTTTTTAGGGTTGATTAATCTATTTGTCAATTGGAAAAATAAGGGGGCGTATTCCGGAGGAAGTTTCATCATTTAAGAACATGATTATAATTTTTTAGTTTATTTTAAGTATTTTTCTCTGATAAGTTTTTCTACTTTTCTAAGGGGTGGTTTTTTAGGGTTAATAAATTAATTTGTCAATTTGAAAAATTAAAAGACATATTCCTGAGAACGTTCTATCATTTTAGAACTTAATTATAATTTTTTTGTTTATTTTGAATATTTTTCTCTGATATCTTTTTCTTTTTTTCTTAAGGGGTGGTTTTTTATCGTTCAAAAATTAATTAGTCAATTAGAAAAATTATAGGGCATATTCTTGAGTAGGTTTCATCATTTTAGAACTTAATTATAATTTTTTTGTTGATTTTAAGTATTTTTCTCTTATATCTTTTTCTTTTTTTTCTTAGGGGTGGTTTTTTAGGGTTGATAAATCTATTTGTCAATTGGAAAAATTAGGGAGCGTATTCCGGAGGACGTTTTATCATTTAAGAACATGATTATAATTTTTTAGTTTATTTTAAGTATTTTTCTCTGATAAGTTTTTCTACTTTTCTAAGGGGTGGTTTTTTAGGGTTAATAAATTAATTTCTCAATTTGAAAAATAAGAGGGCATATTTCTGAGAACGTTCTATCATTTGAGAACGTAATTATAATTTTTTGGTTGATTTTGAGTATTTTTCTCTGATATCTTTTTCTTTTTTTCTAAAGGGGTGGTTTTTTATCGTTCAAAAATTAATTATTCAATTAGAAAAATTATAGGGCATATTCTTGAGTAGGTTTTATCATTTTAGAACTTAATTATATTTTTTTTGTTGATTTTGAGTATTTTTCTCTGATTTCTTTTTCTTTTTTTCCTTAGGGGTGGTTTTTTAGGGTTGATTAATCTATTTGTCAATTGGAAAAATAAGGGAGCGTATTCCGGAGGACGTTTTATCATTTTAGAACATGATTATAATTTTTTGGTTGATTTTGAGTATTTCTCTCTTATAACTTTATATTTTTTTCTTAAGGGGTGGTTTTTAGGGTGGTGAAATTAATTCGTCAATTAGAAAAATTATAGGGTACATTCCTAAATACGTTTTATCATTTAAGAACTTAATTATAATTTTTTTGTTGATTTTGAGTATTTTTCTCTTATATCTTTTTCTTTTGTTCCTTAGGGGTGGTTTTTTAGGGTTGATAAATCTATTTGTCTATTTGAAAAATTAGAGGGCATATTCCTGAGAACGGTTAATCATTTTAGAACTTAATTATAATTTTTTTGTTTATTTTGAGTATTTTTCTCTGATATCTTTTTCTTTTTTTCTTAAGGGGTTGTTTTTTCTCGTTCAAACATTAATTAGTCAATTAGAAAAATTATAGGGCATATTCTTGAGTAGGTTTCATCATTTTAAAACTTAATTATAATTTTTTTGTTGATTTTGAGTATTTTTCTCTGATTTCTTTTTCTTTTTTTCCTTGGGGGTGGTTTTTTAGGGTTGATTAATCTATTTGTCAATTGGAAAATTAAGGGGCATATTCTTGAGTACGTTTTATCATTTTAGAACTTAATTATAATTTTTTTGTTGATTTTGAGTATTTCTCTGTGATAACTTTTTCTATTTTTCTAAGGGGTGGTTTTTTAGGGTTAATAAATTAATTTGTCAATTTGAAAAATTAAAAGACAAATTCCTGAGAAAGTTCTATCATTTTAGAACTTAATTATAATTTTTTTGTTTATTTTGAGTATTTTTCTCTGATATCTTTTTCTTTTTTTCTTAAGGGGTTGTTTTTTCTCGTTCAAACATTAATTAGTCAATTAGAAAAATTATAGGGCATATTCTTGAGTAGGTTTCATCATTTTAGAACTTAATTATAATTTTTTTGTTGATTTGAGTATTTTTCTCTGATTTCTTTTTCTTTTTTTCCTTGGGGGTGGTTTTTTAGGGTTGATTAATCTATTTGTCAATTGGAAAAATTAAGGGGCACATTCCTGAGTACGTTTTATCATTTTAGATCATGATTATAATTTTTTGGTTGGTTTTGAGTATTTCTCTGTTATAACTTTATCTTTTTTTCTAAAGGGGTGGTTTTTAGGGTTAATAAATTAATTTCTCAATTTGAAAAATAAGAGGGCATATTTCTGAGAACGTTCTATCATTTGAGAACGTAATTATAATTTTTTGGTTGATTTTGAGTATTTTTCTCTGATATCTTTTTCTTTTTTTCTTAAGGGGTGGTTTTTTATCGTTCAAAAATTAATTATTCAATTAGAAAAATTATAGGGCATATTCTTGAGTAGGTTTTATCATTTTAGAACTTAATTATATTTTTTTTGTTGATTTTGAGTATTTTTCTCTGATTTCTTTTTCTTTTTTTCCTTAGGGGTGGTTTTTTAGGGTTGATTAATCTATTTGTCAATTGGAAAAATAAGGGGGCGTATTCCGGAGGAAGTTTCATCATTTAAGAACATGATTATAATTTTTTAGTTTATTTTAAGTATTTTTCTCTGATAAGTTTTTCTACTTTTCTAAGGGGTGGTTTTTAAGGGTTAATAAATTAATTTGTCAATTTAAAATAATAGAGGGCATATTCCTGAGAACGTTTAATCATTTTAGAAAATGATTATATTTTTTTTGTTGGTTTTGAGTATTTCTCTGTGATAACTTTTTCTATTTTTCTAAGGGGTGGTTTTTTAGGGTTAATAAATTAATTTCTTAATTTGAAAAATTAGAGGGCATATTCCTGAGAACGTTCTATCATTTTAGAACTTAATTATAATTTTTTGGTTGATTTTGAGTATTTTTCTCTGATATCTGTTTCTTTTTTTCTTAAGGGGTGGTTTTTTAGGGTTAATAAATTAATTTGTCAATTTGAAAAATTAAAAGACATATTCCTGAGAACGTTCTATCATTTTAGAACTTAATTATAATTTTTTTGTTGATTTTGAGTATTTTTCTCTGATATCTTTTTCTTTTTTTCTTAAGGGGTGGTTTTTTAACGTTCAAAAATTAATTAGTCAATTAGAAAAATTATAGGGCATATTCTTGAGTAGGTTTCATCATTTTAGAACTTAATTATAATTTTTTTGTTGATTTTGAGTATTTTTCTCTTATATCTTTTTCTTTTTTTTCTTAGGGGTGGTTTTTTAGGGTTGATAAATCTATTTGTCAATTGGAAAAATTAGGGAGCGTATTCCGGAGGACGTTTTATCATTTAAGAACATGATTATAATTTTTTAGTTTATTTTAAGTATTTTTCTCTGATAAGTTTTTCTACTTTTCTAAGGGGTGGTTTTTTAGGGTTAATAAATTAATTTCTCAATTTGAAAAATAAGAGGGCATATTTCTGAGAACGTTCTATCATTTGAGAACGTAATTATAATTTTTTGGTTGATTTTGAGTATTTTTCTCTGATATCTTTTTCTTTTTTTCTAAAGGGGTGGTTTTTTATCGTTCAAAAATTAATTATTCAATTAGAAAAATTATAGGGCATATTCTTGAGTAGGTTTTATCATTTTAGAACTTAATTATATTTTTTTTGTTGATTTTGAGTATTTTTCTCTGATTTCTTTTTCTTTTTTTCCTTAGGGGTGGTTTTTTAGGGTTGATTAATCTATTTGTCAATTGGAAAAATAAGGGGGCGTATTCCGGAGGACGTTTCATCATTTAAGAACATGATTATAATTTTTTAGTTTATTTTAAGTATTTTTCTCTGATAAGTTTTTCTACTTTTCTAAGGGGTGGTTTTTTAGGATTAATAAATTAATTTGTGAATTTGAAATAATAGAGGGCATATTCCTGAGAACGTTTAATCATTTTAGAAAATGATTATATTTTTTTTGTTGGTTTTGATTATTTCTCTGTGATAACTTTTTCTATTTTTCTAAGGGGTGGTTTTTTAGGGTTAATAAATTAATTTCTCAATTTGAAAAATTAGAGGGCATATTCCTGAGAACGTTCTATCATTTTAGAACTTAATTATAATTTTTTGGTTGATTTTGAGTATTTTTCTCTGATATCTGTTTCTTTTTTTCTTAAGGGGTGGTTTTTTATCGTTCAAAAATTAATTATTCAATTAGAAAAATTAAAGGGCATATTCTTGAGTACGTTTCATCATTTTTGAACTTAATTATAATTTTTTTATTGATTTTGAGTATTTTTCCCTTATATCTTGTTCTTTTTTTCCTTAGGGGTGGTTTTTTAGGGTTGCTAAATCTATTTGTCAATTGGAAAAATTAGGGGGCTTATTCCGGAGGACGTTTCATCATTTAAGAACATGATTATAATTTTTTAGTTTATTTTGAGTATTTTTCTCTGATAAGTTTTTCTACTTTTCTAAGGGGTGGTTTTTTAGGGTTAATAAATTAATTTCTCAATTTAAAAAAATTATAGGGCATATTCTTGACTACGTTTCATCATTTTAGAACTTAATTATAATTTTTTGGTTGATTTTGAGTATTTTTCTCTGATATCTGTTTCTTTTTTTCTTAAGGGGTGGTTTTTTATCGTTCAAAAATTAATTTCTCAATTTGAAAAATTAAAGGGCTTATTCTTGAGTACGTTTCATCTTTTTAGAACTTAATTATAATTTTTTTATTGATTTTGAGTATTTTTCTCTTATATCTTTTTCTTTTTTTCCTTAGGGGTGGTTTTTTAGGGTTGATAAATCTATTTGTCAATTGGAAAAATTAGGGGGCGTATTCCGGAGGACGTTTCATCATTTAAGAACATGATTATAATTTTTTAGTTTATTTTGAGTATTTTTCTCTGATAAGTTTTTCTACTTTTCTAAGGGGTGGTTTTTTAGGGTTAATAAATTAATTTCTCAATTTAAAAAAATTATAGGGCATATTCTTGACTACGTTTCATCATTTTAGAACTTAATTATATTTTTTTATTGATTTTGAGTATTTTTCTCTTATATCTTTTTCTTTTTTTCCTTAGGGGTGGTATTTTAGGGTTGATAAATCTATTTGTCAATTGGAAAAATTAGTGGGCGTATTCTGGAGGACGTTTCATCATTTAAGAACATGATTATAATTTTTTAGTTTATTTTGAGTATTTTTCTCTGATAAGTTTTTCTACTTTTCTAAGGGGTGGTTTTTTAGGGTTAATAAATTAATTTCTCAATTTGAAAAATAAGAGGGCATATTTCTGAGAACGTTCTATCATTTGAGAACTTAATTATAATTTTTTCGGTGATTTTGAGTATTTTTCTCTGATATCTTTTTCTTTTTTTCTTAAGGGGTGGTTTTTTATCGTTTAAAAATTAATTATTCATTTAGAAAAATTATAGGGCATATTCTTGAGTAGGTTTTATCATTTTAGAACTTAATTATAATTTTTTTGTTGATTTTGAGTATTTTTCTCTGATTTCTTTTTCTTTTTTTCCTTAGGGGTGGTTTTTTAGGGTTGATTAATCTATTTGTCAATTGGAAAAATAAGGGGGCACATTCCAGAGTACGTTTTATCATTTTAGAACATGATTATAATTTTTTGGTTGATTTTGAGTATTTCTCTTTTATAACTTTATCTTTTTTTCTTAAGGGGTGGTTTTTAGGGTAGTGAAATTTATTCGTCAATTAGAAAAATTATAGGGTACATTCCTAAATACGTTTCATCATTTTAGAACTTAATTATAATTTTTTTGTTGATTTTGAGTATTTTTCTCTTATATCTTTTTCCTTTGTTCCTTAGGGGTGGTTTTTTAGGGTTGATAAATCTATTTGTCTATTTGAAAAATTAGAGGGCATATTCTTGAGAACGGTTAATCATTTTAGAACTTAATTATAATTTTTTTGTTTATTTTGAGTATTTTTCTCTGATTTCTTTTTCTTTTTTTCCTTGGGGGTGGTTTTTTAGGGTTGATTAATCTATTTGTCAATTGGAAAAATTAAGGGGCATATTGTTGAGTACGTTTTATCATTTTAGAACTTAATTATAATATTTTTGTTGGTTTTGAGTATTTCTCTGTGATAACTTTTTCTATTTTTCTAAGGGGTGGTTTTTTAGGGTTAATAAATTAATTTGTCAATTTGAAAAATTAAAAGACATATTCCTGAGAACGTTCTATCATTTTAGAACTTAATTATAATTTTTTTGTTTATTTTGAGTATTTTTCTCTGATATCTTTTTCTTTTTTTCTTAAGGGGTTGTTTTTTCTCGTTCAAACATTAATTAGTCAATTAGAAAAATTATAGGGCATATTCTTGAGTAGGTTTCATCATTTTAGAACTTAATTATAATTTTTTTGTTGATTTTGAGTATTTTTCTCTGATTTCTTTTTCTTTTTTTCCTTGGGGGTGGTTTTTTAGGGCTGATTAATCTATTTGTCAATTGGAAAAATTAAGGGGCACATTCCTGAGTACGTTTTATCATTTTAGATCATGATTATAATTTTTTGGTTGATTTTGAGTATTTCTCTGTTATAACTTTATCTTTTTTTCTAAAGGGGTGGTTTTTAGGGTTAATAAATTAATTTCTCAATTTGAAAAATAAGAGGGCATATTTCTGAGAACGTTCTATCATTTGAGAACGTAATTATAATTTTTTGGTTGATTTTGAGTATTTTTCTCTGATATCTTTTTCTTTTTTTCTTAAGGGGTGGTTTTTTATCGTTCAAAAATTAATTATTCAATTAGAAAAATTATAGGGCATATTCTTGAGTAGGTTTTATCATTTTAGAACTTAATTATATTTTTTTTGTTGATTTTGAGTATTTTTCTCTGATTTCTTTTTCTTTTTTTCCTTAGGGGTGGTTTTTTAGGGTTGATTAATCTATTTGTCAATTGGAAAAATAAGGGGGCGTATTCCGGAGGAAGTTTCATCATTTAAGAACATGATTATAATTTTTTAGTTTATTTTAAGTATTTTTCTCTGATAAGTTTTTCTACTTTTCTAAGGGGTGGTTTTTTAGGGTTAATAAATTAATTTGTCAATTTGAAAAATTAAAAGACATATTCCTGAGAACGTTCTATCATTTTAGAACTTAATTATAATTTTTTTGTTTATTTTGAATATTTTTCTCTGATATCTTTTTCTTTTTTTCTTAAGGGGTGGTTTTTTATCGTTCAAAAATTAATTAGTCAATTAGAAAAATTATAGGGCATATTCTTGAGTAGGTTTCATCATTTTAGAACTTAATTATAATTTTTTTGTTGATTTTAAGTATTTTTCTCTTATATCTTTTTCTTTTTTTTCTTAGGGGTGGTTTTTTAGGGTTGATAAATCTATTTGTCAATTGGAAAAATTAGGGAGCGTATTCCGGAGGACGTTTTATCATTTAAGAACATGATTATAATTTTTTAGTTTATTTTAAGTATTTTTCTCTGATAAGTTTTTCTACTTTTCTAAGGGGTGGTTTTTTAGGGTTAATAAATTAATTTCTCAATTTGAAAAATAAGAGGGCATATTTCTGAGAACGTTCTATCATTTGAGAACGTAATTATAATTTTTTGGTTGATTTTGAGTATTTTTCTCTGATATCTTTTTCTTTTTTTCTAAAGGGGTGGTTTTTTATCGTTCAAAAATTAATTATTCAATTAGAAAAATTATAGGGCATATTCTTGAGTAGGTTTTATCATTTTAGAACTTAATTATATTTTTTTTGTTGATTTTGAGTATTTTTCTCTGATTTCTTTTTCTTTTTTTCCTTAGGGGTGGTTTTTTAGGGTTGATTAATCTATTTGTCAATTGGAAAAATAAGGGAGCGTATTCCGGAGGACGTTTTATCATTTAAGAACATGATTATAATTTTTTAGTTTATTTTGAGTATTTTTCTCTGATAAGTTTTTCTACTTTTCTAAGGGGTGGTTTTTTAGGGTTAATAAATTAATTTCTCAATTTAAAAAAATTATAGGGCATATTCTTGACTACGTTTCATCATTTTAGAACTTAATTATATTTTTTTTATTGATTTTGAGTATTTTTCTCTTATATCTTTTTCTTTTTTTCCTTAGGGGTGGTATTTTAGGGTTGATAAATCTATTTGTCAATTGGAAAAATTAGGGGGCGTATTCCGGAGGACGTTTCATCATTTAAGAACATGATTATAATTTTTTAGTTTATTTTGAGTATTTTTCTCTGATAAGTTTTTCTACTTTTCTAAGGGGTCGTTTTTTAGGTTTAATAAATTAATTTCTCAATTTAAAAAAATTATAGGGCATATTCTTGAGTACGTTTTATCATTTTAGAACTTAATTATAATTTTTTTGTTGGTTTTGAGTATTTCTCTGTGATAACTTCTTCTATTTTTCTAAGGGGTGGTTTTTTAGGGTTAATAAATTAATTTCTCAATTTGAAAAATAAGAGGGCATATTTCTGAGAACGTTCTATCATTTGAGAACTTAATTATAATTTTTTGGTTGATTTTGAGTATTTTTCTCTGATATCTTTTTCTTTTTTTCTTAAGGGGTGGTTTTTTATCGTTTAAAAATTAATTATTCATTTAGAAAAATTATAGGGCATATTCTTGAGTAGGTTTTATCATTTTAGAACTTAATTATAATTTTTTTGTTGATTTTGAGTATTTTTCTCTGATTTCTTTTTCTTTTTTTCCTTAGGGGTGGTTTTTTAGGGTTGATTAATCTATTTGTCAATTGGAAAAATTAAGGGGCATATTGTTGAGTACGTTTTATCATTTTAGAACTTAATTATAATATTTTTGTTGGTTTTGAGTATTTCTCTGTGATAACTTTTTCTATTTTTCTAAGGGGTGGTTTTTTAGGGTTAATAAATTAATTTGTCAATTTGAAAAATTAAAAGACATATTCCTGAGAACGTTCTATCATTTTAGAACTTAATTATAATTTTTTTGTTTATTTTGAGTATTTTTCTCTGATATCTTTTTCTTTTTTTCTTAAGGGGTTGTTTTTTCTCGTTCAAACATTAATTAGTCAATTAGAAAAATTATAGGGCATATTCTTGAGTAGGTTTCATCATTTTAGAACTTAATTATAATTTTTTTGTTGATTTTGAGTAGTTTTCTCTGATTTCTCTTTCTTTTTTTCCTTGGGGGTGGTTTTTTAGGGTTGATTAATCTATTTGTCAATTGGAAAAATAAGGGGGCGTATTCCGGAGGAAGTTTCATCATTTAAGAACATGATTATAATTTTTTAGTTTATTTTAAGTATTTTTCTCTGATAAGTTTTTCTACTTTTCTAAGGGGTGGTTTTTTAGGGTTAATAAATTAATTTGTCAATTTGAGAAATTAAAAGACATATTCCTGAGAACGTTCTATCATTTTAGAACTTAATTATAATTTTTTTGTTTATTTTGAATATTTTTCTCTTATATCTTTTTCTTTTTTTCTTAAGGGGTGGTTTTTTATCGTTCAAAAATTAATTAGTCAATTAGAAAAATTATAGGGCATATTCTTGAGTAGGTTTCATCATTTTAGAACTTAATTATAATTTTTTTGTTGATTTTGAGTATTTTTCTCTTATATCTTTTTCTTTTTTTTCTTAGGGGTGGTTTTTTAGGGTTGATAAATCTATTTGTCAATTGGAAAAATTAGGGAGCGTATTCCGGAGGACGTTTTATCATTTAAGAACATGATTATAATTTTTTAGTTTATTTTAAGTATTTTTCTCTGATAAGTTTTTCTACTTTTCTAAGGGGTGGTTTTTTAGGGTTAATAAATTAATTTCTCAATTTGAAAAATAAGAGGGCATATTTCTGAGAACGTTCTATCATTTGAGAACGTAATTATAATTTTTTGGTTGATTTTGAGTATTTTTCTCTGATATCTTTTTCTTTTTTTCTAAAGGGGTGGTTTTTTATCGTTCAAAAATTAATTATTCAATTAGAAAAATTATAGGGCATATTCTTGAGTAGGTTTTATCATTTTAGAACTTAATTATATTTTTTTTGTTGATTTTGAGTATTTTTCTCTGATTTCTTTTTCTTTTTTTCCTTAGGGGTGGTTTTTTAGGGTTGATTAATCTATTTGTCAATTGGAAAAATAAGGGGGCGTATTCCGGAGGACGTTTCATCATTTAAGAACATGATTATAATTTTTTAGTTTATTTTAAGTATTTTTCTCTGATAAGTTTTTCTACTTTTCTAAGGGGTGGTTTTTTAGGATTAATAAATTAATTTGTGAATTTGAAATAATAGAGGGCATATTCCTGAGAACGTTTAATCATTTTAGAAAATGATTATATTTTTTTTGTTGGTTTTGAGTATTTCTCTGTGATAACTTTTTCTATTTTTCTAAGGGGTGGTTTTTTAGGGTTAATAAATTAATTTCTCAATTTGAAAAATTAGAGGGCATATTCCTGAGAACGTTTTATCATTTTAGAACTTAATTATAATTTTTTGGTTGATTTTGAGTATTTTTCTCTGATATCTGTTTCTTTTTTACTTAAGGGGTGGTTTTTTATCGTTCAAAAATTAATTATTCAATTAGAAAAATTAAAGGGCATATTCTTGAGTACGTTTCATCATTTTTGAACTTAATTATAATTTTTTTATTGATTTTGAGTATTTTTCCCTTATATCTTGTTCTTTTTTTCCTTAGGGGTGGTTTTTTAGGGTTGATAAATCTATTTGTCAATTGGAAAAATTAGGGGGCTTATTCCGGAGGACGTTTCATCATTTAAGAACATGATTATAATTTTTTAGTTTATTTGGAGTATTTTTCTCTGATAAGATTTTCTACTTTTCTAAGGGGTCGTTTTTTAGGTTTAATAAATTAATTTCTCAATTTGAAAAATTATAGGGCTTATTCTTGAGTACGTTTCATCTTTTTAGAACTTAATTATAATTTTTTTATTGATTTTGAGTATTTTTCTCTTATATCTTTATCTTTTTTTCCTTAGGGGTGGTTTTTTAGGGTTGATAAATCTATTTGTCAATTGGAAAAATTAGGGGGCGTATTCCGGAGGACGTTTCATCATTTAAGAACATGATTATAATTTTTTAGTTTATTTTAAGTATTTTTCTTTGATAAGTTTTTCTACTTTTCTAAGGGGTGGTTTTTTAGGGTTAATAAATTAATTTGTCAATTTGAAATAATAGAGGGCGTATTCCTGAGAACGTTTAATCATTTTAGAACATGATTATATTTTTTTTGTTGGTTTGGAGTATTTCTCTGTGATAACTTTTTCTATTTTTCTAAGGGGTGGTTTTTTAGGGTTAATAAATTAATTTCTCAATTTAAAAAGTTAGAGGGCATATTCCTAAGAACGTTCTATCATTTTAGAATATAATTATAATTTTTTTGTTGATTTTGAGTATTTTTCTCTGATATCTTTTTCTTTTTTTCTTAAGGGGTGGTTTTTTATCGTTCAAAAATTAATTAATCAATTAGAAAAATTATAGGGCATATTCATGAGTAGGTTTCATTATTTTAGAACTTAATTATAATTTTTTTATTGATTTTGAGTATTTTTCCCTTATATCTTGTTCTTTTTTTCCTTAGGGGTGGTTTTCTTGGGTTGATAAATCTATTTGTCAATTGGAAAAATTAGGAAGCGTATTCCGGAGTACGTTTCATCATTTAAGAACATGATTATAATTTTTTAGTTTATTTTGAGTATTTTTCTCTGATAAGTTTTTCTACTTTTCTAAGGGGTCGTTTTTTAGGTTTAATAAATTAATTTCTCAATTTAAAAAAATTATAGGGCATATTCTTGAGTACGTTTTATCATTTTAGAACTTAATTATAATTTTTTTGTTGGTTTTGAGTATTTCTCTGTGATAACTTCTTCTATTTTTCTAAGGGGTGGTTTTTTAGGGTTAATAAATTAATTTCTCAATTTGAAAAATAAGAGGGCATATTTCTGAGAACGTTCTATCATTTAAGAACTTTATTATAATTTTTTGGTTGATTTTGAGTATTTTTCTCTGATATCTTTTTCTTTTTTTCTTAAGGGGTGGTTTTTTATCGTTTAAAAATTAATTATTCATTTAGAAAAATTATAGGGCATATTCTTGAGTAGGTTTTATCATTTTAGAACTTTTTTTTAATTTTTTTGTTGATTTTAAGTATTTTTCTCTGATTTCTTTTTCTTTTTTTCCTTAGGGGTGGTTTTTTAGGGTTGATTAATCTATTTGTCAATTGGAAAAATAAGGGGGCACATTCCAGAGTACGTTTTATCATTTTAGAACATGATTATAATTTTTTGGTTGATTTTGAGTATTTCTCTGTTATAACTTTATCTTTTTTTCTTAAGGGGTGGTTTTTAGGGTGGTGAAATTAATTCGTCAATTAGAAAAATTATAGGGTACATTCCTAAATACGTTTCATCATTTTAGAACTTAATTATAATTTTTTTGTTGATTTTGAGTATTTTTCTCTTATATCTTTTTCCTTTGTTCCTTAGGGGTGGTTTTTTAGGGTTGATAAATCTATTTGTCTATTTGAAAAATTAGAGGGCATATTCCTGAGAACGGTTAATCATTTTAGAACTTAATTATAATTTTTTTGTTTATTTTGAGTATTTTTCTCTGATTTCTTTTCCTTTTTTTCTTGGGGGTAGTTTTTTAGGGTTGATTAATCTATTTGTCAATTGGAAAAATTAAGGGGCATATTCTTGAGTACGTTTTATCATTTTAGAACTTAATTATAATATTTTTGTTGGTTTTGAGTATTTCTCTGTGATAACTTTCTCTATTTTTCTAAGGGGTGGTTTTTTTGGGTTAATAAATTAATTTGTCAATTTGAAAAATTAAAAGACATATTCCTGAGAACGTTCTATCATTTTAGAACTTAATTATAATTTTTTTGTTTATTTTGAGTATTTTTCTCTGATATCTTTTTCTTTTTTTCTTAAGGGGTTGTTTTTTCTCGTTCAAACATTAATTAGTCAATTAGAAAAATTATAGGGCATATTCTTGAGTAGGTTTCATCATTTTAGAACTTAATTATAATTTTTTTGTTGATTTTGAGTATTTTTCTCTGATTTCTTTTTCTTTTTTTCCTTAGGGGTGGTTTTTTAGGGTTGATTAATCTATTTGTCAATTGGAAAAATAAGGGGGCACATTCCAGAGTACGTTTTATCATTTTAGAACATGATTATAATTTTTTGGTTGATTTTGAGTATTTCTCTGTTATAACTTTATCTTTTTTTCTTAAGGGGTGGTTTTTAGGGTGGTGAAATTAATTCGTCAATTAGAAAAATTATAGGGTACATTCCTAAATACGTTTCATCATTTTAGAACTTAATTATAATTTTTTTGTTGATTTTGAGTATTTTTCTCTTATATCTTTTTCCTTTGTTCCATAGGGGTGGTTTTTTAGGGTTGATAAATCTATTTGTCTATTTGAAAAATTAGAGGGCATATTCCTGAGAACGGTTAATCATTTTAGAACTTAATTATAATTTTTTTGTTTATTTTGAGTATTTTTCTCTGATTTCTTTTTCTTTTTTTCCTTGGGGGTGGTTTTTTAGGGTTGATTAATCTATTTGTCAATTGGAAAAATTAAGGGGCATATTCTTGTGTACGTTTTATCATTTTAGAACTTAATTATAATATTTTTGTTGGTTTTGAGTATTTTTCTCTGATTTCTTTTTCTTTTTTTCCTTAGGGGTGGTTTTTTAGGGTTGATTAATCTATTTGTCAATTGGAAAAATAAGGGGGCACATTCCAGAGTACGTTTTATCATTTTAGAACATGATTATAATTTTTTGGTTGATTTTGAGTATTTCTCTGTTATAACTTTATCTTTTTTTCTTAAGGGGTGGTTTTTAGGGTGGTGAAATTAATTCGTCAATTAGAAAAATTATAGGGTACATTCCTAAATACGTTTCATCATTTTAGAACTTAATTATAATTTTTTTGTTTATTTTGAGTATTTTTCTCTGATTTCTTTTTCTTTTTTTCCTTGGGGGTGGTTTTTTAGGGTTGATTAATCTATTTGTCAATTGGAAAAATTAAGGGGCATATTCTTGAGTACGTTTTATCATTTTAGAACTTAATTATAATATTTTTGTTGGTTTTGAGTATTTTTCTCTTATATCTTTTTCTTTTTTTTCTTAGGGGTGGTTTTTTAGGGTTGATTAATCTATTTGTCAATTGGAAAAATTAAGGGGCACATTCCTGAGTACGTTTTATCATTTTAGATCATGATTATAATTTTTTGGTTGATTTTGAGTATTTCTCTGTTATAACTTTATCTTTTTTTCTTAAGGGGTGGTTTTTAGGGTAGTGAAATTAATTCGTCAATTAGAAAATTTATAGGGTATATTCCTAAATACGTTTCATCATTTTAGAACTTAATTATAATTTTTTTGTTTATTTTGAGTATTTTTCTCTGATATCTTTTTCTTTTTTCTTAAGGGGTGGTTTTTTATCGTTCAAAAATTAATTTGTCAATTTAAAAAATTAAAGGGCATATTCTTGAGTACGTTTCATTATTTTAGAACTTAATTATAATTTTTTTGTTGATTTTGAGTATTTTTCTCTTATATCTTTTTCTTTTTTTTCTTAGGGTGGTTTTTTAGGGTTGATAAATCTATTTGTCAATGGGAAAAATTAGGGGGCGTATTCCGGAGGACGTTTTATCATTTAAGAACATGATTATAATTTTTTAGTTTATTTTAAGTATTTTTCTCTGATAAGTTTTTCTACTTTTCTAAGGGGTGGTTTTTTAGGGTTAGTAAATTAATTTGTCAATTTGAAATAATAGAGGGCATATTCCTGAGAACGTTTTATCATTTAAGAACATGATTATATTTTTTTTGTTGGTTTTGAGTATTTCTCTGTGATAACTTTTTCTATTTTTCTAAGGGGTGGTTTTTTAGGGTTAATAAATTAATTTCTTAATTTGAAAATTTAGAGGGCATATTCCTGAGAACGTTCTATTATTTTAAAACTTAATTATAATTTTTTTGTTGATTTTGAGTATTTTTCTCTGATATCTTTTTCTTTTTTTCTTAAGGGGTGGTTTTTTATCGTTTAAAAATTAATTATTCATTTAGAAAAATTATAGGGCATATTCTTGAGTAGGTTTTATCATTTTAGAACTTAATTATAATTTTTTTGTTGATTTTGAGTATTTTTCTCTTATATCTTTTTCTTTTGTTCCTTAGGGGTGGTTTTTTAGGGTTGATAAATCTATTTGTCTATTTGAAAAATTAGAGGGCATATTCCTGAGAACGGTTAATCATTTTAGAACTTAATTATAATTTTTTTGTTTATTTTGAGTATTTTTCTCTGATATCTTTTTCTTTTTTTCTTAAGGGTTGTTTTTTCTCGTTCAAACATTAATTAGTCAATTAGAAAAATTATAGGGCATATTCTTGAGTAGCTTTCATCATTTTAGAACTTAATTATAATTTTTTTGTTGATTTTGAGTATTTTTCTCTGATTTCTTTTTCTTTTTTTCCTTGGGGGTGGTTTTTTAGGGTTGATTAATCTATTTGTCAATTGGAAAAATTAAGGGGCATATTCTTGAGTACGTTTTATCATTTTAGAAC